>VZTX01002554.1:372109-440117 GCA_013400915.1 Pardalotus punctatus | reverse complement strand
TTGTCTCTAACCCGAGACAGCCTTTGCTGTGAGTTTCAGCTAGAGCTCTTGGAGATGGGTAAATTCATGCCTGTGAGCCTTGGCAAGTGAGTGTGAAGGGACTCAGTTTTCTTTTTTAAGGTCCAGCTCCTCTTCTACAGGGTAATTTTCCTCAATTTGTTAGTGCAAATATGGGATGCTGAAAAGTGTGTAGTAGGGTTTGATGAGTGTTTTTGTGGGGTAAAACCCAACTGAATCCTTACAGCCTCTTAGCTGTTGTTAGGAACAGCAGTAGGATCTGCAAGCGGAGGCTGCGCCTAGCTGGGACACATAAATGTACTATCTGAATAGAGACTGTAATTTGGATTATCTCTTTGTTCCCCTTAAACATCGGTAAAGATAGACGCCTTGAAATAAAGCAAAGGCATTATGCTTTGCATTATAATATCTTTTCTTCCATTTTAAACTGAAGACCTTATTTTACACATTGCTGAGGTCCTATTGTAAGAAAAAGGCTAATTTAGCTTTGCAACTTCTGACTCTTTTTAGAGGTTAACCTTTTGAAAAGGAAGCAGCTTGACTGTGCTTTTTGAATTGTTATCCCATGAAAAATTGTGTGTGGGAGTTGCTAATCTATTGAGAAAAATCTATTGCTGATATCCTCAGCACTTCAGTATCTAGTCAGTTTTGCATTTTTCCTACAGTTACCATTTTATTCACAATAACTACATGTCATTATTTTTCTGGCTTCATGTATTTTATCTGTTGTAAATTCCTTTATCCATTTTATCTTTCATCTTCAGAATGTCATGTTTTATTTCTCTAATTCCCAGTAATATTTTGCCATTGCCACACCACCATGTATTCATTGATTCTTTACTATAAATAACTTTCCAGTTTCATTGGGGAGGTACTATGGAGATGCGTCCCTTGCAATTATATCCTTCTTGTAGAAAGATAACTGTCCCTCTCAGGCAAAATGTACAAAAGATTCTAATATAAATATAGTGTGATGCACAATTTGTCTTTGAGCTCAATAGGGGCCCTTATCATACATCCTTTGTATAAAAAGCAATTGTAAAAAACAGTTTAATCGGTTATAAAAGATGATAGCCTGGCCTGAACACTTATTTCGGGCTAGGCAACTGAATTCTTGTAAGTAGCAAAAGAGTAGGATAGGCATGGTTACCTACTATTTTGCTTTATCTACTTTCCAAAAATATTGATCCTAATCTCTCAGAGTCTGTAGTCTCCTTCACTTCAGTGAAACTGTACCATTTTTCTCTAGTTCACTTCAGATTAGGGATCAGGGAGCATCAAGATTCTCTTCTAACCATGTCAGTAAGACAGTTATACAACTGCCAGACCTTGGATCACAGCCCTGAGTGCAAATAATAGAATTCATCCAGAAGAGAAGAAAAACACCACTGGAAGTGAGGGAACAACTCAACAATGGTGATGCCACACCACATGATACTGGAGCAACCCTCCTGGCACATCAAAGGCCTGAACCCAGAGCAGGTCAAGAGGGAGGATGCACCTCCCCAGCTAGGGGACTGCCTATGGTGCCTCTCTACGGGAGGAGGAGGCAGCAAGGGTGTCCTTGACTGCTGAATGTGTGCATTGGCTGAGGGACTGCTACAATTTGAAAGGGCTGTGGATTGAGCTGTTGAGACTGTGAAGCACCAGGGAAGGTAAAAGACTGATAGAATTGTCACTGAGTCCCTATGGAAACGTCTTGGATTACAATGTAAACTGTAACCAGAAGTATGTGTTCTACTACCAACTACATTGACTGTTAAAATGGACAGAGCAGTGTTCTATATCTTCTCCATGACTCAACCCTGATAACTCCCTCTGAGGAAGCAGCAGCCACCCTGCAGTGGCCATCTCTGTTAATGGGCCATCAAGGTCTCAGGAATGACTCACAGAATTACATCATCCCATTGTGAAATGCCCGCCCTGGGGGAGGAACCAAACATTCCTAAGGGTGCATAATCTGGAGTTTGGGACAACATGACACCACTACCACTGGATTCCCAGAGCACAAGAGATATCAATAACCACCACAAGACCTCCAGGGACAGACCAGACCTTTCTACAGGATCACTGCTTCAGGAAGACCACATCCATCACTGTAACAGGACTGCAACCACCATTTAATCAGACTGCTACAGCCATCCTGCCCAGCAGGGTGACACATCATATTCTGACTTTAAACCAGTGTTTCGGTACAATTGCCTTTATTATAATTTTCATATTAAATTGTAGTTTTGACTTGGAATCTCTCACAACATATTTGTGTGGAGTTAATTCCTCCCACTGGTTTGCCATCAAACCAGCACAGTAGGCAAGGCTGAAACCCTCACTGCGTGATGTTTCTGCTCAACTGAATGGCAAGCTCTAAGGCTGAGGCCATTGTTTCCTGACTGAAGGCATCTTGTCCCTTGCAGGTTTGGAACTGCAGAGCATGTACAGTGTCCTGGTAGGAGGCAAAGGGCAGAAAGTCACATCTTGGCATGTATCAAAGCCAACTATGAGCTTGAACCTCTTGGTCTGCACTGAGAGTAAGCAACAGGAGATAGCAGTGGGGAAAATCCTTGTAAGGGAGAAAAATCCATGTTTAGCGTGCTCACTTCCTGTCTCTGTGGGAATCCAGTGGTGCTGGGGATAGATGGGATTCACCTGTTAAAGTGGAGTGGGAGTGTCGTGGACAGTAGGATGACCAACCTGTTGTGGAAAGCTTTAAACAAAGAGCGATGACAGAGGGTGAATACAACAAGCAGTTAAATGTGGTAGGAATGAATGGAATGGCAAGCAGAGCCACCTAAGGAAATAAAGTGCTCTAAGACACCAGCCTTAAGTGTGTGTAAAAAAATGAGTACATCCTGAGGAACGTGCGGAAAGAGCAAAAGCTCCATGAGCAGTCACAAAACTACAATGTTGTTGGAGTAACTGAAATGTATAAGGACAGTTTGCTTAAATGGAGTACTTCCATGAATGGTGACAAACTGTTCAGGAAAATCAAGGAAAATGGTAAGGAAGGTTTCCCTCTATGGTAAAAAGAACTCGGGCATATCAACTCTTCTGTAGGATGCACAATAGACTCATCAATGGCTTATGGTTTACGAATTAGAGAGGCCAATGAGGGTGATAACATGATGAAACTGTTTCAGATCACCAGATCAGAGTGAGAAAGTGTGCAAGAAAGACTTCTTTTACACATGACATAAGGAAGTCTTGGGATGACAGATTGATGCTCTTGGGGGACCTGAACCTCACTGACATCTGCCAGAAGGGCAACACAGTGGAGACTTCTGGAGGATGTTGGGGATAATTTACTAATACAGGTAGTGAAGAGGCCAAAAAGAGGTAGTGCACACCTGGGTCTGCTCTTCATTGTCAATGGAAAAGATGCTTGGATTGGGCAATTGATCACAGCATTTTCTGTAGTGCCCATGAAACTGGAGTGGCTGTGAAGCTGAAGGTATTGAGAGAGTAGAAGAATATGTATCCAGGGCATTAAACAAATTGACTTCAGTTTGCTCAAGGAATGGATAGATCATCTGGTCCAAGTTTAGTGTGAAAGGGAGCCTAGATGAGTTTATCCAGAGTGTGTAGTAGATTATCTAATACATAACAGTGAAAGTTAACTAACTCAACTTCAGAAAAGCTTGTGATAATGACTCCTACTGTCTCTGAATAGGCAGGTGTCTAGCTGGCTGAGCACTACCTCCCTGTCTGGGCTCAGGAGGCTGTGGTTAATGCATCATAATCTACTGGAGACTTGTGAGAAGTGGTGGAGGTCTGTAAGAAATGGAGCGCTGTGGGATCTAAATTGGGACCTGACCTGTTTAACCACTTTAACAATGGTATGGAGGAAGTAATGGAGGATATTTTCACCAATTTTGTAGATAGTACTTTAGCAGGGTGGGTCAATATGCAGGAAATAAGAGCTGTCATCCAGTGGGACTGAGTCAGATGGTAGGAATGGGCAGAAAAGTCTTGTGAAATGCAGCAGTGAGAACTATCAAGGACTGCCCCTGGGCAGGAAACACCAGTGCAAAGACAGAGGCTGGGGCCTGATTAGGGGCACCTCTGCAGGAAAAGACCTGGGAGTCCGGGCAGACACAAGTGGATTATAAGCAAGCAATGTGCCTCAGCTGCAAAAATAGCCAACAGCATCCCAGGAAATAGTCACAGTGACACAGCCAGGACATTGAAGGGAGGGACTACCCCTCTCCATTCAGCATTCATGAGATCCCATCTGGACATACTGCTCAGTTTTGGGCCCCCTCTGGTATAGAAAGAAACTGATCAGCTGGAGGAAGACCAGCGGAGGCCCAAACTAGCCGTAACTGGAGGACCTGACCTATGAGAAGAAGATGAGAGAATGGGGCTTGTTCAGCCTGGAAAGTGACAGCCTCAGGGCAACCTAGTAGAGCTTGCCCCTACATGAGAGGAGCTAAGCAAGAGCCTGGAACAGGCTCTTTCAGCAGTACATGGTAAGAAGAGGAGATGATGAACATAAGTTGAAACATGTTTTATTCAGCACACAAGGAAATCTTTCTCACCCTGAGGACAGCCAAGCAGCAGAAAAGTCTGTCCAGAGGCCTTGTAGCCTCCATCCTTTCAAGGTTTCCAAAATCCAACTAGACAAAGCTCTGAGCAGCCTGGTCTGACCTCTTGAGCAGGAAGCTGAATTACAGATCTCCTGAAATCCATTTCAGAGTGAATTATTCTTTGATTCAAAGTACCCAGTAAACTGGAGCTACTGGATGGCATTTCCTTCCATCTGTGTTCCTCTAGAAGAATAGTAACCAGCAGAGCAGTGATCACCATTTTGCTGTTCCTAAGATTGCTTTGCAATAGGGATGTGATGGATCCACTTTATTTGGAAGATCAAAAGAAAAACTGAAAAGCTATTCTTTAACAAATACACGTATGAATAATTAATATTCTCAGGACGTTAAATTGTGCTACAGCAGGGAGATTTGGCAGGCAGCTAACAAGTTAAAATGGCTAATGCTGCTGACACAGTAGCCAGAACAATGATCTGTGGTAAATGCAGCACTAACAATACATTTGCCTGGCAACTAATGAAATACTTTCATTTTCTTCTTTAATATAAGCATAATTGTAATTGTTCTTTGTCACCTTTAAGTTTCAACTCAGATTTCATCACAAGTCTTCCTCTATTTAAGGATTTAGTTAGTCTTCTCTTTTGAAAAAAACCCACTATGTAATGAGCAAACAAAACCCCCCTTCTAGATCTGCTTTCATTCTAACAAACATAAAAACTGTGGCTCATTGATAAAGTATTTACAATGCTCACTGATTACAAAGCTGAACAAAACAAAGGGACACAATGTGTCTTTACACTGTGTCTTTCAAATGTCTGTTTTTGAAAAATTATTGTCGTGGATATTCACAACTGGAACACTGTATTTCTTTGAAGACATGGAAAAGAGTAAGGAAAATCGGTACTTCATTCTGTTCTAGAAAACCGGCAAAAGTGAAGTCTTAACACTTCTCTAGACCATGGGTATATTACTTGTTATCATCCTCCACACAGTTTCAAAGATTTGGAGTATAGACCATAATGTATTTTCTTCCTTTCTCAGCCACTAGCATTTACATTAGCAAGTTTGTCTCTGAACTCATGAATTCTTTCGAAAGTCAGAGCTGAGATTAACCCAAACTTGGAAAAAAACCACAGAACACCATGAGGTTTACATGGAAGTGATATTGGCAGCATTGATTTTCATTTTGTAGGCATGCTTACATTTCAATACTGATCTGAGGAGCTGAATATGTGCATAAAATTATTTCTGAAATATTGATTGAAAATACTTGAATTTATATTTAAATGCAAGTCAGTTCAAATTAAAAGATGTATTGATGTCTTAACCTTCAAAATAGGAATGTGACACTTGTGGATTTTCCACAAATTTTAATATAAACTTAAACTGGTTTTAAGGTTTTTACATTTCTACCTATACCTTTATACTTGTACTCTTAAATTATAAAATGTTTTGCTCTGTGTAGTAAATTGAGTAGTCACTGGATTTTTTTTTTTTTCTTCTTTGGTTTTTTTTTTGGTTTATTGTCATTTGATGTATTTTTTTGGTTTGGATTTTTAATTTGGAAGATTTTTTTTTTAAGCATTTTTACTACTGACATATCTTTTGTTTACAGCTGCTAACAAACACAATTCTTTATTTCAGAAATAACTACCACATTATTTGGGCTATACTGCTACTCTTTCATCAAATGTAAAATAGACTGAATAAAGCTCAGTTGCAAAATTAACAATGACTTGTTACCTTATTCACACACATGTTGTGCAGAATTAAGTGCTCTTATAGGCAATGTTTCAGCTGTCCTGGGATAAATTCAGTTACTGCAATGTTTTCAGTATTTTTCTTCAGAAATGCCAAAAAGAATTTGGTATTTCAAAAGAATTTTAATTTCTTAAACAATTATTTAAAATGTAGACACATATATAAAAGCATCTATACATTAGTGCACTTGAGTTTCAACTTGCTGTAACCTGGTAGTAAATGCATCTGCAGCACACAGAGAGTATGCACATTTTCAAGATTGCCAGATATACGAATTGGCAAAATGTTCAGCATTAGCTTTAGCATTTAAAAGAAGCATTGCATGACTAATGAGAATAGGGGAACAGTGCTAAAAGTGGAGATTAGCACCAAGGGAGACAGAAGAGAACTGTTTCTTGGCAACAGGACCAGAATCAGTGGTATGTTAGCTGGAATTTCTGCAGATTAAATTTCTAAGGTACCCTTTCAGCTGTCTGCTGAAGGTAAAACAGGAATTGTTTATATTTTGTAGTGAGGTTATTGGCAAATTCAGCATGTTTTACAACCTTAATTTGTTCTCGTTTGGAAATCAGTCCTACAAAACCATAGACTTTCTATCATTCATCAAAAGAGAAAAAATAATATGGACACAACCCAAAGAATTGATTTTACTGAAATGTGGCTGTATTTTTTTAGAGGAAAAGATGTTATTTATTGTTTTTCCAATTGTTATGGCATATGAACAACTTTGAAACAGTGGAGATATTTAGTGTAAAGGAGGGTTGATTTTGTGCTCTTTATTCTTTTCTCCAGAAAAGCTATTTTGAGTGGCAAAATAATATGATTAAAATATTATACCTTTTGAGTACCAGTATTGAAAAGTTCTTTGAGCATATAGAGCCTCAAAAAGACCACAGGGAAGGGTTCAAAACCTGGATTTAATACTGCATTTTCATGCCAGGAAAAACATCAGAACAAAGCGAATGATGAGAAATCTGATGAATATGGATGCAATGTAAGCTTTTTTTTTTTTTCCCAAAATCCTAGTATTCAAAAAAGAATATATTGAATTTTAATTTGATTTAAAAAATCTGAGTGGGTAAGAAAAGTTATTTTTGAGGGAAAAAATGTTGATATTTTTATCAAGCCATCTATTTTTCTAGAATCTGAGACATCTGAGCATCCTTTCATACCACAGATCTCAAACAATCCTATGGTAATGGGACCAAATAAAATAAAACTTCTGGCATATCAAAACCAGAAAAGACATGGGAGGAAACCCTCCCAAAACTACTGTTAAACAAACCCCAACCTCTTCTGGCTTTATTTTTGCATCATAAAGAAGCCTCTTGAGCAACCACTTTTTTAGAGAATTTTCTAGAAATGAGCAAAGAACAATCAAAATCAGTTGCTGTTGCCATTATAGCTCTGAAATCTGATTCAGTTCACACTATTGCAAGAAAATGAGTACCAAATTAGTACATAACCAGCTGCAATTTGAATCAATTTAATCAATCTCTCAAGGCAACAATTCTGCTTAAAAACCAGTTTCACCTGCTAAGGTCATTAATGAGGTGAAGCTCATCATTTTTCATGAGACATCATTCACCATATTTCATAAGATCTCTTGTAACATTTAATGGGTGATTAGGCTCCAGTGGAAAATATTTTCTGTGGAAGAATCATTGATTCATTTCTCCTTCTATCTCTTCATTATGCCTTATGTCCACTAACATATGTATAAGGCTCCCCTCCTTGTCAATTGTCTTTTTCATTGTTCATACAGTACACTGAAAGGAATATTATTCCAAACCAGTGAAAAGACAATAAATGCTTTATCTCTTCATTAACCAAGTAAAAAAAAAACCCACACCACCCCAATCAATCAAATATAACTCCCATCCCCATACCTGAAAAATTCAACCAGCCTCTGTTCAACTGTGACAAATTTAATTCTATATCCAAATATAAGCATATTTAATGTCAGTGATTCACTGATAACATTAACCATTTTGAAAATACTATCAAGAAACAAATATTTAGGTATAATAAGGTTTTCTAGGCTATTAGTTTGAGGTTGTAACACTTAGCCCTCATGACAGACAAGTTGTAAAGCGCAAGGTAATTTTCAGGTGTTTCAGTTGTTTGCTGAAATCATCATTTGAATGGTGCACCACAGCAGAATATTCTTGACCAAAACCCATGGTGAATTATGTGTCCTTATTGTAATTTCTTCTGCTTGTGTATTTGCATACATTTGCTCATGCAGCAAATCCATTTGGAAACTCATTATGATTATTGGATTTGTATACAGGGATTTTAAAAGGCTGTTACAGTTTTGACTTGCACTTTTTGTAGCACTGCAATAGATAGATAGATATAGTTATGCATTCTCTTTGCCTGTAAACAGGATCTTGAGCAAAATAAAAGGGAATCATTCTCTTGGAAATTTCTGTCCTTTTCAGGCTTTTCGTCTGTTAGCAGTGCCTTTACAGAGATTTGCAGTTGTTGCATTGATGAATCATGGGGAAGTAATTGTTGTGCTTACTATTTTTCAGTAATTTGCATAGCCTTAGAGTACATATTTCATGACTGATAGACAACACTTCTTTTTTGAATATGGGCTAATCCAAAGGATTAATTATTAATTATTATTCTGTTTTACAGATTAATATTTGCTTTTTCCATGTGCATTTGACTAATCTGTACAAAGTTTATATCAAGTGGATGTGAAATATGCTATACATAATCAATAACCTGGGAAGTAGATAATGTATTCTTATTTAAACTGTAGGGTACATGCAAAAGCAACTGGGAAATCTTGGAGGAGGTGTTTGTTTCAAAAGGTATTTCACAGAATCATAGAATATCCCGAGTTGGATGGGAACCATAAGAATCATCGAGTCCAACTCCTGACCCTGTTCAGAACCACGTCAAGTGTCACACCATGTGCCTGAGAGTGTTGTCCAAACACTTCTTGAACTCTCTCAGGCTTGGTGCTGTGACATTTCCTTAGAGAGCCTTTTCCAGTGCCCATCCATGCTCCAGGTAAAGAACTGTTTTCTTATATCCAACCTAAGCCTCCCCGGATGCAGCTTCAGGCATTCTCTTGGGTCCTGGTCAGCAGAGACAATAGAGTAGTGCCTGCTCCTCCACTTCCACTTGTGAGGAAACTGTGGACCAAGATGAGGTCTTCTCTCAGTCTATTCTTCTCCAGGCTGAACAAGCCAAGTGACGTAAGTACTCCTCATACGGCTTCTCCTGCTGGAGCGGGTCTGGGCCTCTGGCAGATCTGTTCCCTAAAACCCTCTCTCTGGCCATTGGAGCAGCTCAAGTCACCTGTGTCATGCCAGAATAGGTTTGCAAGGTGAAGGCTGGCTGGCAAAATAGTTGTCAAGATAAATGGATGCAGAAAAAACAGTCAGTCTCAGCAAATGCAAGAGATCTGCTTTGCTCTCTTTAGACAATTTCATATCAATTTGCAGTCTAACTGTAAGTGGTCAATTGAATCTGTGAGAGGCTGCCTAGTTTACCCTTCATCTCTCATTATGCAAAAGTTCCATATAAAGGCTCTTTCTAACTTGCATTCACTCCACTGGAAATGAAAGTGTTCTGAACACCATTTTATGGTCCATGTCTGAAACTGAACAAAAGAATTAGCTGTAATTTACATTCCTCATGGACTTGGTAGATACATGCAGCACTTGTGCACTTTTTATAGTCACTAGTTTCATATTGAAGATCAGTTTTCTTCAATCTAAACATCAAAGAAGTATAAATAGAAACCTGTCACAGCTGAAAAACTGTTGTTTTGGGTTTTTTCTAAGAGTTTTTTTCTTACCAGTGTTTATAATGTCTATATATGTCTCATAAAATGCATACATCACCAATTATACCCACAAGGACAGAACAATAAAATTGGTAGTCCAGAATTTGCATTTGTGCATAATATTTTGTTGATCTATTGTATACAATCATTCCTTTACTAAATAAACTCATCCCAGTAAGCATTTATCTTTAATGAATTCTCTTTCTGCTTGTCCTTCAATTCAACATATTGCGTGCCATTGCTCCTTAAGACAGGCTGTTCAGGGTTGCTTAGCAAAGGGATTTTTGCTGTCACTGTCTTATTATAAGTAATTGTATCTGTCTTTCCATGTAGATGTTGAAAGCTGTAATTCCTCCTACTTAAAAATTGTTCCCACTCTTACTAATTGACAAGTGCCCTTATCCAAGAAGACCCTGTTTTTCATATTTGAAAGTACCATGTGTAACTGTGAATGTATACTGTAAGGCTGGCAGATTTCTAGGGGTTCAGTGTGAATGAATTAATCAACAAACAGCAACACAACACCTTCATCTAAACTGCTTGTGTTTTTTAAATTTTTGAATATTATTTGCTGGTGTTTTTAAAAATGCCATCAAACAGCCGACCCATGTATTGATTGTATGTCTTGCTCTATGTGCCAGTTGCTATCCTATTATGTCCTGGCTCAGGTGAATGATTTATCTGTTTCTTTTCCCTCAATAGGTAACTGCAACATCAACATAGTGTGAGACATTGGGGCCAACCCTTTGGAGATGTTAGAAAAAAAGAATGGCAGATGATTCCAGGCTGAGGAGGAACTGTGTTCTTATACTTGTTATATAATCTGTTTTATTTTTAATCTTAGTTTTAATTAGTCATAGTTTTTGTCTAACTTTTCAAAGCTAATTTTTTGCCCTTTTTATGTGAGTTTTATATGAAATTAATCTTTTCCAGGTATGCGTAGGTAATATAAATCCTTGTTTATGAAAATCTGGACTTGGTTTTCCCTGTATTATTGTGACCTTCTCCACATACATTTACATATTTTTTCCAGGATTGAAGTTGTACTCACTTAAGACAGTTGATGCTCTAATCTTGAAAATGCATCTGGAAATATACTGTCTTCTCATGATACTGAGCATTCCTTGGAAATGTTTCTGATAACCTACAGGTTCATTTTTTTCATCCTTTTTTTTTTTCTCCTTTTGCTTTGACTTTGTTCACCTGTAACCCTGGTGGATCTCAGATAAACTGGAAGCAATAACTCTGCATATGCAGTCCTAATTATGAATATTTTATTCAGGATTTACAATATTTTGTCAGTTTTAGACCATTTTTTAGAAAGTAAGGGTATTTTTCTCATCCTGTGATATAAACAGCTGCCCACTGATTTAAAAAAAAACATAAGGAAAAGAGTCTCTTATTTAATTTTGACAATCTTTATTTCAGCCATCACTTTTTGTTTTAGACTTTTATGTAAAGTGATTGGAAAGTGCATGTACATGAATCAAGAATGGTGTGATGCCATGTTTTAAAGCAATGTCTAAGAAAGCTAAAAATGAGAAAGAGACCACGCCCTAAAAAAAAAATCTCCGAAACATAGCACTCAACTGAACTTTTCGGATGTGCCTTGCTTTTCCAATATCATTTATGAAGACATTGAGCAATAAACATACAGGAACAGAAGACACAAAGGTCTTGCTGAAAACTTTAGTTTTGTCTAATGCAGATTTGTCTAGCATGGACTTCATTACAATACCTTTATTGCTACACCTGACAGTACCAGCAGGGTGTCATTTTTGTACCTTGTAATTTTTGATAGAAAATAATTAAGATGATCAGATATAAAACATTATCCTTTATTAAGCTAGGAAATGAAAGTTCTAGACTATTTTTCACCAAACTGGATTTTTGGAACCTAAAGTATTTTTCAAATTAAAGTGAAGCAAAACTTCACCATTAATGTGGATGAATGCAAGATAAAAAATTACTTCCAATTATAATTTCATATTCCTTCTCTTTTCCAGTTCTAACTGTGGGAAAAGGGGATTATCTGCCTGATGATATTAGCACTGGTGTGTGTTATCTTTGAAAACTGAAGCACATTAAAATATGAAGTTGTCTTTTGGGGTTTTTTTTTAAATAAAAGACAGAAATTTGTTTTTCTGTTTTTAGGGGGAGACCAAAATATCTTTTCAGTGTATGTGTTAAAATATGAAAAAAACCCAGCTCAAGCTCTTAATTAATGATTTGATATTAACATACATTTTCTGGATGTTGTTAGTAAGTTATTCCCTGTCATAAGTCTTAAGCGCTTTTATAGAAGAAAATAAATTTTATTAAAGACAAAGAACAGAGCATACCTAAGAACGCCATCAAGATGCCTAGAGATAAATGACTACCTACATTGTTATTCTGATATTTAATGGTTTTCTTATTTTCCAGAATATCTTGTTCCATGGTGACTGAAATATCAAAACAAGTAAGTGGATGTAAACCTGTGTTCACTGAAGTCTCCCAGATTTCTAGACAAAGAGGTGTCTCCTAGCAGTTTTCAGCTGTTACCTTGCCTTGCAATTGCAGTACATCTCTCTGATGAGTTTCAGAGCTGCATGAAACGTCTGAATTTTCTGATTACAAATTGAATAATTGTAATTTCCACTTCTATAATCTTCTTGGTGTCTGATGTAACTCAATACTTTATCTCCTGTGTTACTGATAGGGCTTTAAACTCTGGCACAAGCCTTTTCAGATTTGTCTTTCTATTGGAGACAATTCAGCGAGAAGCAGAACTCCTTCATGGAAGTTCTTCTGCAAAGATTTGCTCCTTTTGCATGATGCAAATACCTCTTCCTGGCTGACACTAATTATTGCTATGACTAAGGTTCAAGTAATGCTTTTGTTTAGTTTTTTTTTTTTTTTAAATGTTTTTACACATACAGCTCAAGGGATTCAAGTGTGTGCTGCACAAAGAAAAAGGTTCAACTCAGTTTGCCTCTTCTCATACCTGCTAAAGGAGAGATTATCTCCGTTACCATCTTCACAATTTTAGGAAAGCCGATGTGGACATTTAATCCCATAATTTCCATACACAACTCCACCTCTGCTGGAGTCCTTGTCACTAAATGCATCTTAACGCAATGTTTGGACTGCTTTGTTTTGTAATGAAAAGATAATCAGGGTCTGAGCACACAGTTTCCGTTCACCTTTACCCTGGATTGTGAATCCTGGAAATATTTGCTCTTTTGGGTGAACGCTGAGATTATTGTCACTGCATTGAGTATATACACATTGTTACATGAACCTTTGCTGTTTTGAAGAATAGAAAGTTCTTTCTTTTTTTTTTTTTTTTTAATTTTTTAAGTAAATACAAGTTAGTGTAAATACTCCCATGTTGGCTGTAGACTTCTCAAATAAAATAATCTATTTCAGGTCTCAGTTTCAATCTTGATACTGTGATTTTTTTTAATTTTTTTTTTTAAATTACATAAGCTAACATATGACTGAGGAGGAAAATGAAAAACATTATATAAACCATAGGAAAAGATTAGCTATACTGCACAGAAAAAAGGTTTAGCTAGTTCATTTTTACCCCTTATTGTGAATGGAGACTAGAACTAACTCATGCTGTGCTGGTGTGCTTCCCCCATCCTTCCCTCACTTAACCCATAACCTGCACCAGGGGTTGTGATGTCTGAATCCAGTTTATGGTGGACTTTGGGGAAGGGATGACAACGTGGCAGCCAAGGCTGTTTGGAACAGTGTCCCAGATGCCTTTCTGTCATGCAGACATCTCTATAAGTCGATCATCTTTCTCTATAAGTAACAGACTGCTCTGGGCCCATTGAGCTCTCCTGCCTGGCAGGGACTGCATGCTGGGATCTCCCCTTGAGTAGGAACAGCTCTCCCGGTTACTTCTCGGGGTTGAGAGATTCCTTGCCGCAACAGGTCCTTAGTAAGTGGGCTAAACTTTGAAATCTTATCTAAGTGATGTAAAAGACTATGCACATATGGTTCTTTAGACATATATCATTGACTACGTTTAGGACTAGGACTTGATCCTGCAGAACCTAGACTCCTCTCTGAGAAAGAGTTTAGAACTCCAGGGGGTCCTTTCTGAACCTCATCACTCAGTAGGAGGGTCTCCCTGAGAGCTTCATCTGACCTTGTCCTCTCTGCTGTACATAATCTTGCATGCCTTGCGATCAAATCTAATTAAACCTCTGTTGAATTTAACATTGATTTTTTCATTAACTCACTGCTTTAATAAGATATACTGTTGTTGCTCTCTTACAAGTGAAGTACATTGCTCCATTTGAAATACATGCATGGAGTTTATAAATCATAAGTGTCTCTATTGATTTCAAAGGCTCCTGATTTACAGTCATGTAAAGAAGATCATAATCAAGGTTTATGTTTTTTCTAATTCTGTTGCAGTGAAGAGATGCAAGAGGCTTGTTTGAAAGCTCAGCTTGCACTAAATTGATTTATAATATGGTTTCATTAAAATGACGTTGAAGGCATTGGCATGATTTTTTTATCGACATAACTTACCTTCTTTAAATTATGTAAAGGAGCAACTCTGAAAGTGTTATTTATAAGAAATGTAGGAGAATCTTTTTTTTTGTAGCCTTACCTTTAGATGTGTGCTTTCTGGCATTCATATGGTCTACCTATTTCATCTGTCTGTATTGTGTGGTAGATAATACATCAGATAATCTGACACATACTAAGTTTTATTCCTGTCTTCCTTTCATTGAGATTACTCTGAATTAGTAGATTCAAAATGGTTTGTCTAACAAGGATAATGAATTTTATTAATTGTCTGGATTATCTATTTTTTTCTTTGCACATTTGATGTATGCTACAGAGATTTCTAGAACAGATTTAATTTCACTTATTTCTTGTGTGTCATTAAATAATTTTCTGGAACTCCAAAATGTTTGTCATATAAGACTAAGGAATATGTTTTCTATTAGTTATTTCTGATATCCATTTGTCCTGTAAATATAATTTCACATGGAGAAAGGCTATAAATTTATAGAACAAGCAGAGTAAGATGGTTTAGTTATGATTAGGAGCAAACTTCTAAACTTCTAATCTTTCCACACACTAAAATTTTGCAAGTTACTATAGAAATGTTATACCGCGTTTTCTGAACTAGACATGGATTCTCTTAAATGCTTAAAAATAAAAATATATAGACCTTAATATATAGTGAAAGGATACCTTCATTAGTATCAGTGCAGGACTCTTGAAACTCAATCTAAAATCTCTATTTAGAAATGCTGGTATTTGCTTTTTTGTGACATTGTTATTTTCTTAAGGTTTTTCAGTGTCTGACATTCTGTATAAACTTAGTCATGTTGCCTTTGTCTGTGGTGAGAAAATGTCTTTGTGTTTTGGGAAATTTATTTATATTTTTGAATTATTCAAGTCCAGCCATTTTAATGTCGAGTATACAGCTGTAGGTTTTTCTAATATAGTGACATTTTGAGTATAATCTCAAAGACAGCCAAAATTCCAATTCTATTTTAGAGAATTCAATCTTACTAATAGAGTTTCATAATGGTTGATTCTGAAGGTCTGGCTTCATTTCTATTGAAGCAAGGAGTGGTCAAGCAGTGCTGAGACCTGTCTTGCAATCTAAAAGGGAAGAGATTTGGGTACTAATGTGGTTACCCATATTGAATTTCTTATGAAATACTGAAATCTCATTTCAAGTATGTGACACTATTGCCAATAGTTTTGAGGACAGGGAAAACCTGGCAAATGAGCAGGAGGATAGTAAATTTCTAATGTCAATTCCAGGCCAGCTCCTGGCAGACATCTTCATCAGCTTTTTTCATCTTGTGTTGTAATGTGGTGCTGCAGGAGGATGTCATTGACTGTTCCCCATCATAGCATGATATCTATTTCTCACATCCATCGACAATGTCTGAAATGAGACAGATAACCAAAAAGAGAAAAGACATATCTATCAAATTCTGTAATGTTGTACTGCTGCTTACATCAAATCTTCCACAGCTACAAATTATACTATTCCTTGAGCCCCACACTGCAGGAGGAAAAATAGCTAATAGGATGCAGAAATGAAAGTGGGAGGAAAAACACATTTTGGCATTGAGTTTGCTGGAACTGAGAGCAGTACAGGAAATACATCTGGGAGGGACAGAGAATAGCAAGACCCTCAAGAAGGCTGCCATAAATTTGCATAGACATCCCAATCCTGAATATTTAGCCAAACGTTAATGTTTCTGTCTTCGACACTGTTCCATTTGTACTACTACTAAATAACAGTGTGTCAGAGTTCGTTAGTCCAAAATACTGTTTTCTGATGCAATGAATATCTAAATGGAGACATCATTTTGAAAAATGCTTTAAATATTCTGTAACTTAAGATTTTTGCTCTAGCCCTGAGGCATAGGTATCACTGGTGGTATTTCTCTGCCTTCCACCCAGCTGCTGTTTAGGTGCTGCATGGCATGGTTGATGGCATGAACCTTCTAAATTAGACTTCCTAGAAAATACTGCTGGTGAACTGCCATGTGTGTAATCACAACAGAGTTTGTAGGTATATAAACAGATTAGAACCTGTGAAAGGGTAGTATTTCTTTTGGTCTTGTTCTTTCTCAGAATCATTAGACAACAAATTATTATTAAAAAAAAAAAAAATAATAAAAAAAAAAAAAAAAAAAAAAAAAAAAAAAAAAGAAAAAAAAAAAGGACCAGAGAAGGTAATTAAGTGATCATCCCTTTTTCTCTTGTCCTATTCAAAGGCTTGGGGTGTTTTTTTTCCAATTTGCTAGTTTCAATCTTTTTGAAAAATAAAATAAAAATCGAGTTTTATGGGTTGAAAACAGGAAAATTAAAATTAAACTAATTGGGTTGCATTCAATTTTAGCTAATAGATGCTTTCCTAAATTTAGTATACTAGATTGCTCTATTTTATACTGCATCAATTTAAATGCATATTATATTATTTTCCTTCTACAATGGCATATCTGGAGAAAGAAAAAAATGCCTTTAGGATATCTTATTGTATCCTAGTTAAATAAACCACAGGCAATCACTGGAGTTTGCACAAAAACATATCCTCTATAACAAGAAGAGCAGTTGTACTATAACAATTTTTAGGTAAGTCAGTCATCTTGCCAATGGAATATTTCAGTTTTTTATGTAAAAAGCTATTGCTGTTGAACATCCTCACATTTGCTATTACCGTAGTTGCATCTTTCTTGTGAGAAATTCTAACATCCTACAGATATGCAAAGTTGAGGCACACAGTGACTAAAGAGTTTTTAAAGCTAGTTATGTAAGTCTGTATCAAGATTCACAGAAAGCCTTAAATATAGATATGTGCAAGGTTCTTGAGAATCCTAAGAGAGCCATGTCTTAATTATTGGGAAGGACTGTGGTCCTTTTGCTTGCCAGTCTTTACAGTACACAAACTAAGGAGTAACTTCTTGGCAGATTGAGAACTGCAATAGGATTTTCTGTTGTTCTCATTATTAAGTTCACAGCAAGACATTTTTTTACCTTGAAATAGAATAAATTCCATTTTCATGTGTGCTCTCTTCCTCCTTCTTGTGAAAAAACACAAGACAGGCTATATCCTTCAAGGTACTAATATATTTTTTTGTTTTTATATTAATTTTACAGAGAAATATGAATGTTCCTTTACCAAACATGGAAGCAGTATATATTGTGGATCTGCATTAGGGAAAAAAAGGTAATACTCTTGACACTGGAAGTGGTGGACAGGATATTTTACACAATCAGTGTGTCACAGTCCTTGGGTTTTGGCCCAAGCTTTGGTCCTCCAAGAGTGCATACTTTTGATACAGATGTGATGACACAGACACCCACCTGATGCACCAGTTTGCTTGGAAGACTCTGATATCTTCTTGATCATCTTGAGATGGTCTTGACCTTCTGGGTATTTGTCCTGGTATCTGTGAACTCCTAGGAACCCTTGGAAGAATCTGAGAAGTCCCATTGGTCCTCCTGCTGAGAAGTAGCTGAAGGAATGGAGGTTGTTTAGATCAGGGAAAGGAAAGCTCAGGGGAAACCCTCTCTACAGCTACCTGAAAGGAAGGTGTAGCAAGGTGGGTATTCATCTCCTAACCCCAGTAACAAGAGATGAGAGGAAATGGCCACAAGGTGCATCAGAGAAGGTTTCGATTGGGTATTAGGAAATATTTCTTCGCAGAAAGGTTTTTCAAGCATTGGGGCAGGCTGTCCAGGGAAATGACTAAATCAACATCTCTGGACTTAAAGACATGTAGGTGTGACACTTAGGGACTTGACAGTATTATGTGTCTAAGTAAAACTAAAGATAAGTGTGGCTCAAACAACTTGCAACAGATTTTCACAGTTGTCCTTGATCATGGTGTGTCTGAAGCCTTAGGGACCTGCTGACTTTAGGAAGGGTCGAGCACCCTTTTAACCCACGAGTGTGGAGAAACATATGTAAAAGCCAGGTCCAGACAACAGCTTCTGAAACACAGCAGTTCATGCAGAAGAGTATGACAGAAGGCCAGGACTAATAAATATTCTGTATCCAGTATTCACACCCTGACACATAGTGATCATATACTATGGTTTGTTTTTCTGTTGTTCATGGGATTTGTGGAAGCAGGTAGAGAGGTCAGGCAGACAAGCTTCAAGATGGCGAAGAAGAAGGTTTTATTTACAAGAAGTTCTTTTTATACACAGTAATAAACAATTGTCTATTGGCCAAAGACAATCCACCCCCAAAGACCTATTGGTTATGGCTTGTACACCTCTAACACTAAACACAGAGATTAAGAAAGTACAGTTTATCTGTATTCTCCATGAGAGAGAAAGGAAAATCCTAAAACACTGCAACTACAATATACCTCAGGGAGCAGTCCACAGGCACTGCTGGAGTAACTGTCCATTTCCAGTCGGACTTAGGGACTCAGAGTTTCAGAAACAGCATGAACTCTGCAAGCCTCAAGCTGTAGGAATTGACTGAGACTTTTAGATGATGCGGGGATATGTGGTCTTCTAGTCTGCAGGATGCATGCAGTTATCGGGAAACTGTCATGAAAGAGCTATGGGGAGGAGCTCGTCATACTGTGCAGCATCAGACAGGGTGAGAAAGAAGAACTGGATTTACACTAAGACCCTGCAGCTTCAAGAACCTGAATTTTTCCTTGAACAGAGGGGCATGAAGAGCATGACATTGTAAAGTTGGAAAGAAGAAACTACCATCAGGATTAAGGCTTGAAGACAGTGACTTCTTTTACTGGGAGGAATGTTCTTGTTCCACCTTGTGACTTGCATTGACAGAATGTTAATCTAGTTGGAGAGAATCTTGGAGTGTCGTTAAATGGAACATCTCTTAGGTCTGTGTGTGAGATACACAGGACCACTAAAAGGAAGCTGTGAAGAACTGTAGTAGGGGACTGCTAAAGATGGTTGGAGGACCCTGCTTGCTATATCTGATTTTTCATGTAGGAATGTTTGCTGCTTCATATTCTGGATGTTGTGAAGCAATAATCTTAGCTCACCCCAGCTGCTCCTCCATGTAGGTGCCAATCATACTGCCAGGGTGATCTGGAAAGCAAACATGCAGTGCTCAAACACATTGGAGGGAGGTGGGGGCTGGTGATGTTCTCTTTAATTCTGCTGGTAAGGTGGAATGGCCTGAGCAGGAATTGACAAATTCTGCAGTTTAAGAACTGTTTGTGCAGCTGCTATTGACATCAGGGGCTGTGAGTATGGGATGCTCTTTGAAGGTCAACAGCTTCTCAGAAGAGATGAAGTCCATTTGACTAGACAGCACAGAAATATCTTTGACAACAAGGCAGAGAAGTGGTGTGTAAGGCCCCAAAAACTTGCTCGATGAGCCTCTTGAAAGGGCTTTTTTTTTTTTTTTTCTGTACTCTGGGTTAAATGAACAGGAGAAATAACGACAGGATATTTGCAAGAGGTCAAAACAACAAAAAAGCCTTTACTGGAAACTTCAGAAAATCACAGAACCTTGGCAAAAGTTGGAGTAGCATTCAATCAAAACATTTCACAAAGCATCAGCTTAGCCCATTCAGTGCAGCAAACTACAAGCCCATCTGATTATAAGTTACTCAAAACTCCGAAAAGAGGGAATTTGAAGAAGGAGACAAAAGAGGAGAGAAGAGATATAAGAAAGAACAAATATACCTACCACTCCTTGTTCCAGAGCTGTTCAGCTGATAAAAATTCCAAGAAGATGTAGGGTCAAAACATGTGGCCCTCACACTGCAATTTGCCAATACTTTTAATGAATTGGATTTATTTCTAAGTATGGATTTAAATATGACACCTTTGACCTCTCTTCAGTTTGTTCTGTCATATATGTGGTGGGGCTGGTAGAGCCAACTGGAACAGCTGTATGCAACATTGGGCAGCCTTGGCTGCTCCACATGGGCTCTCCCAGCAGCCCACACCTTACTTGAGGAGAAAATAGGGGGTAAAGAAAAAAACTCCACTAACTGAAACATTTTGAGTTCCACATGTGAGTGTTCATGCTTTTACAAGATTATCCAAATGGAGGTCTCCTCTGACACTTAGAGACTCAGTGTTAATTCCAACAAGAACCATGAACTGACTGAAATACACAAACCCATCATAAATGTGTTTAAACTTCTGTTTATAAACTAATATTAGTGTATTAGAACTGGTTTGATGTGTTATGCCTTAGAAGTTGTACTATTTAGCAGGAGCTCAGGAAACAGGAAAATTATCTAAGATGCAGGAAGTATGACTGGTGAAGACTACTGGAATCATTACTCCCAAGAGGAAGAAAACAACAATTTAATACCTAGTAGACCTACAAACAGGCATGAGGTATAACCTATTTTCTGTGTCTCCAAAGAATGACACAGGAACTAGTGGGCTTAAAATTCAGGAAGGAAGATTAAGATGTGCTATTCAGAAAGCTTCCTTCTTAAGAGATAGCATCACATTGGAATAGACTGTAAAAGGGGCTTTGTCCTTCCTTGCAAGGATTTTTAAAGAATTAATTAAATAGTCACCTGCCAGGAATGACAGTTATAATGGTAAAACCTTCCCCAAGACAAGGGATGAACTAATTGAACCTTAGGGCCTCTTTCAGCACTACTGTTTCACAGCTGTGTAAATAAGTAATCATTACGAAGGGGGAGCTACAAAATTGTCCTATAACAAAAAAGCCTTTCTCAGAAAAAGAAAATGTTAATGTGGGCAATTTGTTAGACATTGGAAAGCCCTATTTGAATTTTAATTAGCATTTTCTAAGAGGAGAATGTTTTTGGGTTTTTTTACACACTTATTGCTAAGGGCAAAATTATTTATTTTTCAGTTGTTGAAAATTGGAACTGCTTTCATATATGTAAATATGATGAAAACACTAACTATTTTCACCTTTTACATTCTCACAAAATTTAAACCTCAATTACTCCAAATCTAGTAATTTTGACCTTAGAATTAGGACAAAAAATGGTAATAAAATATTTAATTTTTAATCTAATGGATTTGTTAACTTGCACTTAATAAAGTAAGAGGTGTTCAAAAGAAAGTATACATGGTGCCTGTCAGGCTATAGAGATTGAACTTGGACTGAACTTCTCTATTAAGTAAAGATGAACACCATGGGTTAAACAGGTGAATTTACAAATGATGCTATGAAGAAGTCATGAACTCAGCAAATGCTTCATCTGATTTATAAGTTTATAATTTCCTGTTAACATGTTATGAAGTTTTGTTGCAAGTATATATTATGTTCTCTAAATTCAGAAATAGAAGAACCTTAAGTCCTGGCATTTAGTTTTGGTTAGGGTTTTTTTAATTAACTCTGAGGAATTGAATGTGATAAAATGAATCTGTAATACTGTTCAGTTTTGTAGCCTGCAACTGCCATTATTTTTTGGATACTAAAGATTTTGTTTACACCTTACTGAGACAAAAAAACCAAAACAACTTCAAACAGAAAACATTACTGTTTACAGATCATATTTCTAAACATTGTCTGGACATTAAAAACAGTATATTTTTTATTCTAACTTTGTCAGTTCACAAAGTGAAAAGTGTTTTATGTTCTGGTATGGTTTATTTAGTAAAGATGACTAAAAATGTAAACAAAATTCAAAACTTTATTGAGTATAGAATGGGAGTCTATCTGGCCTACAGGACAGACTGTCAGGTCTCACAGAAATGGTTAGATCTTTTTAAGATAAAATAGTCACATTTATGTATATGATTTAGTTCATTGACTAGTTTCCGACACTTGAATTTAGCTAAAAGTATTTTATAAAGAATTACTTTTGCCTTATCCTCAGGTTGTTTGCTTTATTAATTACACCTGTCTTTATTATTTATTAAATTGTATTTTATTAAGCTGACCCATATTATACTATATCATATCATATCATATCATNAAGCTGACCCATATTATACTATATCATATCATATCATATCATATCATATCATATCATCATATAATGTCATCAAGAAATGTGGTTCATGATGCTTCTGTTTCGTGACACCAGCTTCCCATCCTCTTTGTTCTCCTTGCTGTTGAGTGAAATCTTAGGAATTTATTTTATACTTACTTCATGCTTTGCCATATATTATTCAATTTTTACTCCTCTGTCCATTCTAATAAAATGCATTTTTTAACCATAATTTAAAGATGCATACTGCTGAAACTGCTGCATCTGCATGGATTCTTGAAACAGTCAATTGTATCATATTTAAATTTTTCTAATCTTCTTTATGAATCTTATCAAGTAAGGCTACTGAACTGCATTCCCCACATTACTCAAATACAATCTGCTATGCTCAGTACACATTGTTGACCATTAGTACTTATTATCTGCAGTGAACATAATCGCCCACAGCTGTAGAGTAAGAATATGGTGTAATTTGAAATTATAGCTTTTTTAAAGGTCAATGTCCTGTAACAGAAATTACTTGCAACAAACTTTTTATATTGCTATCTTCCACAAAATTCAAATTCATTTCCTCTATTTTTTTACTACAGCTGATGTAAACTAGTGAATCACAGTAACTTCCAGCTCCAAACTGATTTTCTGCTTCTGTTGAAACTGGCATTCTTGCACATAAATTGTACTTTTTTATTACCCAGAAATCTTTCAGTTGCCTCAGGTTCTTAAGATTGTCTGGTGGTAGCCCTAAAAGTTAAAAGTCAGAAAAACTCTTATTTGGAATCTTGATGTATCTGCAGTGAAACAAAGAAGAAAAGTCATACTTGCCTTCACCTCTGCTCACAAGGAGGTAAGACTGGAAAGAACAGGGGCAAAGATATAGCTGTAATTCTGTTGAGGATAACCCTTTTATGCTTTGGATATTCCTGCGTAGTACCTGGCCTAGATTAATATACTTTATACGTCCAGAACTAGGGAAAAGTATTCTAGAACAATACATAATTGGGCCCAAAATGTCTGGTCTTTCATTGCCTTATATATTCTGAAATTCTTTATCTGTGTAGAGTAAAAGTAATGTACAGGTGTGATGTTGTCTGACTGCTGATATCGTTCCAAACTCACTGCATGAGGTGTAGAGCAACAGAGAATATATTGTGCTGTGAAATGGGTGTAAAGGTGCTAAAATGTAACTTCAACAAAAAGGACTGTTGAACAGCTGATAATTCCACTGTGTGTTGCTGAATATTATAGACTACTAAGCAGATATTGTGGTGCTAGTACGGAGTTTCTGAAATTAAGGAAAACTGTTCTGTTTTTCTTTCTATAAAGGCTTATTTTTTATTGGTCTTTTAAGCTTAATGAGTAGGCTAAAAGCGAAAATATTTTTCTATGGATAGGGCATTTTAAATTAAACTGGAACAAGAAGTTAGTCTATAGTATATAACTATATTTGTCCCTTTTTTATTTATCTTTTCATATAACTCCATGTAAAATCTTGATCATAGTAATATTTGGTTTGTAACTTTTGATACATTTTTTTCTCTGTGTCATGTGAGGCAGATAAAGAATTGTGTTTAAAAACTGGAATCTTCAGGACTAACGTAATATATTAATTCTAGTATGCTTTCACATAATTGTATGTGAAAATCATATGGATTCATCTTAGTCCTCCAAATGTGTAAATTCAGCATGTCTGGGGTTTTTTAATATCTCAACTTGTGGGAGTTTACAGGACACGGTTTCCTCTTTTAATCGCTATGCTGAAATTATTGCTGGGATCAAAAATGTGGGTTTCTTGGGAACTTGCATGTAATTAACTGCCTTTAACCCAGAAGGTTTAGAATATCTGAGAATTATCCTGCAGGAAAGTAATTGGCCCAAAAGGCTTTCCTTTTATGCAAGGGAAAGGGTAGTTGGAGGGAAGAATATGATGTTCTCATCATACTGTAGACTTGTCAGGAGAGTGATGCTCTAGGCAAATATCATTAAAACCATTATTTGAATGGAAGTTATATTATCAGATTGGTACAAATCCTAAAGAACTTCTTATGAATTGAAGCCTTACTTTCATAAAGCTACAGATATTTCTTTCATATTTAGAAATGTACTATGTCTGATGTTTAAAATGATCAGAAATTGTAAAGTTAGGTCTTAGAGTCCTTTAAGAAACATGGATATGTTAGTCACTTGAAAGGGTTTACCAACAGTGGATATGCCACCTTTGCAAAGTGAAGCTTTTCCTTCTAAGCAATGTATTTGTTTTCTCTCTTTGGAGACTAAGAACAGATTCAAATGTGCTCCTCCTAGGAACTCAAGTAATTTGGATACCCTATCGCTTGAAGAATAACCATAGTTTAAGATGAAGTTTTGCAGAATAAATTCCATACCTTCTGGTAAAGATTTAAGGCCCAAGTCCATGGACTGCTGAGCAACCTGATAAAAAAAAAAAAAGGCAGGGCTTCAGGAAGAACTTTCTTATCAGGTTCTTCTAAGGATGTCTCACTTCTAAAGTTTATTGTCCATTGTCTGGTTTGTAGGAAGAAGAGATGAAAGTCGATGAAAACAAATTTAAATAGCAGGAATTTTCCTAGGTCAAATGGCACCCAGCTTTCCTACTTTAGCATGGTTCATTTTTCAACATGTTTATGCATATATATTTTGTTTTTAAGACTACTAATATATTAAAGTGTTACGACTTATCAAGATGAAAAGTAACATTTTTGATCAAAATCTGATAAGGAAGGGGAAAATATAGAAGGAATGTACATTACTGTCTTAAATCAACCATTTAATATGGTGCTGACACACAAAATTTTATTTCTTTATAAAAGCAAAGGTAAAAATTATCTGGAACGTCACTTTTTGTGGTCATTAATGAGTTGTTCTGTTCCCATTTTTGTCCACAATTCTGGAAATAAAAGTGTGCAAGTCCGGTAGTCAAATATTTACAAGCTGTTATGTGTGTCCAACCTTTTTTTTCAGACATGCTGGTATTTACTTTATTAGTGTTTACTGTGAGAGCACCATGCAGTTATTTTAAGGAAGACTGCAGCTTCACTACTCTGATATTGCCATATTTCTCATTGAGATTCTTTCTGCATGTTGAAAAGTCTTCTGAGCAGCTGTAGAGACAGCAAACATTTGGATTGTTTTTGTTCAGAGCAGACATATTTTGTCAAGTGGAAAACTGTTCAGAGGTATTAGACTACAAAAGAATCCTTTTCCTGGTTGGAGAGAAACCATAAACTTTGGCCTTCAAACAAATATTCTTAATGGGTGGGGCGTGGGAATCAGAACAAGTCCTCTGTATTGAGACAAAAATTATAGTACATTCTGTCTCCTTTATTTTATGGTTCTTTAAAACCTGAGACTTTAAAAGTAGTTCAGTGCTCTCCACTACATTTCTCTTTTCATGTACATCATTCCAACCCATGTCTCATGTCTGCTTCTTTCATTGCTGGCATAACTTCTGTACAGGACTGGAATTTCTGGGTTTGGCCAAGATAGATTTTTAATTTAAATTTTATTCGAGATCTGGCAATTCTTGCTGCCCTTCAGCATTGACTGAGTATCTCCAGAGGTAAGGAATTAGTCAATAGCTTCGAGATTATTTCATTTCAGTAGTAAAGGCAAGGAGGATCTGGCCCAGTTTGCGTGTTTTACAGCTGCAGCCAGTCATATTTCCATGTCTATGTTCACGTGTACCTGCATGCATGCGTAAAAGCGTAAGATATTTTGTGAAGTTTCAGTTTAATTCTGTCAAGTAAACATGCATAAACAACAATTTTAAACATTTAGTGAAGATAGAGGAATATCAAGTTAGCTTCTTGAAATAGTATTCTGACAAAAATATATAATCAAGACCAAAGTGGCAAAACAATTTTTTCCTGTGTAGCCAGCCAAGTATTCTTTTAGGTCATAGTTTGGGTTTATTTCCCCATGAAGGCATCTTTTTCTTGCAAGTACAGTTTTTTCCCTGATTAATGCTTGGGTGAGTGTGTATATAAAATGTGACAGACGACTTCTTCACAGGAACAATATGCTGTGATTTGACATGCATCTTGCATTCTTCTTAGGTGGACAGCTAAAACCTGAGATATCTAGAAGCACAGGCATCTATAAAGTTGTTTTGCTTTTTACCTCTTTACTAATAAGCACTGTGTAAGCCCAAAAAAGTTACTTCTTGGGCTTCCCTGTGGGAAAATAGCATGTTAAAATGACAGGGTTTTTTTGTTTGGGTTTTTGTTGGGTTTTTTTTTTTTTCAGGCAATATTCCCCAAAATAGTTTATTCACTAACTTTATTTAATTTTAAAAATTACCTCCCTCTACCTACTGGCCATGCTACTTTTTATTTGGAACAAGATACAGTTGGCTTTCTGGGTTGCAAGTGCACACTGCCAGCTGACATCCAATATTTTGTCCATCAGTAGTCCCAACTATTTCTTCTCAGGGCTGCTCTCAATCCATTCATGCCCCAGTCTCTAGCGATACTGGGTATTACCCCAATACAAGTGCAGGAATTTGCACTTGGCCTTGCTAAATTTCATGAGGTTTGCATCGGCCCACTCCTCAAGTTTTGGAGGTTCCTTTGGATGGTGTCCCATCCCTCAAGTGGATCAACTTCACCCCTCAGCTTGCTGTCATCTGCAAACCTTTTAAGGCACACTTGATCTCTTTCTGTATGTCTTGAATAAAGATATTAAATAGCATTTGTCCCAGGACACGTCTTCAAAGGACACCACTCATTCCTGGTTCCCACCTGGACACTGAGCCATTGCCTGTAAACTCTCTAGATGCCATCCAGCCAATTTCCTAACAGTCCATCCCTCAAGCACATATCTCTCCAATATAAGGGGAATAATGTTGTGGGGGCCCATATCGAGGGCCTTACAGAAGCCTAGGTAGGTGACAATTGTAGCGCTTCCCTCATCCACTAGTATAGTCACTCCATCACTCCATCACTCCGCCACAGAAAGTCACTAGATCAGTCAGGCATGATTTGCCCTTCATGAAGCTGTCTTTCATATGTTTTCGCACATCCTCCAGGAGGATTTGCTGCATGATATTACTGGACAAAGAGGTGAGGTAGTTCCTGGGGTTCTCCTTTCTACCCTTTTTAAACATGGGTGCAACATCTGCCTTTTTCCCTTCACTGAGGGCTTTGTCTGGTTATCACAGCTTTTAAATATCACATAGCATGGCTAAGCAACTACACCAGCCACTTCCCCCAGGACCCTGGGATGTATTTTGTTGAGTCTCAAGGAGTCATTTATTTTCAGGTTCTTCAGGTGGTCTCAAACCTGATCTTATCCTATGATCAAAGAGACTTCATTTCCCCACTCTCTTGAGTTTCAGGGCTTGAGAGGTGCAGGAAGAGAAATTACCATTGAAAACTGAGACAAAAAATATTGATGAGTACCTTTGCCCTGTTGATTGTCACCATCTCTGCCGTCTTATGGCAAGTGGATTGCATTTTCTTCAATCTTCCTTTTCTGGTCAACATGCCTGTAAATGCTTTTCTTACTATTCTTTGCATTCCTAACTAAATTCAGCTCCAGCAGCACTTTAACTTTCACAATCCTGTCCTTACCCATCTGGGAACTGTTCCTATATTCATCCCAGGATATACATCCCAGGTTACACGGCATGTGCATTTCCTTCTTACACTTTAGTTTGACCAGAATGTCCTTACTGAGTGTCGAAAGATGACTGGGAGTAAAGAGGATGGAAATTACAGGGTAAAATGCAGCTTCTACTCCCTGGATGGAATAGGGTTGGCATGCTTGAAGCCTATCCCACAATGATTCCTCATACACATGATCTGCATCTATAAGCACTTGTTAAGGGTGAGGGGGGGATGGAACAGAGGCTGGAGCAGAGTGGAAATACTGTGGCTAGTCACTGTAGAAATCCTTGCAGGGGGAGAACTCGACGGTAGGAGTTTTAGCAGCTAATAAACCACATAACACCTGTTCACCAAGGGAGATATGTCCTGCTGCTCAGCCAACACTGTGGCAAAATCGTTCTCCTTCATTAAACTTGGTTTGTTATAGCCTAATTATAATAGGCTGAACCTGTTTTATCTCCCACAGGGACACCTACTGGGTAAGA
The DNA here is from genome assembly GCA_013400915.1 of Pardalotus punctatus. Lineage (NCBI taxonomy): Eukaryota > Metazoa > Chordata > Aves > Passeriformes > Pardalotidae > Pardalotus > Pardalotus punctatus. Next base: position 411,464 of record VZTX01002554.1, on the reverse strand, counting down.
ACCATGCTCTGTGTGTGCTCAATACTTTTACTGGGGATTAGAGCTTGTTTGTATTGTGTTTTGAATACATTTTTGCAGTTGATACTCACCCCAGAAATCTTTGAAGCTCAACCTGTCATAAATTTATATTGATACAGAATGTTATCCTGTAAACTGTTGGCGTGAGTCCTTCACAGGCATTGGTAGTCACTGGCAGTGGGTAACATTCTTGAATAAATGTAAGACCCACTGAGGGATCATAAAGTGGGAAGACTTGATGAGGGGCCTCCCTTGTGCTATTGATGTGTCCTTAAATAAGTCAGTCAAAGTGCCCTCCAGTCCAACAGCACTGCTCAGTGAGGGGTTCCCCTAAAAGGGTGCTGACAGACTGCTCAGGATCAAGGACATCTGCCCACACCAAGGGTTGAGGAAATCTCCCTTTTTCACGTGACACTGATCCATGCCAGTCTCCTGCATTCCTTGGGAAGGTATATATCTTTTGGTTAGTCAGAAAGAGCAGACTAGGGTGGAAAACAACTAGTTACTGAAAAAAAAATTGCCTGATTGGGAAGGGAAAGCAACCTTTTTTGTTTGTTTGTTTGTTTTTTAAAATATGTTGTTGGCCAACCATGCAGTTCTCATGCTTTTTACTGTAAACTCCAATTTGGCAATCTCTGAAGCTTTCTTTTCTTCACAGTTCTCTTTAGGTATTATGCCTGAAGCAGTTTCAGGCAATGGACACCTAATTTTATTTTAGAGGTATTTTGTCCGTTTTGTAACAAATTAGCTATAAGGCCCTAAACCCATTTTTCCACTGGGTACTTTAAAAGTTATCTTTTTTGTTTTTTTTTCCCCTCCCCTTTCATGATACCAATCAAGGAATGTATTAAAAAAGCACATTTAATTTTAAGGTAACGTGGGGAAATCACTGCACCCACAATACATACAATACTCACTTTCACAGCAACATAAGGCCAGTCTTCCTCCATTTAGTAAATTAGATTTCATAAACAACTATGAGTCTTTGTATAACCATTAAATCCAGAAAGCCAGAAGAAGGTAGCAGATACTGAAAACGATATTGCTAACACAATGTTATACCTCTTAAACAAGGAAGTGATTGTTAAATTTTAAATATAATGGAGATTTTACCAGATTAAAAAAAACATGACAATAAGTGGCCGGAGTGACAATAAAATCTCAGTATGAACTGGTTTAATTATAGTGTAATAATGTCTTACTGTACTGTCTTAGACATATATTTTAAGATGTGGCATTTAAAGTATGGGCTTTCTAACCAGAGAGGAGTATTGTTCATAATGTAACGGCCATCCTTCTTAAAATTTTGTATCTCTATAAGATTACAAAAAATGCAGGTTTTATTTTTATACAGTTTCCTGAAACATGACCAAAAATTTTCCATAGGTTTCTTGAATGTGAACTGAAAGAGAAAAATGTACATTTTCATAAGTCCAATCCTTTCACTTACTATAATGAATTAATTAAGATAGGAAGGGTAATGTAATACAGATCGAGCTAAGATTTTAATAGAATTTTTTTATATGAATTAATAAGTTCCAATCCAAAACATGATTTTCTAAAGATAGGCCTATTATTTCATCATGTTACAGCTGGTGTGGGTTGCAGTGTGTCTGTAAAGCTTTGGCCTTTACTACAGCTGAAGACTGAGTCACTCTCAAGAAATTTTGTAAAATTTTACTTCCCTCTTAAATGTTTCCTTAGAATATGACCATAGAGTTTTGCAAATGAGCAGAAATCCCTGAGCAGAAATCCCAGGTTCTTATTTTGACCTTCTCAGTGCACTTTTGTAGTGATTTAATGAAACAGTAAATATTCTGTTGACTATAGATTTCCAGTATATGTAATCTGATGGAGAACAGTTGGTGAGTTCTGGAAGTTCTGGTGAGTTCTGATGAAGTAAACCATGTAGCATAAGAAAATTATCTTGAAGGACTTTAAAAGTGCTATTAGGTTAGGATCTGATTATTGAGAGATGCCTTTGCCCAAACTAAGGTGCAAACAAGACCATATGCCAAAGTCAATAGTCCAGATTTTACTGAATAATAAAAGTGAGGTAGAAAAATAGAAAGAAATAAGAAAGAAAGAGAGGGAGAGAGCAAGAGATTAAGCAGAAGAAAATCACCACCCCATGGATCCAATAGCATCCTGTTGGTCTTTCTTCACTCTTGTCTTTGCAGTGGTTGCAGTCCCAGAGGTATCACCTTTGTATGGTCCAAGTTCCAGGTATTCATGGGGTTGTTTGCAGGTGTTCCCATAACTTGGGATAAGCAGTTGTTTCCTTTCTCACAGTCTGCCGCAGTGGGAATTTTTTTCCAGATGGATTAACCAGAATGTGTTAACTAGACCACACATCTGCTAGGCCTGGAATTAGTGCCTTCCTGCTCAAAGTTCCTCTCTCTGTGCTTATCTCAAGTTCTTGCTAGTGGTGGCTTGTCTTATGGCATGTTCCTTCTGTGGCCTTGACAGTGTTTTAAGCAATTGTGATCTTTAAGTCTCTTACAGTTAGATGAAACAAAGCCATGCATTTGTGCTTATTCTACTGGTATAAATACATCATGTCAGTGTGAGTGAGGGAGAAAATAACTTCATTGTGTGAGCAGCTAAATTAATCATCGATATTAGAAAGGTTTTTCCCATTGTTCATTCACAGCTTGTCTAAAGAAGACATGTTCAATTACAGAACATGAGAACAGCTATACAAAAAGTAACTGTATGTACGCAGAAGTGCGAAAAGAGGAAGCCTAAGTCAGCACAATCCTTTTTACACAGTGCTGGTGACTTGGAACTTATGTTGACAACTGTTTTTCTCATGACAGTTAGTCTTTAATACTTAAAATTAGAAGCATGGAGCCTATCCCCAAATTATGTCACTAAAACCTCTGGAAATCAAGGCTTTTGTTCCCCTTACACATTGACATTCTCCTTTGACATTCTGCTTTCCTTTCCTACTCTCCTTCCTGGATATAATATCCACTGAATATTAGTATTTTCCTCTTTCTTTGGAAAGGTATAACATTTGTTTAAACTCCAGTCTCATAATTTATATATACCATGTCTTTTTTCAAGGAGAGTATTTTAGACTGACCTGAGACTTGGTGGGTGCTGTGGCAATAAAAAGAGCATTGCTGTGGTCCTTTGAAAATTGTGGAATACAGAAAGGCTTGTGTCTCATAGGCTCAGATTCCAAGCCATGATTTTGCCCTTACCCTGGTGTCACTCACAAATACATTTATTTCAAACTGGTTGTTGAGGAGCTGTGGTGACTTGTGGAACCAGTAGTGTATAATTCATATAAGTAGCACCCATATGTATGTGTCTGGGTGTGCATCTGCATTCAGTCACATGAATTTCATGCTATAGAGAAGTCTGCCATTACTCTGATGACTGTCTGATGATTTTGTGTATGGCTGATGTAGCATATTGCTTGAAAGACTTGCTCAGGCCAAGGTTGAAGTTCTTTAGCTATGAAGTACAGAGGACACCTGAAATCTGTGATACATATTGCTAGGTGGGAAATTGATTTTCTGAAAAATTTTAGTTACATCACAGCTTTAAATCAGGGTTTTCTGTAAAAGTGCTGTGTCTTAAATTTGTTTCTCTAGACTTTAATAATAATTATCTTCACTTTGCCTCTTTCTGTGTGATGGAAATACACTGCAATTTGGCATGTGGCTTGCAGACTACACTCTGAAACATTTTAAATGTACTGTTCTATCTTAAAGTATTTGTCATGCTTACTCTGAGGTGACTTTTCCAACATTCTGATGTATTTGGTTTTAATATGATCAGTATCACTAAGTATTAGGGAGGTTGTTCACTCCTAGACTGATATGGATTTCTAAACTGCCCATTGTTTCTCATATTTCGTTTCTTGGGTTCTTCAGTGCATCCACGTTTCTGTGCATAGAGAGTAGGAGATATGTCTCATTAATTATACAGAAATTGCATAATCTTGCTGTATTTGCCTCAGAATTTGGATGCCAAAATTGTTCATGTGGGAAGTAAAACTTTTTTGGCCTTTTTCCCAGAGTACACCATTTGATGCTTAGTTACACTGCACAGGAATTTAAAAAAAAATTAGAGTGAATACCTCTATACCTCAGCTAAGAGTGTAGGCAGGAGATGAAGCTAATGCTTAAAATCTATTCTGGTCTGCAAATACTGACCTTAGTAAAAGACAGTTTCTTTAATATTTCAGACCTCTACATTTTTTTTTACCTTCTCCAGTACAATATTTTAAAGTATTTTCCACTAACATGATATTTATGTAGACTATATACAGTATTTTTAACTGTGCAAATTTTGCATTGTTTATACCAGTATGTTCTATCTTGCAAAATTAATGGACAGTTCAGTCAACTGAAGTAAAATTCTACCTTTTCTTCTGTTTCCTTGAATCCTTCTATTACGTATTACATGTTTTAGTATTGTTAAACAGAATTGCTGTACTTCTATACGTACATGGAATATACATTAACAAACATTTCTAGTGATTTTGCAAACTGTTATCTACAGGAATTTATAATTTCAAATGTTTCTGTACTTTAGCATAGGTTTTAATATAAAAATCAGTTAAAAATATTAAAAGTGCAGACTGTCCTCTTTGATTGAAATGTAATTGCCCTAAATTCTTTTGCAAGAATATTTTCATCTTGCAAGAATCACAGCAAGTTACCACATTTTGCTCTTTGATTTCATAATTATCAACTAGTTGCACTTTCAGAATATTCTTGATGCATAGCACTGGCTATTTATGCTAGAATGTTACAAGAAAATCTCATTTTAGACCCAGTCTTACTGTTAAGTTCTATGTCAAAGTGTAAGAGGTTGCGTTTGCTTTAAAATGTTGACAGAAATAAAAAGATGAAGTGCAGAATGCACTCATCATGATTTTTTCCTTGTTTTATTAATTGTAATGTTTTAGTTCTCTTTCCAATTTGAAGAAAATTGAAATAATTTATTTGTAAGACTGTAATACTGCACCACTGTTGCGTATTTATCATTCTGGGATGACTGGAACAAAATACAAGCATTGCATTGTTTTTAATTTTCCAACCACCTGTATTCTGCCACTATAACATGCACTTTGGAATCTTGTGTCCTCAGAGCACATTAGATAAAGGCCAGTAATCATTGTCAAAGCTAAATATTTATAAACAGCATAAAGCTTTTTGCAATCCCAACAAATCTAGAATAAATTTCCTATAATGCAAAAGTGCTCCCTCCAGATGCTTTCAGATTACAATAAACTAAATGCATTAGCTTAAAAAATGCAGGCTTCATGTGCTCTCTTGCTTTTGTAAATAATTGGGTTGTCCATATAAAGCTTGTAGAATGCGGTGTTACATAACACAAAATTTCATTTTTAATAGAAAACTTAGATCAGTTAAGACCTAGATGTAAAACTGTCTTTCAAAATCTTTTTGTTTTGTCTTATTTTCCTTTCTAAATGATATTGGGGTCCTTGAAAGAAAGCAGGATCTTTGGTTTCCTTTATTCACAATGCTTGCAGAGATAATAACCAAGACAAGATAATCCTCCATTTGTCATTCTAATAGTTTCCATTATAACTGACTGACAGAGCTTTACAGTGTAATGAAATACTATTAAAAATAGGATCAAATTGTTTTCTTGTTCTGAAAGAAACCTAGCAAAAGGTCTTCCTGAAATTTTCATGGTATTGTGCACCTGAAAAGGATGAACTTCTAATATTTTCTCTAGGGACAATCTTGCAAAAAATAAAACAGCATGCAACCCTTGGATGTACTGGCAGTATAAGAGGAGAGTAATTTTTCCCCTCCTGTCCCAAATGCTTGTAGATGACACCTATAAATATAGTGAAAAGAAGGTAATGAAGAGTACATTAATTTTGATAATATTCAGGTGTCCACTTTTTACAAGAAGGGTTCATGCTATTATCCCCTAGTGAATGAAGAACACAGGTCAGAATGGAAATGGAAACACAAGTCAGTGATTAATTCTTGGATTCATTTAATTAATTGGTTCATTTAATGATCTTTGTGGCACAGTGCAAGGTTTTTTGCCTCTGTCTCTTGCTCCGATTCTACTGAGTTCCCTAAATATGTTGTGCCAAGAAATAACACTGTAATTGTGAACGTTTCCCTCTTTGGGAGGAGGAATGTGCTTTTTCTCTCTCTCAGTAGATTTCTGAACAATTCAGTTATTTAATTCTCCTTCCTGTTGTTCAGTAGGACTTTTAGTCTGAGGTCATAAGGAATTATGTTTCAAAGATTTTGTGTTTGGTTAACTTAAGTTCTAGATTCAGCAAGATGCAATTTTCAATTGTAAATTAATTTTAGAGTTACTTTTTTTCTGTGCCAAAAATTTGTATTACCATAATATTAATTTTTATTCTCTTTGTTCTATTTAATAGTTAGTTGCTTCCTACGTATGGGCCTTGAAGCCAATATTACAAAATAAAATAGCAATGTAAGCACCTTACAAGCTTAAAGAAAACATGTACGTTATTGAAAATCTTCAGCTGAAAATCAAATATGACTTTATACATTAGAGATTTATATCAAGAGGAAAGCTCTTTTCCCCCTCCTCCTGAGTAAATTAATTGTGGAATGGGATTCTGTTGACTGTAAAAATGCTTGTAATTATTAGGTAGCTTTAATGAGTTGAACATTTAAGGATGTAAACTCAGAAGAAAACTGCTTTTAATTCTACTGCATACCCTTCAATAAATTGCAGTGACTAATTTACTTTGAACATGACTGTACTTGTAACATGATTAACAGTAAAAGGTCCTTACCCATCCTGAAGAAGGAACCCTACAAACTATGATCTTAGAAAGAAAAAATGCCCTACCCAGTCTAGGTTAGAAGGAGTCAGGTTAATGAACAATTTTTTTTTTTCCCCCCAGGGACTAGACAGTTGAGGAGAGAAGCCCAACTAAGCATGTGCTTAAATAAGAGTGAGAACAGAAACATGTAGTCTAGCAATGTATGAGAAATGAGTTTGCAAACATGAAATGAACTGAAATCTGATCTTTCAGCAAGATGCCAAGAAAACAAGTTTTCCTTATTTCGCTGAGGAATATAGTTGATCTCTTCCTTCAACCTGTTTCTTTTAGAAGCCAGTCAGATTAATGGATAAAATAGTCTACCCTTTCTTTGAGTGACATAAATTGATAAATCCTCCATCTCTGTCCTCCTGTACCATAGAACATCCCAGAATATATTGTTTTGAGACCTATTGCTGTCCATTATTTTTGACCAAGCTCCTTAAATATGCATAGCCACAGATCCATTGATCTTGTGTACAAGGCTTGAAATAACCAAATTTAGCTCTGTAATGTATGTATTTCCACCTCTTTTATTATTAAGAGAAAAGCATTCCAGAAATTTAGAGTCCTTGAAATAATGTCAAAACAAACTCTTGCAAAAATATTTTAGCCCCAAAGAATGATGATGTGACTGTAGGTAAAAACCATGTGGCAAAACCAGTCCCTCACTAGTGTAAATACAAGCAGTTATTTTATACTACACTTTGACTATACTGTGCAAGGCTTTAATTGTCTGTACTTCTATCACTGCTATGTCAAGAACAGGGAATATTTTACAGGGGTCTCTCAATGACGTTTTCAACCTTCTGTGCTTTTGTCATAGAGGACAAAAAAAGTCCTATACATACCCCTCCCTCCATCTCTACTGTTCTGTCACAGAGGGTCATATTGGAACTGGTGCCCCTGACCACTCTTTTTAATTTCATACTAGTATATGCATATGTGTGTCACTGTAAAGATGAGCTGCCTTATTTTGGATTTTTTTTTTAATGCATAATGAATAATCTTGCATAAAACCATCTCAATAGTACATGCAAAAACCCTTTTGTATTTGTGAACTGATTTTGCATAAAATCTTCCAAATGGAGGCACTAGACAGGTGGAAAGGGAATACTGGCTTAAAGTATGACCTGCAAATCAGGTTTTATTATTTGTCAAGAAAAATTAATCAGAAAGTGATTATGAGACCCTCTAAAAAAACACTTTTAACAACTACTATAGTGGAAGGGGATAACACCACAGTATAAGTATTGTATAGTTGCGTTTCAACATGAATGCTATTTAATCAGTTATCATATTGCAAATTAATTGCTAGTTTTTACAAAAAATAAGAGTGGAAAGTTTCACTTGCTTTGATAAATTTTGGTCAACTATCAATAAGCATGTTCCAGGATAGCATGCACACTGTAGTGTGACCTTTAGTGTACAGTTACAAATTAATGTATCTGCTAGTGAAAATACTTTACAAAACCATGTGTAATAATGTACATATTAATGGAATAAATCAGATAATATTTATGTGGCCTTGAGTTTATCAAACAAATTAGTACAATGTGATGAATTATTTAAATACAGGTGTCTCTATGTCAAAGTACATGCAAGATCTTTTTACATACACAGGTGTGTCTTGAAAAAAATCCTAGTTGTTTCAAGAATCTTTTCAAACCAGAAATGCTAAACAGAAGACAATATACACCTTTATACAATTATACACATAATATATATTTAACCTGATCTTATAATGGATTTATATGAGAAAAATCAATTTGTCGTGATTGTAGGCAAAATCTACTTGGGATGTGAGTAGGACTGACTTGTATAACACTTCTTTGTGCCAAAGTATATGCATTGCACTTATATTCTGCATGGTTTCTGTAAGCATTTTCAGTTAATGCTCAGGAGATAATATAAAGGAATAGGCTCAATGTAAAGCAAATCCATGTTTTGATGGGATACCGTTTGACAAGTTCATTGTAGATACTTTGTTGTACAATTTTGTTATTTTAACAGGTTTGTTAACTTAAGCCTGACCAATTAATGTTCTCTGCCTTCACTCTTCATAATGGACTTAAGTATGTATTGCTCTGTATACCTTTTGTAATTCAAACTGTTTGTTTGAACAAAGGGGTATTTAAATTCTAAATGACATACATTATATATTTCCACATCATGATGAGTACCTTATATGAAAAGGTTAAGAGGACACTTAAGATCACTTATCACACCAAACTAAGTGGTGCAGGAGACATGTCTGAAGGATGGGATGCCAACCAGAGGGACCTGGATAAGCTCGAGAAATGGGTCCATGGAAATCTCATGAGGTTTAACAAGACCAAGTGTGAGGTCCTCCATGTGGGTCAAGACAACCCCCAGTATCAACACAGGCTGAGGGATAAACATACCAAAAGCAGCCCAGCTGAGAAGGACTTGGGGGTGCTGGTGGATGAGGGCCTGGACATGACCCAGCCATGTGCACTCACAGCCCAGAGAGCCAAACGCGTCCTGGGCTGCATCCAGAGCAGTGTGAGCAGCAGGGCCAGGGAGAGGATTCTGCGCCTCTGCTCTGCTCTGGTGAGACCCCACTTCAAGTACTGCATCCAGCTCTGTGGTCTCTGACACAGGAAGGACATTAATCTGTGCACCAAGACGATTAGAGGAATGGAACATGCCTTCTGGGAGGAATGGCTGACACAATTAATTTTTTCGGCCTGGGGGTGAGAAGGCTTCATGAAGATCTCATTGCAGCCTTCCTGTACATGAAGGGAGACTACAAGAAGGATGTAGCAACATAAGAAGGGGGTATAACTTCAAACTGAAAGGGGGTAAATTTATATGAGATATTTTAAATAAATTCTTTCTTGCGAGTATGATGAGGCGCTGGAACAGCTTACCCAGAGCAGTTGTGGATGGCCCATCCCCAGCAGTGTTCAAGGCCAGGTGGGATGAGTCTCTGAGTAACCTTGTCTAGTCAAAGATGTTCCTGCTCATGGCAGAAGCATTGGAAGTAGATGATCTTTAAGGTCCCTTCCAACTCAAAATATTTTTTAATTTTTGTTAATTTTTTTTTAAATGAATCATTGTGGATTAAAAAAAAATGGTGAAACCAAAGAATTCTGAAGAGAATGTATTGCATTTGTGGATTTAACCTTATGGAAATAAGAAGGTTCTTTTATATCAGTGCTGTATTTTGGTATTCTAGATGATAATAACCACAGTATGTGTCTGTAGTGAGTAAGTGAAAAAGAGGTGGAGTTACTGTGAGTCATCATGGCTAGAAGCATATTAATAAGTTATGAAGATAAATGTATTTGCATTTATTTTTAAGTGCCTTCAATTGTCAGTGAGCTAAGCTGATGAATATCAATGCAATGATATATCATTGAAGTTAGAAAATATTTATACTGTTTGTCTTGAAACCTTATTGATAGAATGTTGTTGATAGTATTTCATATAGAGAGTGGATCACAGACCAAATTCACAAGCAAGAAACTGAAGGACATAGAAAACAGTGTTTTGTAATCTGTTTCTCTAATTGTTGCATTTATACAGTTATAATTTCACCATGTTGTTCTGCAAAGTCTTTTTTTAATTCACATGACTCCTATTGACTGAGCTAAAAATTAGGATGTTACTCAAAATGATGGAAACATATTTTTTTCCAAATTTAAAAAAAAATTTATCTTCTTAAGAAAATTGAAAGCAAAACCAATTGAATTTAAACTCTAAGTACAATTGCCTTATTTGGCCTTGAGTTTTCTCTAGATGATGCGTTAGTGTGGAAAAACATAGTATTTTGTAGTTAAGAAAGATTTAAAAGTGTTGTGTGTTCATCCTAATTAAAGTTTACTGTCATCAAAAAATGTTACCTTCACTATAAGAGTAAATATCTTTAAATTGCATAGAATCATAACTTTACAAAACCTATTCCATTTAATAAATAAAATAGAAGTAAAATTGTAACCAGGAAATTAAGGATTACTTTTCTTGCATCATTTAGTTAATATACTTATTTATAATCTGATAAAAGTATTACGGCTTTTGTCTGACTACCTTAAACCAAAAGCCAAGGTTGGTTCATACTCTGTGGCTTGTCAGCTCTAACACCATTTCTCAGAAATGGTTGTACAGCTTGTACATGAAGCTCTGGAAACTGGGTATGGCTATAGAAAAACATTTTAATGAAGTTTCTGTTGGACCCGAGCAGACAACTTTTTAAATGGACATGCAGAATATAACTCCTTCGCTCCACTACTTAATATTATTCCATGTCTAGCATTCCATAAATTGTATTTGAAATCTATGGTAAAATGCACAGCTTTAGTAAAATGCATGCCTGTTCTGAATTTAAAATTTAGTATCTTCTTCTGTGGTCCTTCTTAAAATACGAAAACCAAGTTACCCTTCAAGAAACTTCTGGCATTAAAGATATAGCTTTTATACAGATGTAGTAGGTCTGATGTCAGGAGAAGCAGCCATCTTGTCGCATGCAGGAAGCTAGAAAAACCTTTGTCATTCAGTTACTTCCAACATCTTAATAATTTTTGTTTTTCTTGTCTTGCTATTCTGTGGATCGGAAGGTCAAATGTATTACACTGCCTTTTATTCTTAGATGGTACTTGATTTTTATAGCATGTTTTGATCACTCTGATTTTGGCATTAAATATTGGATGTTAATAAAATGGTGAAAAACAAGAGCAATATATCAGAGAACAGATCTTGGCTCTCTTTTGCTGAAGATATCAACAACAATTCTCTCTTTAACTAAATTATGCCTTTGTCATTTTATTAGGTGAAACACTCATTCAAATTATATTTACAGTGAAGGAGCTCTTTAGTTGTCTATATTACAGAATGTACATACTCAAAAGAAGATGATAGTAACAAAACCCCATAGAGATGTTTAATAAGATATCCAAAATAGACTTCTCTGTCATTGGTTTATGAATTTTTCTCTCAGAATTTTTTCTGTTTGTAGATTTAGAAATTTTGATATTAGACCAGAACATTCAAAACCCTTTTATGGAGACATGTTTACCCTAGCTGTGACAATGAGCCAACAGAGGCAAGGTATCAGCAATTCCAATATACTCAATGTCAATATGTTGCCTACTCTGTTCCCTAGAAGGTAAACAGTGAACCACTTTTTGTTTCTTGCCGGTTCATTCCTTTTAGTGGAGCACTTTTAAAGGGGAGGAGAGACGCTCTTCACTTTTCTGAAAATTAACATGTTTCTGCTGACTCCAAGATGCTGAGGTCTTTTCATATGACAGTCAGGTACAAAAAAGAGAAAATATTTTAAGAGCTGAGTTGAGAATTGAGTGCATTTGCTTGATGAAATCTCAGGCTATTGAAATATTTGGGGGAAATATTTTGTAAGTTTTATATAGTAAGTCTAGTAAATCCCATCTCTTGATGTATTTCAAAAGTATGTTTCCTTGTTTTGTACTTCTTGTATATTAGGTCAAATTGTTATAAGGATAATAGTTTGAGTCATGTCACTAGAGAGTGATGTCCCAAAGCAATGCCTTTTGAACATGCCAAAGGTCTCTAAGGCATGCATATGTGCAGTGCCATGTTTTTCCTCCTGTTTTGGGATTCTGTGTTGTCTTATCCATCAACCATGAAAGAAAAATAAAGAAGGCGACAAATTTCATATAACTCATAAGATTATGGAAATCAAAGGTGTGGTCCTAAGCATGATTTCCTAAGGTCCTAAGAAAATTTTGCTTTCTGAATTGAGTTTGAAGTTCTTTCAGGGTTCAGATACTAAGTTATCTGGAAAAACAGTTGCCTTTAAGTCTTCAGTTCACCTTTTCTTCTCCTCACCACCTACTTCCCGAAGTATTTTGGTAATTATATTAAGAATTTATGTCAGACTTAAAAAATATTGACAAGAAGAAAATTAACATGAGAAGGGAAAGATGTATTGAATATCCAATATGTCATCTACCTGTTTTAAAATTATTTTTTTTTTTTTTGTTAAAGTATTTTTGAAAGTTGAGCTAAATATTTATGGCATACAGGTCTTAGTAATTTTTTTTTGCAACACAGAATTTGGTATGATTCCAAAGCAGACCTAGCTAAGTAGTCAAGTGTGTGTTTTCCGTAGAAGCGGAAACATTTTGCACACTTGATAACTGCTATTTTCTATCAGTATTCCTCTCACTGTATCCCATTCCTATTTTTAACTCAAAATTTTTGACTGTACATTTTCTTCACAAATTTCCTTACTTTCGGGCCATTATGTAATTGAATCTCTGGATGTGCTGGGAGGAAAGGGTCTTTGGTTTAGGAAGCAAGGCTGTTTATGGATAAGGATTTGTGGATTTTACAAAGTCAAAGTAATATATTTTTTTTAATTTTTCATGATTTATTTCAATAATATTAAAAAAACCTACCCAAATAAGTATGAAAAAGTGGAACAAAAACACAGATCCAATGTCAAAGGGTAAATCATTGGTTTAATGATAGATTGAGCTCAACAGATTTATCTCATCTCTTAGCTGATGACAAAACATCTTTATATTCCTAAATTTACTATCCATGGCTTGTAGCTTTTCTATATTTTAAATTCTCTGTTTCAGGTGCTTCTCCATTTCAGTTTTCTGGTGATATGTAGCTGAAACTTGTATAACAGCCTTTGTGCATTAGTTTTCTCATTTTCTAGTGTATAAGTTGCTAAATTTTTCTTGGTACGATTTTCCTGTGATATACTAACATTATTATTTTTCTTTCAAAAGCTTAGGAAAAGTAATAGGATAAAAAGTATTAATACATTTTCTTAGTGTTTGCCCTAGGCAATTGTAAACTGTAAATGGATATGTATGCTTTTTATGAGAGTGAGCCACACATAATGCAATATTATACTACTACCATCTTTCCTGTGAGTTTAAGTTAGGACGAGCAATGATAGGATTGTTCAGCTTGAGTGTGATAGGGTGATGAAGTCACATGTAGTGAAAATACAAACCAAATGGTCAGTCCCTAATACAATTAACTTTACCTTTCTAGATGGGGATTAGATATTAGATATATATCTAGAGCAGGATTAGATATGGTCAGGAGGATAAAGGGGCCTCAAGAATTGAGTTCTCTTTCAGAATACACAGTCATATTACTTTTCAGTTTTTTTTCTAATCTCTGTCCTTGGTGCAAGGAAAATTTCGCCTCCTGCCAAATGTATATCTTTTTTGTAAAGCTTCATTGCTCACGGTTGATATCTGTCTTTTGCTGCAAGCCACTAAAAGTACCAGAAAACTTTTACCTATAACTAGCTGGTAACCTAGTTGTTCTTTGCTAAATTAATACAAAAACCTTAAAAATATTAATAGAAAACAGCTTTACTGATTTTTTTAAAAAAATTAAAATACTTATTTTCTATACAATGCTTCGTTGCCCTAATAAGGGCCATTTAACTCTCAGGACCAGGGTGGTGTAAGATACCCACATGCCCTTTCACACTGAAAAAAAAAGCATTCATTTTTCTTTTGCATATCTAGTTACATGGTATATGAGCAATATTAGTAAATATGCTATTTAATGTGTATGTCTTTAAACAAAACCTAGCCATCAGGCATCATGTCACGTCTGTTTGCTCTGAGAAATAATTTGCACACTAATGATATTTTCAGTATGAAAATTGCTGACTTTGTAAGTGATGAAAACTTTCAAGGTGGAAAACCAAAAACCCCTCATTTTTTACATCAAGCAAAGTGCCTGTATACAGATGATTTATAGCTTGTTATGTGACCTGTCTCACTAATAATGAAATATTCAAATGCCATAACCTTTCCCATCTGTTCAGTGAACAACCGTAACTTGGTGTTTGGCATATGATCTTTGCACCAGTTAAACTCGCTCTTTACATAAGTAACACAGGTGATGATGATATGTTAGAGGCCAATAAGATTTTCAAGTGGGTCAGTTAAAGCAACGTACATAGACGCAGTTGGAGCACAGCGGAAAGTTTACAGTCCTTTCTGATCTTGAAGATCTAAGAGAGGAGAACAAAGTGGGGTCTTAGTTTCCAAAGATTTAAATCAACGTTAATCAGAAGATGGAAATCTCCTCATTCCACTCTCAACAACATTGACTGCCCTCCAAAATTGCTTATAACAAGAAAATCCCAAAGCTAAAGCCAAAGTACCCTTGAGCTGGATGGTCACTGTTAAAATGGATGGAGCTAGCAATTGAACCTAGTTGATCCAAACCCACTTTAGCTCTTTGGCCGTGACACAAGTTCTTCTGTTGAGAAGGAAATCAGGAGGAGTTTCTCAAGGGGAGAAATCGGCAGCTGATTGACTGACTAAAGAAATCCATTAAAAGAAATCAGCAAAAAAGCAGTTTGGGGAGCCATCTCCCTCTGGCACAATGTCAAATAGACATGACTACACGCAGACTACACACTAGTGGTCTTAGTGTAACGCTAATATATGAATTATTTGTGTTTTGGTGAAAAAACCTGTCTGTTTCTCTGTGTGTCAAATTACAACTGCCTAAGAGAAAAATTAGTCAATAAAAAAACTTTTACTTGATGACTGTAACTCAGCAATTGCACTTTTGCAAATTTATAAATATTTGGTTAGAATCTGTGAAATTCCAGTGCTTACGGTCTATTATTGGTCTATTCTGATATTTATATAAATTTTCTTAATTTTTCATACGTCTATATTGCATATTAATTCTTGAAATTTTCCAAGGTGAAACGGAAGTAGAGCTTACTGATAGCACTGTGGATCACAGACAAATTAGTTTTTTAAGTGCTGTTGAAACTGTGGCTTGCACTCAGAAATCTCAAGCATTTCCAATATCTGCTTTCTGCAATCCCCAAAATTAATTTTCTGTGTAAATTTGGCACAGAGTGCATAACTTCATCTGTATAGTAATCTTAGTCTATGAGATGTCTCAACAAGAAAACTTTTTTTTCAGCATTCCTTTAAAATATTATAATATAAAATGTAGAGTGGAGTGACAATTTTATACTTCATGTTAGAATCCCTCATTTAAAAGATGTTGACTAGAGATAAACAGACCTTTTATACACTTGTTGCTATAGATGGTTTCTGTGTTCAAGGGCAAGAACTTGAACTTGCTTTTATTATAGGAGTAGAAGAAAGAAGGTGCCTTGTTAATGACACTTGACTGACCCTATAATATTGAGTTTTTTGTTTCCTTGTTACTGCTCTGGTTTTCCTTTATAGCAGAAAATTCTCTCTGGAGTCCTAATGTCACTGCTGATGCCTTTGACACCTTGACTCTTCTTTTTTTTACATAACTTTGAGGAAGGAAACTTGATTTCTCCCATGAATTCTAGTACTCACCATTTAACAGTAGTCAGGGATTTTTGTTTAGGTTTTGTTTGTTTTCTTCTTTAGGTTTTTTTTTGTTTGTTTGTTTGTTTATTTTATTTCTGATATTTTTCAGAGCTAATTTTGGTTATAATTCATTTGCTTCCTTTCTTTTGTCTTTGTGTGGCCTCCTTCTTTAAACTTTTGGTGTTATTAAAGGGAAAACACTCATAGTTGTGGTATGTGATGGTATCATATAACAAAAAAGTTAACTCAGTTGATTTTCTGTCATTTTTGGGAGCTACTGTAATGTCTGTTGTCATCAACTTAATATTTGTCTAACTGTTCCTTTATAACTGGTTTGTTCTTGACATGCTTTGACCTTTCCAATGCTTGGCTCCTTTATATATGCTGATATCTTAAAGAGCTGATCTAAATATTTCTCTGAGTACTTAGAAGTTTTAATGTCTTTATGAAGAGAATTTCAAATTAATTTAGAAACCTTGGGGAGTGGTGTACACATACTGTTTTGGCTGTGGGAACTACACCACATGGATTTTTTATTTGTATAACTTGATATTGACAGCTCCAGCCTTGTTAATGTCATCTTCTTCTACACCTTTTTCAATTGAATCAAAAGTTAGAATGATAAATATTTTAGTTAATTGATAAAAATTTCTTTATCTGTGTTGATATGAAATTAATATTTTTCAATTTACTCTCATTTTTATGTAAACTTTCTGTTTTACAGGTCTTGATTTCCTATGAATTTTAGCTACAGTGAGAAAGCTTTGAGTTTACTCTTTAATTTTCAGTCCTTTGTGAAATTATTCATCATTCATTTTGACTAATTCTAGAGACGTTAAGATAATCTCAGTTTCTGTGATCAAACCAAGTACTTGTGTAATTAAAAAATGTTCTTTTTTCCCCCAATTAATTATGTAATTCTGAATCCTCTGTCTCTTGGGAGAGAAAGAGATATTAATAAAGTAAAACTTACTCACTTTTTCTCATGTTTCTGAAATGTGTAAATGATTTTGAGCTTTAAAAACAAACGTTTTGATCCTGTAGTTATATACAATGAATATCAGTAAAGGAAGGAGAGTTGAGATACCAGAAAAAAATACAACTATAAACAGATGAAGAAAAGCTGGTTTTGGCTGGGGCATAGTTAATTTTCTTCACAGTAGCGACCATGGGGCCATATTATAGACTTGTGCTGATAACAGGAATGTTTTTGTTACTTCTGAGAAATAGTTATACTGAGTCAAAGACTATTCTGCTTCTCCTTCCACCCTGCCAATGAGGAGGCTGGGGAAGTTGGTAAGGGACTCAGCCAGGACAGCTGATCCAAATTGACCAAGGGAATATTCTAGACCATGTGCCATCATGCTCAGCATTTAGTGCTGGGGGAAAAAGAAGGAAGGGGGGGATGTTTTAAGGGATGATGTTTGTCTTCCCTAGTCAACATTACACATGATGGAACCCTGCTTTCCTGGACATGACTGAACACCTGCCTCCATGGGAAGTGGTGAATGAACTCTTGTTTTGCTTTGCTTTGCTTATTAAACTGTCTTTCCCTCAACCCACAAGCTTTCTCATTTTTACTCTTATTCTGTCCCCCATCCCACCAGGGGAGAGTCAGTCAGTGGCTGTATAGTACTTAGTTAATGTTTGGGGTTAAACCACGACAGCAATGTAAGGAAAACATTTAGTTAGATTTAAACCTAAAAATCATATATGGTAATGATATTTATTACTATGAATTATTTGAATCATTATAAAAACTGGATGAGTAAGTGACAATACAATCATGAAGAGTGAGATAACAGTCTGGCTGCATAACAAATTTATCCAAAAATATGCTGATACATCTGTTATTTTGTATGTCAGTTTTTGGAGGCTTTGAGCGATATTTGCAGATGAAATGTTGGCACTGGGTATCAAACATAACAAAAATAACTATGATCTGTGTACGGCGTCTGATAAGACCTGAAATCTGTTGGTCTATATGGTTTGCTTTTCTGTTATTCGTGGGATTTGTGGAAGCAGGTAGAGAGGTCAGGCAGACAGGCTCCAAGATGGCGAAGAGAGAACTTTATTTACAAGAAGTTCCTTTTATACACACTAATAAACAATTGTCTATTGGCCAAAGACAATCCACCCCTAAAGACCTATTGGTTATGGCTCGTACACCTCTAACACTAAACACAGAGATTAAGAAAGTACAGTTTATCTATATTCTCCATGAGAGAGAAAGAAAAATCCTAAAACACTGCAACTACAGGTCTATGCAATTGCTTCATAAATTATACTTAGGCATATTTAAATTACTTCACACACCTCTTGCCAGGGTAGTCATAAGTCACTTGAAGTGTCAAAATTCTGCAATGAAGTGTTTGCAGGAATAAGATATTCATTCCTGAGGAAGTTTTCAAACTTGCTGTTTGTATTCTCCTTGATACAAGTGTTTTTGTCTCCAAACAGAAGAGTTAATTTTTAAAACTTACTCTTGATTTTTTCCCCTGAAGTTATGAAATCACTTTTATTTCTACTTTTTCTTTTACACCTAATATTTTACAGTGTTTAGATATGAATAAAGTCACAATGCAACTATGAACTGTGAAGTGTACTTAACCTGCAATTCTATACTACAACATTTTGAACACTGCTAAGGCAAAGATATTTTGGTTTCTGTCATTAAATGTATATTCATTATGAAGAGCTCCTGGCATGAAAACAATAGTGATAATTTGAAACCCATTTTTAAGACAGATTCTTAGAAATAAGTAAAACAAAGCCAGAAAGCTAAAGCATGTCCCTGCAATGTAATATTCAAGCTAGCAACTGTAATAAACTAAAACCAATAGTCTTTTTAACAGTGTGGGGAACAAATACTTTTTGATTCTTATGCAAACATTTAATTCCCATATGAATATCCATTATCTTAGAAAGACCTATCAAAGAATAAAATACTCGAGGGTCTGTATGTGAAGTTTTTAAAGACTCTGAATAAGTTAATTGCATGTTGCTGGAGTTCCATTATGCTAAACAATTCTGTGTTAGTTACACATAATTCTGTGTAGGTTAATTTTTTAAGTTAAAAAAAAAATAATATATTTACATTAAAATAGGAACTTTCTATGATCTAGCTAACATTCCATAATTGTGTTATGAGATATGTGAGTGCATGCAATTATATATTTTAAATAAGGCTATACAAAAAGCTCCAAATAAAAATAAGTTCTACTGTTGATATTGGTGGAAGTAAATATAAGGCCTAAGATAAGATCAGTTATGACAGACTCAATTTTTTTCAAGTTCATACCTTGGATTTTAAAATTCTATTCCAAAGCAAGAATCAAGAATTTGATTCTTCTGCAATCATTATTTCTCTCTTCAACTTCTGTTAATTCTTTTTTCCTAAGATAATTTCTCCAGTCATTTTAGGCACACACCAGCATTCATTCAAATATATGCTTTGTTTCTGAAATGGTAGATCTTTTCAACAGTGTGCTTTTCATTATAAGGATAGAAAAGTGTTAAAATAATTAGTGTCAGAACTGAATGAAGGCAGGTTGATTTTTGGGAACTAAAAGGCAAAAAGAAACAACAAAAAAAGAGTTCTTATGTCAAGATTGTGTGTAGATTTGTCTCTGAGCTTAGGTTGAGTTATGATTCAGTCCAACACATAATAACTCTCAAGCAAAAGCTTAATTTAAGTTTTGAGGAAGTCAACTTATATCAAGATCATTATATTTTACAAATCATGTCCTTTAGGAATTTGGTTGTAAAGTGTGTCTTCTCTGTGTTCTTTCAGTTGGAAAAAAGTGTTATTCCATGAATGCAAAAATGTACATCACCTGCAATATTACTCTACAATGACTTTAAGGCTAAGGGGTTTATTTAAAGCCCCCAAACTCTATGCTTCCTGACCTATCTCCCCCAAATACTGCCAATGCTTGCTTTGGTTCGGTTACATTTTTCTTGCTTCATACTGCTTCATTCAGTGGGTTTTTCTGCTATCACTCTGTAATTCTTGATTGAAAGGTGAGCATAAGCACTTTTTTTTTTTTCTGACAATTTACTTATTTAACAGTCCAGATAGGAATGCCTATTTTTTAGTATGCTTTACCTTCAGCAGCTGAGTTCTTATCTAAATGATCTTTGTATATCGGTTGTGCTGCCAGTCTCACTGTAAGAAATGCATTAGCTAAAACACATGAAGTCTGTTGACTCTGGGTATCATGAGATTTTGCAGAGACTGCAGCAATTCCTTCGGGCTATTTTTTGTATGTTGTTGTTGTTATTTGGTTGGTTGGTTTTATTTGTTTGGTTTAGTGTGGTTTGCTTTGGTTTTTGGTTTGGTTTTTTTTTTTTTTGGTTTGTTTTTTTTTCCTCCCAAAAGTTGCTGGAAAGAGTTAGTTTACAATTTTGCAACTTTCTGCTAACTTAGGTAAAGTTTTAAGCTTATTATTATCATATTACGTATGCCACATGAAGTAGCACATAACTACAAGGGTAGAAAGCCATGCTAGTCTGTTAATGTGAGAAAAGATAGAATGACCAAGTATGAAGTATATATGTACACAAATTCATCACACCGGTATCTAATTCTGTAAAACATAAAACTTCAACCAAAATAGAT
Source organism: Pardalotus punctatus (assembly GCA_013400915.1). Taxonomy (NCBI): domain Eukaryota; kingdom Metazoa; phylum Chordata; class Aves; order Passeriformes; family Pardalotidae; genus Pardalotus; species Pardalotus punctatus. The sequence continues at coordinate 390,697 of VZTX01002554.1, read as the reverse complement.
CTGGAATATCATGTCTCTTGCAGTATTGTTTTTTTGTTGTTTGGTTTTTTTTTTTTTTTTTTGCTTTTTGGTTTTGTTTTTTGTTTTTCTACATACTAATTTGAAAAATTACTGAACTGTGATGAAAATTAAGTATGCTGAGGGCTTTACAGTGATTTGAGTTTTAATGAAATGAAAGAAATTTTGGACATGAGGTACAGAAGTTTTGGAAAATATTTTGTTTATTCCAAAAATAAAACATAAAAGTTTTAATGGAGAGTATTAAAAATAATTTTTTAGGAAAATGTTTTGGCTTATGTGTAGGTTTTAAGAGAGGTTAGTGAACACCTACAGGATTGTTTCTGTAAATGGTGTAAGAGAAGCTTAGTGTAGACATTTAATGCCTAGGGGAAATAGAACTGATATGTTGTCAAAATATTAAGACCCACTCAACAAATCTGCAGAAGTAGTAGTACGTAACTATCCATCTCAGGAGAATTATCTGAGGTAAATGGATCTACAGAAATTGTACATGTCATTTTCTTCATAAATGGATGGATCTGATCTTTACCCGCTATAGTTCAGGTATTATTGTTAAATTATATTGTTTAAGAAGAAACAAAGTAATTGAGATTAGTAGATGATTAGATAATTCAGTAGTAGATAAATAAGATTAAAAAGAAATATGTGGGGAATGAGTGTTTTTTTTTGTTCAGCATAATGTATATATGAGCTTGGATATGTTGGTCTATTTATACCTTTGTTTCCTATCTCCATATGGGGAATCATTAGTTTGAGCCCTCCAGATAGTGCGGTAATGAGCTGTAGGGCTATGCATATATAGTGCTAATAAATTGGTTTTTTATCTCCTCTGTATTTTCCTTCCCCAAAAGAATACATGCCTTTTTCGAATTTCCACTTTTTGCAAGCTTTTCAGTACCATTATCAGATCACACAAAATCACAGAATGGTTGGAGTTGAAAGGAAGCTCTGGAGATCCCTCCAGTCCAAAACCTGTGCTAAATCAGGTCCACCTAAAGCACATTATACATTATTTCATCCAGGTGGGTTTTGTGTATCTCCCCACAAGGAGATTCCACAATATTTTTGGACAGTCTGTTCCAGTGCTCTGTTACCCTAAATATAGACTTTCCTCATATTCAGATGGGACTTTCAGTATTTCAGTTTCTTTCTCTTCGTCTTATCCTGTTGCCAGGCACAAATAAAAGTCTGACTGCATCTTCTTGGCACCTTTAAGGTATTTTTATGCATATATTTTTGTGCTCTTACTTAGATAAAGTATGTTACCAGTTACAAAAGTTCTTGTCCAGAACAATTGTAAGAAAATGAGCTGTCCGTTGCATTTCTGGCTAGTTTTTTTTGGGTTTTTTTGGGTTTTTTGTTTTTTTTTTGGTTTTTTTTTTTTTGTGTGTGTGTTAAAGAGAAGAAGAATGATTTAAGAGAACCTCAGATTTAATTAAAAAGCATTAAAAGAAACATTCATTCTAGTCAGATTTTGACAGGTCCAAGACAGAAGTACAGGACAGACTGATGCCAAGGTAGATTAAAATGTATTAGTATTTATAAGGTATTCTCATTAAATCAGGAGGTGTCAGGGCTTAATAGACTTGGAGTGTAATAGAATCCAACCAGCTGTCTATAAACCTCTGTGTTGTGCACCTGTTCAAATATGATTTTTCTGCCTTTGTACCCCTTCCATGTTTTTTTCTCTCTATGTACCTCCACTTGAAAATTTGACAAAGTGTAATCAGAAAAAATGTGCAGAAAGTATGCAGAAAGGGGTAATGCATTTTATTGAACTGGTAAATCGGGGAATTGTGTAAAATGGAATGGGTAAACTACAGGGAACTGTATTGTGGCAAATGTGTACAGGCATAAGAAAGACCTGTGTGAATGCCTTACATTTTCTTTCTCATTCATTTCTATGATTTTGCTCACTACATTAGTTATTAAATTGTCTGAATGAAATAAGTAAAATTGTGGAGAGAATTGTGTGCCAGTGAGAGAAAATAATACAAAATTTTAAACTACTTGCACTCTTTTTATGCATTCCTTGTCAAAAGAGATATACAAATTAAATGTTTTAATAATACCTCAAAAATGTTTCAAGATTTGGCTCAGCTATGTGTTGTATTTCCAATATTATTACTAGGTTGCAACAATTGTGGTAGATTTGATATATCTGCTAAATTGAAAAAACATTTCAAAAGTTCATTTACATACTATTTGCCATTTGTCTTCCAATGATATATCTGTTGCTTTTCATTTTGACTCTAGCTACTGGAAGATCACATGATATTTTAAAATAAGGAAACTGGAAATTGCAGAGAATTATGTTTGTTCTAGAGTGTTTACAATCAAAATAATTAAAAATGTTTACCCCCATTTGGCTTAGTGCAATTTCATTTCTTTCTCTTTACTATAAATTTTTCCCACTTTTAATTTTCTGCTCTGACTTTCAAAACAAGCAGTCTTTTCAAAACACAAAATTCTTTCCTCCTCCCAAGCTGCACTTGTTTTTAATTGCAAAAGAACAGTGACCATATGACGCCAAGTTCTGGTGTTTTCTGAGAAATAATATTTTTACTCTCTCAGCAGACTAGAATATTTACAACTAAAATTTTTCTGGGCAAATTCTTTAACCAGGTTCTAAAGCCTGCTTTGCTTGACAAAACAGGACACAGAATGTTAACAGGACTGAAAAAAAAAATTCCACACAGCGGAACCATGGAAAAAAATAAAAGTATTTCAGCGGGCAAGAAAGGAGTAGGAACATAAAAGCACTTGGAAGTTCTAGTGAAATCTGTGGGGTCCTGATGATCTGTAGTGTGTCAGAGCCATTTTGTACAGGTGTCTGCCACTGGTGTCCTGGATGCATGAAAAATACAGCACCAGGCCACAAGGTTTGACGTTGGTAGATACACATGACACCTATCATCACTCAGCAGTAGGAGAAGCACTGAATAATTTAGAATTATCAGTGCCATTCTGCCAGTATAAACTAGAGGAGCGGAATCCTTAAGCAAAGTTTACCTGACACAGCTGGGAAATGCCAAGAAAACCCTCTTGAGACCACTTAATGGAGAATAAACAGGGAGGAAAAGTCGTTGTGCACTACAGAATTTGTACGGAAAATACAACTGAAGTCCTACAAAATCCTGTTTAATCAGATATGAAAAGAGAATTAGGGCAGTCCAGGGTACTCAGAAAAATTGCATGTGAAAAGACCCTGCACTTTTAAGAACACACTGCATTTAAAAGCCTTGCAACATTTTTTTGTTTGTTCAACTGGAGACCAACCAGGACCTTATGGACTTAAATCTTAGAGGAAACAAACATGTAATAATTGATTTTCCAGACACCATATATTTTTTACCTCATGGATATGTACTTATATACAGGAAACTTTTCATAACTCCATAAAGAAAGGTTTGAAAAAAGAACTCCCTTAAAATTCAGTAAGAACTAGAGACTAAGGACTGAAGTCTCTGTTAGTTGCCTCACCTGCTGTGACACTGAGAACTCTTTATTCTGTAATACTGCTCAAGCTGGCAGGGGAGTTACTGCTCGAAAGGACTTCACACAGCAAGAGGCACATTGAGGTTGGTGGCAAAATACCCAGGTGTGATGTGCAGCAATACTAGTTCAGTCAGTGAGTTCATCTGAGACACTGATGCTGCTCCTGAAAAATAGTAGGGTTGGTACTCCAGGATATAATGTCCAACAATAACAGTGGTGACTTGAGTAGACCTTGCCTCTGCAAAATTTAGATACTTATAACACCAGGATAAGAACTAGTTTTGGATACAATCAATGGAAAGACATTACAGTTTCAGGGGAGAATTCTAGAATAGATGAGACAAAAATTATAGTGGATTTCTATTATTAAGAATTATTCTTTCCTTTCCTAATGCTTAAATACAAATTCTTATATAACAAGGAATGAGTCTACATTTGTAAGGAATTGGAAAGTGAAATGGTACAATCCTTAGCAGGAGATCTTTATTTTAATACAGAGCAGAACTCAAAATTATTTTTAAAATTCTAGATTTATTTTTTATTAAAAGCATTATGCCATCATGCCAAATTTGACAATTTCATGGTTTCTTTAGGAGGAAAAAAAATGTCAAAATGTTTCAAGATTTCTCAAGGCATAACAACCATTTTCTTCTTCCAAATAATGTGTTGTTCAATGTGGAAATACAAATTATTTTACTATTACCAAAACAAATAATGAACTGTAATAGATGGCTCAGAGACACTGAAGTCTTCTGCTAATGGAGACTTCCAAGGACAGGTGAGACATACATGCCACAAATGTTGATGATATAACTGATGTTTGCCTGTCAGTATGGTGATAAAGCAATCTCCAGATGCCTCCTTCTGCCTCATTTTCTGATTGTGGTTTATATATGCTATTAAAAGAACCATGAAATGTGTGTGATATTTCATTTAGATTCTGAGTGAAACAAATGTTTAAACCATAGAACCCCTTCGGGAGTTTGAATTCTGCTGGCAACACACTGTCAGAGGTATCCCAGACCCGAGTCTTGGTAATTTATTTCCTCAGACTTCTGGAAACTCCTGTCTGACTATGCCAGCACAGTGGGAGACTTCTCTTGTTCTGCTCTTTTTAAAGCCAGCTTAAGGGTCACATGGTCCTGGGTTCAGGAGCAGCGTTTTGCCTCCTATTCAATTTTCCTGGTCAAATCTAATGGTTGCTGGGAGTAGTCTGTGTATACAAAAGGAAAAACAAAAAAAAAGAAAATACTTTTTTTTTTTTTTAATAAACAGCAGAAATGGACACAGCTACAGAAGGGTACAGTGGTGCTGCACTACATATATATATATCACACCTTGTAACTTAGATAAGTCACTACAAAGAGAATTCACCCATATTACTGCGTTTGTATTAATTATTTTCACCTTTTCATCTCTTCGAGGGTTTATTGCATAAATAGTCTTTCTGGAGTTCTTTATATTCTATGTAACAACAAGACATATAATTTAAAGGTTTTTGTGTATATATTTATGGTGAAGTGAAAGTTCAGTGCACAAATAAGTTCTACCTCCTGAATAGATATTTTGATTTTTTTTTTTTTAAACGTTCTTTTGGAATCAAATATTAATGATTGTAAATGAGCATCTTATATTCCAAAACCTTTTAGCATAGATGACAATCCAGAGAATATGGCATACCCTGTCCCTGTCTTTTCCACAAAATAGAAAATATGCCCTCAGCACACACAGATGTTACCACCCTTGTGCTTGCAATATGAGCTTCACACTGAGGAGTTAATATATTTCAACATGATTCTGAGAGACACCAGAGCTGTGTGAATCATTAATTCATGCTTTATGTGCTGCTACACCAGATACCACCAACTAAAAAAGTGTGTCAAAAACACATGTGAGATTCAAAATATGTTGTCCTTGCCAGAGACAGCAAACTAAGCATAGTAATACAGTGACTCCCTTAAAAGTCATACATTCATGGCTCTATAGAAATGCAGTTTGTCCTAATTCATAAGTATTAGGAAGCATCCTTGCACTGCTGCACAGGTGTTGCTAAGAGAATGAGGTTTTTTTTACACTGGGGGAAGGCAGAAAATTCTTTTACACATGGAACATTACTTCAAAAACCTATGAGCTAGAACACAAAAGAGGTACAACAGTCTCTGGCTCGACTTACCATCTCTGTAGTCCCTCTTGCCTAGTTTTGCTGCTTTATGACTTTTTTGTTTTGGAATTTGGCTTGAAGGGTTTTTTTTTGGGGGGGGGAGGGAAGGTTTTTGTTTGTTTTTGATAAATAATGTGCACTTTTATAGCTACAGATTAATCAAAATTATCTTCAAAATTATAAAATTAATGGAAGAGAAGTATGTTACAGCTGTTAGAATAGCTCATTAACAAATAACTGAGAGGTAGAGATGACTGTACAAAGTTCAGAATATTTTTATTTAACACACAAAATACCAGGGCTTTATAGTGTTGAGCACTGATGCTTTCAGATATTCCTTTGAGTGACTTCATATGGGGCAGGTCTAGGCCTGCAAGGACCTTTGTAAGTAACTCAGCTAATATTTAACCCCATTAGAGCAAATGTAACCTGTGACATGCAGTACACATGAATAAAAAAGATGCTTGGGAAATGTTGGGGGGTTTATACTTCATTAAATGTAGTCCTATTGAGGGACTCTTGGGCTTTCTCCTGTGCTGATCAATTTGTAATGCTCTGTGGTATCTGGATATCTGAAAGGGTTTTTTAGCATGTGATGAAGAATCTGTTCCAACTGAAAAAGCTGCCATATTCAATGTCTGCAAGACAACTGAGATAGACACCCTACAATAATATAATAACAACAAATCAAATTCTACAACACAATTATGAAATGGCTACTAGGTATTTAATTCCAGAAGATAAATCAATAAAAGTCCTATTAAAGAAAAATCCTTGCTATTACCTAAAATAAATAATAAATTTGTTGACTAAATGATGACATTTTGTTTTTTGTGAGTGATGTAAATTTTATTTGTAAGAAGTTTTTTTCTTAAAAATACAATACTTCCACCAAGTGTGGCTTTGCTTGTGTGAAAATGTCTTTTGACTGGTTGTGTGTTTCTCTTCAACCTCTCTGTTGGATCAGCCAGGGACAGAGTAACAAATGGGCAGTGGTCCATGGTTTCAACAGTCTAACCAGGGAAACAAGGGAGGCAGAGACAAAAACAACCAGGTACATCTCTTCTCCTTGTACAAAGACTGATTTTTCCTCGGAAAAGATTTTATCTGCTTATCCACTGGACTATATCCATTTTATATTGTAGATGTTTAGTTAAGTCTGAATTGTCATCATAGAAGGGTTGTAGGTACATATCTGTCAAAAATAAAAGGTCGTTTGAAATTCAGTTTCATTCTAATGACACAACGTCAGTATTGGAGAGAATTAGTTGGATAAGATTGATTTTTAGTTATAAAATTAAACTTTGGAAATGAATCAACTTTCCTTATTTGGCTTGTGTATATATATCTGAAAAATCGTTTAAGCTTATTTCTGATCTTTCGCTTTCCTTAGGTATTAGGTTTCAAATACTATAACTTGTCATTGCCACTTTTTCACTAGTGCTGAAAACTACATATATAGAAGAGCAGATGCTTTAAGCAGAGGAGTTGTGCTATTCTCTCTCCAATTCTTTTTTTATAGCAAGAAGCATCATGTCACAGCATGTGTCAAAGTAAACCAAACCATGAAGAATTTATTTTAAGGAAATGGCTGAATTGTGAATATCATATAAAGTTGACAATATCAGTCATTTCAGGAGACACTTGCTGCAGCACAGGGCACCGTGTTCCATGTCTCCTGTCAAAACTCAGCAAAATACAGGGCTCCATACCTTCATATAGAGGGGGGAATTAAACTAATTTCTTAAAAGTTGTTATTCCCATCTCCTACTTACAAACATTCCTTGCTTCTGAAGACCTTCTTACCTTCTCCTCTTACTTTTCAAATACTGCTGCATGCTTTTGAGCTCTCTTTGGCGTCAGTGGTTGAGTAAGGAAAAAGCTGTAATTAAGTCTTCAGCTGAGACCACAAAACACAGCCACTGTGGCATAAAAATAGAAAATTTAAATCCATACAGCATATGTGCTTTTGTGCAATTTTATTTTTAAAGTTCTAATTGTATGCTGGCAAGTCATTGTATGCTGGTAAGTTGTAGACATCATCCAAACATTTCTAAGCTCAGTATGTCATTTGATTTTATTCCTTTCCATAATTTATGTTCTTGGTCAAGGAACTGAAGATAAGAGAGTTGAGTGAGAAGTTGCACAGACATTTCAAAATATGGTAACCTTCCTTTTCAGACTTTCAGTGACACAGAGAATCAAATACCGTTTTCCATTTATATGTATCCAGGCTGAAACATTTTTCATGAATATCCCTATTGTCCACATTATCTATATAAGAACTTTGCAGAGCAATTGCATGTTAATTGAGAAATTAGGGAAGCTGATCTTTACATTTAAAGTAACATTTTGAAAATCCACATGTGTTGTGTTGCTGGGCTTTATTCTGCATATCTTCTTGACTATAGTTCTAGTTATCTTGCTGGAAGCCACAGAACTGAGATCCACAGTTTCTTCACACAACACAAACTCACCTTGGAAGACTTTTTCTCTGGCAGATAACCCTGAAATTTGAAAAGAATTCTTACATACAAACCGTTACCACTATTTTTTTTATGTTAGTAGTCAATGAGAATTACGAATCATTACTGCTATGCAGTAATATCTTTTATTGGTTGTTTTTATTGGGTAGTTTTTGTACTGCGTTGTGTAAGGTTAGAGTCAACTAAGAAGAAAGTGAGTTGCCATGTTCTCTTCAGTTACTGTCACATAGTGAGGAGTAAAAAAAAAGTGAAATATAATTCATGTGTTGATAACTAAATAAAGACTTTGACACTTGAAAATTGTTTGTCACATTGGTTCTGTTTAAAAATAAAGATATGGCATATTATAATTTACATATCAATGTGCCTTAGAAGTCTGACTCAAAGTGCAATCATTTTAACAGTAACGCTGTTAATAAGGGTATTGGATTCTGTACCTCTTTTCCTGTAGGGATTTTCAGTATTAAAGTCAAAATATGTTTTTTATTCTTTTCCTGCTCTTAGTCTTCCTCTCCCATCCTCCAAATGCTACCTTTTCAAACTGCCTACTACCTAAATGCTGAGACACGTTTGTTTTGTGGAGGAGGCATGAATGAGATCTGAAGTGAGTGAGCACTCTTTCTATGGTGAAATGACATCTTGCTCCCTCTGTCATAGTTATATGGGCTGGTGGTCATAGGAATAAACTCACAAGGCTTGATTTTGTTTTGGGCTTGTTTAGTTTTTTTTTTCCTTTCTGTAAACTAAGCAGCTATGACATTGTATGAACTTCATGCTGTTTCAGCTGAACTCCAGCTGTCTTCTGTACAAATCAGATCTGTAGTGTAAATATGCATACCCAGAGTGCATCTATGAAAACTTTAGTGTGGAGAAGCATTATATGAATTCTGGCAATATTTGTGGAGGCGTTACGAGCACTGGATGAGGGAAGGGCACAGTACAACTTCTTTCCTTCCTTCCCTCCTTCAACTGATCTGTGTTCATCTGTGTTCTTTTCCCAAGAAATTGCTTGGCCTGCCCTGTATTATCCTCTGGACGTACTTCCTCACCCTGCCAGAACACTTCAGAGCCCAGTCTACACAAGCTGCTGTCAGCCAGGGGTTCAGAGCTCACAGGTGTATTTGAGACATAAGAAGGGTTCCTTCAACCCTCCAGCACCGACACCAGCTCCGACTGTTGCTGAGGTGGAAACTGCCACCTGCAGAATTACTTTCAAAATCACAGCCTAAGAAGATATTTTTTCTCTCAAAAAATATATGCATATCGTAACTTTTTCCCAAATGTCTAATGTTCTTATTAATAATGCTACTTTGTTTGAAAATACGGAAATATTCAGAAAGCGATCATTGCTTTTAGCACAAAAAATATTTTTTCTTATATATTTGAAAATACATCCTATCAATTTGTGATTCATGTTCTAGGTGAGAGAATTTACTCAGTGTTCTATAAACTGATTAAATTTTATACTAGGACATTAGATTGTGTATAAGTGCTTCATGGACCTCCTATAACAAGGCAGTGATCTGTCTCCTAAAACACCAAGTCTGTTTTGAACCTTCAGATGTTTATTTCTAATTTTTTTGAAGAGTGGGTTTGAACAGAGTGAGGTGATGGGCTGTAATTATTTTTCTCCGTGTATCACCACAGCATCACCATCAAAATAATCATGACTTTTCTTCAGCGGGGAATTTCAGCAATTTTGAGAGATTATTTTTATTTTTGAGGAGTTTATAAGATTAATTTTGTTGTAGAAAATCTGGCAAATATAGCTTCAGAATTTCAGTCAGCTTATTGTTAAGATTGCTGATGTTCTCAGGATAGTAAAAGTTAAGTGATGTGATAAATATAATTTCCATTAATTTGAGAATATATTACTTACATGAAAACTGGCAGACTCACTTCTTCTCCTATGGCCGTGACCTCTCTCTAGCTTTTTTCCTGTGGTGGTGATGAGCTCTGTGGGAGGCACTTTCAAAGAGGATCCTAATAGCTTGGTCTTAATTTTGGTCTTAATCAGATTTTTTTTTTCTTTTTCTACTTTAGTTTGGTAAAATAATTTTGCATCATCAATTTTAGTTGAGTTTCAGCATGTAATTTTCATCTTTTTCAGTGTTGACCTAATTCTGAAAAAAATCACCCTGGGCAGTTCTAAGGGGGTAAAACTATGCTCAATTTCCCATTAATTGTTGACCACATAACATGCTGCTGCATTTTATTTTATGTTTTAAAGTGAAATATATGATTGTAATATAGTATCAAAATGAAACCATTAAGAAAATATCTGATTAGGGCTTCCTTAGGGCTGTAAAAATGCATAGATATGAGTTCCCAATTAGAATGGGAAATAATTTTAAAATAAAATTCTGAAGAAAGAAAATCCAAGGAATTTAGTCATCCCTTTAATCCTTGATGCATCTCTGTTCCCTTCCTGCATTAAAGGTGGGAGTTACGAGCTTACTGCAGCTGCATCTTTTCTTACCAGCACATTGCAGAGGATGATAACAAGCCTGAATATTTTTTTCTCAGTGTGGATCTTTAGCCTTGTTAGAGAATGAGTATTATGTTCACAAAAACTGAAATAATTGACTTGATTTCATAACAGATCATAAGAGCTGCAGCAGTGTATGGTCTTTAGACATAAATGTGCTCATCTTTGGTCTGCAGGACTTCCTGGCAAGTAAGGTCACCGAATCAAGATTAAGTATAGAAACAGTCATCATTTTCAAATTACTGTTTTACATGCAGAGATAAAATCACAAAAATGTCTACAGCTTAGCTGGTGTATAGATGAGCCACACTACAGTGAAGCTAAATTGTGGAAGCCAGTGTTGATCTTCTGTCACTATGTACACAGAGTTTTATTTTCTGCTGAGGTAGAGGCTACAGACAGACCTTTACTGTCCTTTCACTTCTACCTCCAGTTACTCATTGTCATGAGTTGAAGATTACTGTTGTTACATTTTTTTTTCTGTGTGAGTTGCACAACTTCACCCCTACTCTGTTCCAGACAAAATCAACCAAATTTACTTATGCCACCTGCATAAACTATAACTTAGAGTGGTTTTAGGGTTTTTTTTTGTTTGTTTCTTTGATTTGTTTGTTTACTTGGGTTTTAAATTTTTTTGATGTTGTTGTTTGTTTCTCAGAGTACTTGCATTAGGTGTCTTACTTGAACAACTGAGGAAGTTTAGAAGAGTGAGAATTTCCAATGGAGGGGTAGCAGCAGACAGGTGATGAGAAAGAAAACAATACCAGTCGATCCAAAAGATGGCTTGCAAGTAGAATATTGATCCAAGACTTGGAATATAGGGGTGTTATTATTGTACCTCTCTATATAAATGAGCTGCATTTGTGTTAAAAAAGAAAGAGTTTTTGGAAAATAGGTCAAAATCACCAGGCTCACTTAACTTACTGTTCCTTAATAAGAATATCTTATTTTTGCACTAAGAAAAATAAAGCTGTTTTAACTCATAAATTAAATTTTGACAAATTGGGTTATAACACCTCAGTGGTTGTATGTCTTCAAATAAATATAATATTATATTTAGGGAAACTACAATGCAGTTTTTTTTTAAAGACATACAAACCCCCGGTGTTATAACTCAGTTGTATTATAATATTAGAATATATAATAGCTACATTAAATAGGTATCTATTAAGTGTCTATTCAATTATTATTGTATCAGCCTCTGGAACATCCATAGCTCAGATTTTATTTTTTCTTTTTTCATAATGGAACTAACAGAGATGTTCGTCTGTAATGTGTGCTAAGCAGGTTTACCTCGGCTTTTTTTTAAAATATTTATATTCCTTTCTTTTCTCTTTTGTCAGGAGCTTATTTTTGGTTTGTCTTTTCTTTGTTTCATTATGTATTATAATTCATTATTGAACTAAAAGAACTCTAGAGTCAGGAAACCAAAATACTAAAGGTTTAAAAAGGAAAAGCATATGAAGAGAAGATACCAGAAATTATTTTGCATGATGTTGTGAATCATAAATTCTCTCCACTGAAAGCTGATATGATGGAGATTTTGAGTTTTTTTTTCTTTTGGCTGTGGGCTGACTTCTTCAGTCTGGTGTTTCAACATGAGAAGACTACAGGCATTTTCTTACTGTTCACTCACGGAATTCTACCTGTTCCAGAATAACATAGGATATGTCTGATTGCAATGCTCCAGTTTTACTCATGCTATAACCCTGTGTGACTTGTGGTCTACTGGGGACTGATTGTACAATCCTCTTACACACCTTAACAGGTGTTATCATCAAAAGTACTTACTGCTGACATATTGCCATGGCCTTGAATAAGAAGATTTTTTCAAGCTCACTCTAGATAACTTTGTAACACTAATGATATCTGTATTCTACACTGTAGCTGGCACTTAGATAAATTAGAAGGGATGTGCTCTGTGTAAATGTATAAAAGGTTACTGCTAAGAATGTTCTGCATTAAACAAGAGTCTGTACTACACAAAACTGATTAGTTACAGATATTGCAGTGTTATTCCCTTTTGGCATCAGCAGTGGTGAACATCCAATTACAGGTACTGTTGATGTACCTGAGAATATCATAAAAGCCACTAAAACTAGAGACAAACATTTTTTACAAAATTTTGCAGTCAGTGTTGAGGGATGCTGACTGTGTGCACATGAAGTTGCTTTGCTCGGTGAGGAAAAAATAAGTATAGTGCAGTAACCAAGCCCCACTGCAGTCAGTATTTCAGTGATTGTAAAAAAAATTACATTTGTATGCTTATCTCATATTAAACCATGAAGTTTTCAATAGCTTTAGTTATAACACATGGTAATAATACTTACCCTTAAGTTCACCAGGAGTCATATGGAGACTGGAAGATTGGAAGCTAATTCATTAGAAGAAGAAATTTGGCATCTTGGTTCAGGTAAGACCTTTCACACAAATGAGGATGTGAGACCGTAACCAAATTTTCGAGGAAGAATGGACTTAAACAGGGGTTTTTTACAGTGAAAGCAGACACGCTGAATTATCTAAAGAGTTTCAACAACACAATATTATCTGGAATAACCAGGGGATTCATTACCTCTCTTCAATGATATTCTGTCAGAGTAAAACACCATTTTTCTCAAAATATTGAACAAAAAATGAAATTGTGTCAATGGTTCTTGACATTTAGAATCCTCCATCAGGCTTTTCTGTTCTGTATTATCCTCAAAAGACACAGTGCTACTAACATTTAGCAGTGTGGAGTTGACTCTCTGTACCTCAGGGGAACCATGTCCTAATTTAATATTACAACATGGTGTAAATTGTCTACCAGGGTGAAATGAAACTGTAAAGAGATGCTCTGTTCTAGAACTTCCACCTTTTGTGAAATTGTACTATTACATCTTCAAAGGAGAAACAGAACAAAATAACTTCCTACAACTTTTGAGTGTGGATAGGCATCCAGAGAAGCTTATTATTTGAATGTCTGAATCTTCAGTTTTTTGCTAAAATTTAGGAATATCAGAGACAATGCAAGGGCAAAGTAATATCAGACCAAGAGTCTCAGCTTTTGAGAATTTTAAAGTATTTTGTTGCAGTTTGGCTTCAATCATAGATTTATATAACTGTATTCAAATGTTTGTATTTTCTGCCTTGTAATTGTGAAATAAATTTCTAAAGCATTTCTAAATTTATTTGTCTTAAGTTAAAAGTTAACCAAATTTTAAAATGTAATTCTGAAAAATAGCTTCGGCTATAAGTAGCACAGGTAAATATATTCATTGTGAACATGTTTATATATTATAATCACTTGATTCAGTGGTTCTTATCATGAACCTGTCTAAGAACAATGAAGAAATTTAAACAAAAGCAATACTCTTTTTGTATATTTTGTGGAATGACTGTTAAAGTATTTTTTCTGTGGTACTTTTATTGTTCCTGGACTGACTACTTAAACTGTTAAAATATAAATTGCCTAAAGAAATTGTTAAATCCCTCAAGGACGTGGTACAAGAGCCCTGACATCTTCATCCTGAATTCAGAATTATCACTGTTTATCTTCAGTGGAGTAGCATGTTTAAAATTCTATCCTGAGTAAGAGTATCATCTTAGGTTAGAGTAAACTGGCAAGCTCAGTATTCCATAATGGATTTCAAGGAGACAATGAGATAAGTACGAACACTGTGTAGTGCATGCACAAGTTTGGCCTCGCCAAGAGAAGCATTGTTTCTAACTCAATGGTTTGAAAATCAATTGATTTCTTGACGAACAAAAGGAAAAGGTATATAAGCCATTTTTATCAATTGCCTGGCTTAGCACATGACATCCAGTTTTCTCCAATTATTTTCTTACTTATAATTAAACATATGTTTGTATGTGTCTTGTCTGATTTATAAAGACTACTACCACTGACTCGCCTTAATGTTTTTATGCACGAGAACTGAGTTGGGTAGTTTTTCCTTCCATAAATCTGTGGATAGTTACCACAAATCTATTGACTGACAAAGCCCTATTACATACCAATAGATGTTTTGTGAACTAATCCAAAAACCCCCAAGAAATGTCAAGGAAGTGAATTATTCAAGAACAAGATCAAACCCTTCATAGATGGCAAATAAGATCTGAATAACATTGAAATAAGAGTGCTAGCTAGAGAAATAATTTTAATCCAACTTTTTGCAATGTTTGTAAATTTGTGAGCATCTCTGATTCTCCTGCCCCACCCCCTCTACTTTCTCATTCCACACTCATAACTCTAACGGGTTAAGTTTTGGAGCTGGTAAGACAAAATATGCACACTCTAAATTTGCAGTTGAATGAAGTGCACACTGTCACAGTTTCTGTTCATCTCCCTGCACTTGGCAAAGTGGTTTAGGGAAACTGACAGTACCTGCTGCATTGCCCTGGGGACTAGGGACTTGAGAGCATTGAGCAGGAGAATTGGAATGGTGCTTCAAGTAAAACTCTTACTACATTTTCTCTGCCTTACAGTAACACCTGTAAGCAGTAATTCTCTCTCCCATGACTACAAAATAAGAAAGCCAGTGAAAGTGATTGTTGCACACCATCCCTGACCTGAAGTACCCTGTTGGCAAAGTTGTGAGAAAACTGGTTTGATTCAGGGATTGCAGTAGCAGTCATTAGTTGCTCACATGAACTTGTTTACAAAGAACTGAGACGAGGAAATTTCCATAATGCTGCAGCTGTAAAGGGTGAATTTAGCTAAATTTTAAATCTATCCATTATGTGAAACAATATTCCTCTATTTCAGGTTAATTGAAATTTTATTACAGGCTTCCTAGGAAGAGTAATAGACTCATCACCAACTGTTGTTGGATTCCAATTCATATTTGTGGTTCAGTGAAGTAAAACTTTGTTGCAGAAAGAAATGGATATAGCTTTATTTGCAGCCCCCACTACTGACATGCTATTTTCTTTCTGTCACCTTTGTGCCAAAAGCTTCTAAATCCTCCAGACAAAAAGAGAAATTTCAGGTTTTGCTTTTAAATGTCTCCAGATTTTCATCACAGGTGGTGCAAACTGTTTTATACATCAGTATCTTATTGCATTTGTTATCTTTTGGGGTCAGTATAATCAATAAGCTTGTAGAAATCCAGAAGATAAGGGGCAAATGTGTGCATGCCAAACACCGAAAACTGGATGGCTGTGGAGACAGCCAAGGACTGTTGGTAATAACAGGCCAGAATTGTTTGTAACCACCAAGGACTGCTGGCATTAAAGGTGAGAAAGAACAAGTTTTGACTTGAGAAAGGAACCATGCAGAGGTAGGGCAGCACTTTTCTTGGGCAAGCATCCTTGTTGCAGTTCCTGGAGATAAGCACAACACAGCACAGAGCAAGCACAGGAATGAGACCAAGTGGGCAGGGACTGAAGGGGGGGAACAAGACAACCAAAGACCCCCAAAGCCCACTGACCCATTTCCAGGAAGGTCTGAAAAAATGGACTGTGTGTGATAATTAATTTGCATATAAAATGAGAAACCTTTCTTTAGGGTGGGGGAAACCTATCTATCCAAAGGTACCCCAATCAAGACTGGGGCCTCCAGAACCCTGGACTTCCCATTGTCTGGACTGAGGCAATTGGATCGACTAACATCCTACCAACTGGATCAACACTGGAACCACGATTGATGATCTCTTTTTCTGACTCTTTTCCTCTCTTTCTTTCTCTCTCCTCTTTAATTAATCCCCTCTTTTTTCTCTTCATTTCACCTTATCACTTTATCCCAAACCCACTGCCTTGTGCTTATATAGTTGGTCAGGAACAAGCACACCAATTTCCATTTCAGTTGTGTAATTTACTAACGAAGCTTTCTGCTTGTTTGCAGGCCCTCTGACTTCTGTTGTTCCTTTCAACCAGGAGCATTTACGAATCTTAGGTTCCTCGTTCTGCCTCAGGGAGGGATGTCATATAACCCTGTGACAGAACTCTGAAACATGTTTTAGGGCATTTACGCTGTTAACAGATAGACAACATCTAGTCTGTAAATAACCTCAAAGTGCTTAACAATTTTAGAACAATTTTAGGTGCTTGATTATTAATTTGCTTATCACTATATAAGTAAAAAGAAAAAGGTATAAAAATCAATTTGAAAAAAAAAACCCCAAACATGAACAGTATATTTTCTTAACAACCATTCAGAGAATGAAATATTAAGCAATGCATCCATACAATTGCCTTCTGTTTTATATGCCACATAGGTAATTAAACAACTTAAACTTTCTACTTTTTTTTTTGTTTTTTTTTTTTTTTTTTTTTTTTTTGGGAATTAAGAGTAAACTGAGTTTGCATAGCAGCAACCAGACTGGAAAAATGTCAATGAAGTTACTGACAGCAAGAGTGGTCTTGAATATAATCACATCAAACACACAGCCGAAGAGGAAAACAAAAGGTAACGCCTTGCCTGCCCAATGTGGGGAAAAAGATAAAAACAGAAAAACATGTGGAGCACAAAATGAAAAAGAAATATAAAGTTATCAATTACTGACTGAGATGAGAGGTTTCAAAAATGCTTGTGTATGATTATAGGACATTCATTACTGAAAAAGAAAAATCAGCACTATTTTCCACACCTAAGCAGTAGGTACTTGAGTGCCAAAAGTATTTAGATTAATTTTAGATTGTGTTTAATTAATAGTGACTAATGAGCCACTGAAGAAACTGGAAATATCTTTTAAATACCTTCTAGTGGCAAGTACCTAGTGCATGCAATAGTCACTAGTCCCAAAGGGAGACACACTCTCTGACCATAGAATAAAATAAAATTGTACATTTGCAGACATAAATGTAGTCTGACAGCTTGATACAGTTTTGTTCATTTTGTGTTGCTTACAAAACAGGTTCTTTGTTTTCAGGACTGGTTTGTCCTGTTCCCATATGTATGCCTATCTTGTTTTATGTACAGCTGATTTATACTTTCTTGTTCTTTAATTAAAAAAGAAGCTCTACAACCAAAATTACATTTTGGTGTTGTGTATGAAGAGGACAACAAAAATATAATGTTCAACTGGAATGGCTTCTTTTGTCACATTAGTCCATTAAGGTAGAGGTGTGATCTAGGGCTTGAATAACTTCCTAGGAAGTTTAAGTCACTTGACTTTGTCTGTATATATTTAATACTGCAGAGACATAAAATAAGCCACTTATTGACAAGTCTTACTATAGTTTGTTTGTATTTTGAAATTAATATGTTCTTGATAATATTCCAGTATACTTTCTGGGGAATGGAAGAAGAGAGACTATATGTCAGAACATGCTTCAAATTACGGAATAGATCCTCATTAGTTTTTTGATACTAAGCTCCAATGTTATTTGTGATTATCATAATGTGTTAAATCCAATTAAAGAATAGTAAATTGCGTAATGAAATTGTTGTGTTACGCATTTATATTGTGAAGCTTAAAACTATGTATGCAGCATTACTGTATACTAGGAATGTATACATAAGACAATTGTAACTTTCTTTTCAACCTGAGTCTGGTTATAGTAGAACTCTTGGACTTCCAGAAATTAGATATCAAACTTTCTTTGAGACTAAGAACCCTAATTTCAAACAAACAAATAAACAAAGACACAAACCCAAAAAAAACAAAACAGCAACAATAAAAATAGAAACAGCTTTTAATATCTAGTAGAAATCTGGAGAATTTTTTTTTGCCCCAAATGATCTTAATGCTAAAGGAAATTTACTTACATCTGTATGCAGAACAATCAGCAGCTCTAATACATGCAGAAGATCTGGCCCATAGCCTTTCCTTCAGGTGTTACCACAGTCAGTTGGTATCATCATGTGGTGCTTGGGAATAGTGTTGCTACTTGTGCTGCCTGCTCATTATCACAAAACT
The DNA here is from genome assembly GCA_013400915.1 of Pardalotus punctatus. Lineage (NCBI taxonomy): Eukaryota > Metazoa > Chordata > Aves > Passeriformes > Pardalotidae > Pardalotus > Pardalotus punctatus. The sequence goes on along the minus strand of VZTX01002554.1, from coordinate 372,202 downwards.
TCTGGGGTTACATTCCTAGACAAAAATAGTAAAAGATATTAAAAGATAGTAAAAAACATTAAAAAAATTGTACTTACAATCAGTTTCCAAGTT
>VZTX01002554.1:304253-371957 GCA_013400915.1 Pardalotus punctatus | reverse complement strand
AAAAAAATTGTACTTACAATCAGATGCTAATTCTACATTGTTTTAAAGCACTGCAGCACAACTGAAGATGCCCATTGTCTTTAAAGGCTTTTTTAAAATTCCCTTCATGATTAATACATTCCGTCTCTACTCAGGTACAATTTTCCCCAATGCTTGCTTCCTTTAGATATCCTAGTTTATTTCGATGACCACATTTGTCATACCTGAGACACATACACACATTTTGACATGAGTCATGCATTGCTTCATGGAGTAGAAGTTCTTTTTCAGTGAAGAGTGTCAGTAAGAAGTAAGATCTATCCTTATATCTTTAATCTATATTCTTTTGAGTTATTTATGTTGTCTGGACCTATATAAAACATGAGCAATGTTAGCTTTAGGCAGTTAAAGATTAACACTGGTCAGACCTAATTATTAATTTTGGAAGTACTGTGGTAATAAGGTAAAAATAACAATACTTAGAAGTCTGAAGTTTAAAAACAATGAGAAATAGGTTTAGTTTCTTTGTTGCTTTAGAAAGATGACTGATGTTTTAGATTCCATCTCTTTTGGAAAAATGGAGCAGAAAGGAAGGAAAAACAGTGAAGAATGCTGAGCACCACTGCCTACACTGAAAGTTTTAAGGAATGAAAATGGCAAGTGAGAGCTATCGAGCCATGCTCATCTAATAAGGTTCTTTGTCAATTTGCACATTATTGTAGCTGAAACCTGAAACAACCAAATTCAATGCTGAGCTTTAGAAATTCAACTCCCCTTGTAATGAAATGGGACATTTCCTGAGCTGTGGGACTGAATTTGATATGAATTGTCAACAAATTTCAACTCTATCAGCTGATTCTTGGGCATTTTTTTAAGATTGTGAATCTGGTCCTGTTTCCAGCTAGGATGTAATGCAAAACAATTCAGCATGCTTCAATTCCCTGTTTACTAGGAGCAAAACACAAAAGCACAGAGTACAATACTTTTTTTTTTTTTGTTGATTTGGTTCAGTGGAGAAAGCAGTAGACAAAAATCATAGCAGCAGCATTAAGTATGTCTTTATTTGCATATTATATTTACTATGGTTTTCCTTGATGATTTTTTGTTAAATCTTTATTTAGAAAACTAGGAAGGTGCTAACTGGAGGGTGGCAGATGCAGGACTCCTAGGAAATGGTAAAAAGCGATTTATATATTTAATCAAAACTACCTGCTATGGAAACTGAAAAAAAGCTGTACTTTTTAATGCCAGACATAATTTCTGTGATATATGTTCTCCTATATTATTTTTGTGTGTCTTAAGGCCTTCATTATTTTAGTCTATGCATCATTAAAATATTGTTTGCATCAGTCCACCTAAAGAATTCACCACAGACTGAAACTTCTCTGTACAATGAACTGAAAAAACAATTAAATGGAAAACACCCACTAACCGACATTCTAATAAATTTCCACTTGATATTTTTAAGAAATTTCTTCAACAAACTGAAAATTACAGAGAATATGCATTATCTTCTGTTTGTATTTACTGAGTTTACATCATTGATTTCTATGTCAGAATGTGCAGAGAGAGTGGAAAGTGAGCCTTTAGAAAACACAGCAATTCAATCAAGCGGCAATTTACTTGTGATGCATCAATATATATGTAGCAAGAGGGGGTCACTGGAGGAACAAATTCTTTATTTCTCTCTGTATTCAATTTTTTATTAAGAAAAAGTCAGAGAATCAAGTTTTGATAAGTTAAATAATGACTGTAAGTGTAACTAAGAAATGTGTATGGGTACAACAAAGGGTCTTCACTGTATTTTAGCAAAATCTGTCAGAAGAATGATAATAACCAGTGCAAAGGAGTATCTTCTGAGTGTTGCATTCAAATATTCTAGTAATTTTCAAAATTCTTAAAGCAGTAAATTTAAGATATAAATTGATTCCATTGAAACTATGTTGGAGGCTCCAAAGAGGGGAGAAAAAGAACTATTTAACTTTATTTTTGATACTTAAAGAAAACAATTGGCGGATTTTTCTGACAGCACAGTACAAATGGTAAAAAGTTAGTAATTTTTACTTATATGCTTAAATTATGTATCTATATATACACCTGGGTTATCATTTGAAAAAGAGTTAAAAATATTAACTCTTGTTAATTTACACTAACTTGCTTTGAAAAATACTTTATGGATATTTGCATTGTATTTTACCTTAACCCTTACATAATGTTAGTCTGTAAAAGGTGGGGCATTTATTGCATGAAAATAAAAATAATGGTAGTACAGTGTACATTTTTATGAAAAAAGCCACTGAAGGTTCTCTGCTCAGAAGCTGTTGGTGGATAAGAAAGGTCTCTTGCTTATTGCAATACCAAATTTTCTCAAGACTAAGACAAAAAGTGGGATAATTATCCGCTGTCAAAACATACAGAGTATACCATACCAAAGAAGGGGTCTGTCCACCTTCTTCATTTTCTGTAGCTTCTTTCTGCTTTTGCATTATGTAATCCTGGGAAACATGACCAAACTTGCCCCTCTCCAGTACAACAGGACTTGTCTTTACAATCATTGCAATCATTGTCCTGTGTGCTTTCTCTTGCTTAAGGAATTGCAGGATTTGTCCAAAGTGTGATTTCCTTGATTCTTAAATGTTGTTGACTGTGCCAAATTAATACTGTTAGGAAATTGAGGGGGGGGGGGAGGTGGAGGGAAGCATTTTAGGAAATATCTGAATTATTTCAACTCAAAGCAGATACAATGAATTATGTCTTAAATTCCACTGACTATTAAAACTGTTTTAAAATAACTTTTACAATGACTGTCTCAGATGTGAAGATCTGTTTTCTACAAGTGTATAATAAGGTTGGTTTCTACTAGTTTTTCTACTTCTATGTGTAGCAATATCTTACAGGTTCACTGTTTCTTCTTACGGAATCTTTGCTTTGAAATCAGGCACTATGTACTATCTCTTAAGATACAGCTTTGTTATCAGCCTTTATACATATCTAAAGAGATGTATGTGTGTATAATTATAGGCATGTAAGTACATGGTGTCCAGAGGAAAAGATTTGTGGTAAACTCAGGAGATGTGTGTATATGGTCCAAGAATGAAGAGCTGGTGATAGAGGGTCAGACAAAAGTTCATTTAGCTTCATTGAGCTCCTCTCAGAGAGTGGTAGTCTAGAGATGAAGTGCAAGACTTACGTAACAGGATAATGAAACTTTCCTAGAATATTCCCATTTTTAAACCTTTATGTGGCATGTTTATGTACTTAATAGAAAGGTTTCTGTTTGACTGATTTCAACCTGCTACTTAAGGTGAAGCCAGGAGTCATCTGATTTCTTGTCCTGGAAGAAACATTGAATAAACAATCCTTTGTTACTCCCTTTGTCACTCATGATTTTGTATCTGATTTAATGATTTGATCCCTGTTATACCTTCTAATCACCTAATCTTATGCTTGCAGATGAATTTTAGTTGCTTTCTGTGTGAAAATAGCTCCACAACTTTAACTATATTTGGTGACCTCCTCTTAAACTTTTCCAGATGGGGAATTTCATTGGTTTTAAACTCTCAATAGGTAATAAAAATATCTAAATGTGACTTTTCTTTCCTTTCCCATTTTATTTCTAAAGTTTTATTCATTTAATAAGAATGTAGCTATGTACATAACTATGGAGCTTTTGAGTGCCCAGTCAATGCATTTAATTTGATAATTACTTCTGGCAGTGTCAGGAGGTGACAGCATGAATCTAGTAGTTGTTATACATGTCTTTTAATGCCATTTGAAGTCAAAATCTAAAATTGAGGTCAAAGGGATATGAATCAAATTCATTATTGTGACTTAATGTATTTCCAAATATAGCTTTGAAAAAGATGAATTGATTTTAGCCTTCTGAAACTATTTAGTATGTAATTCCCTTATTTAATTGTTTTTGTTCTTCTAAATTTTATTGCAAGGAATTTGGTTTGATAATTATAGGTTAAAAATATTAGATACTGTCACTAGAAAAAAATTCCTCTTTCTAGTTATTTGTGTGACCTATGTCATGAATTATATGAAAAATTATACAAAACTCACTTTCATGAAGGATCATTTGGATTCCAAAAATTGAGGCAATAAAACCATAACCAAAGCAAATGGATATAGATTGTTCTAAATAAGGGGATGACAATTTATGTGACATCTTCAACCTGGAAAAAGAAGGAAAAGATTAATTAATTATTTTGAAGAGTTGATATGAGCTATGAGCAAAAGGGTGAAGTTCCTGCTTCAATTAATAATTTGAAGTGCAGTAATTTCTGGGTCTAATTCTATGTAGACAAATGACCCAGTGATTTGAATATGTTCCTTGCAGTAGGATGCCTAAGCTATTTTTTCCTTCACACATCCCTTAATTACTGTGTATGACATGTAGACATGAGAAAGAAGGAGAAGTTTCTCATTTTTTCCCACTTACAAATTTGAAGTCCTTTTATTCTCCTTAAATGGAGAAGAAGAATATTTTAAAACAGTTGCATGTTTGGTATGGTGTCTGTAAAAACCCATTTCTTTAAGATTTTTTCCAAAGTGTAAAGAAATCAATTATGGAAATGTTCTGTAGTTTGTGTATTTACCTAGAAATAAACACAAGCTTAAAAAAAAAAAAAAAAAGGCGCTAACATGACGTTTATGACACTTTATGAGGAACAGCACATAAAAGTTGTTTTTGACCTTAAATCATCTGAATTTTTTCATAAAGCTAATAAAAACAGAAAAGACCAATTTTAAGAAAGAAGATAATTTCATTGGCTAGTATCTTCGAGAGAGGCAGGAAAGATGTTATGACAAAAGGGTCAAGATACATTACTAATTATTCTCCCCATCTTATAGGTGAATAATAAGTTGCTTGAGGACACAAGAATATATTATTTTTTCCAATTTCTGCTGGCATGGATGAAAATATGAAGTCCTGTATTTTCTTAAATGTTCGGTGCATTTTCTAAAGTCTGTACTGAGAAAAGGATTTTAAAAAAGTAAATACTCTCACAGATTATTTTCTTGTATCCTTGCAGATGTAACTGCTAACCCATCATAAAGTAAAAAGTATTAAAAAGACAGTGATTATGTGACAATCATTGTCGCAGATATCGATGTCTTATTGTAAGTAAAACTCTAGTTATTTTGCATTCTACTGATTGAAAATGGTTGGCCAATGACATTTTAATGACAACCCACCATATTTTCTGATTAGTATTTGTGCCTTTTTGGCCCCTGTGGTCTGTTCGTCTCTCCCATTTTATTTTGCTCCACACATTGTATAGAAGAAAACAATTTAAATTATTTGTTTCTCATTTCTTACTCTCCCATCCCTATGTGGTTATTTTCTGTGAGCAGCAGCTCTTCTCATCACAATATAATGACTACTGTGGTGACTAGAGGAATAAAACATAACATTATTTTAATGTTATTATCATCTCTAAGTTAAGTTGATGAGGTCCTGACAGATCCGCTGACTTTTCTCAATGCTATTTTCAAGAATGATTCAATTACATCTATTGTGTAAGTGTTTCCTCTGGAGGGAGTATAGAAGAGATAAAAATAGCTTTCCAAGTTTCTGGCCAGATCATTCTAAAAGAAGATTGTTCATCCTACCATACAATCAAACAACTGTCTGAGAAGATTCTTGTGGCCTAGAAGGTGATTTTTTTCTTTCAAACTTTATTCACAAATTAATTTTAGAGCTAAATCAATCAGTGTTCAGCTTATGATGGACCTCAAAGGCACCTTGCTAGAGTTCAGTTCTTAAAAACTAAAGGAGTTACAGAGAATGTCAATTTATTGTTAGATTGATTGCATGTTTCGAAGAGTATGTAAGCAGTTAAGACAAAATAAATTTATTTTAGTATTGAAGAATGTAGTCTGCTCTTTAAACCCAAAGGCACTCTGAGGGATCTCAATACACTAGAGAAATGTACTAACAGGAATCTCGAAGTTCAGTGAAGGAAAATACCAAGTCCTGCGCTGGGGACAAGGAACTCCACACACCAATATATGTTGCAGGCTGACTGACTGGAAAGCTGTTAGAAAGCAATTTTTTTTGAGAAAGACCTCAGGGTACTGGTAGTCAACATGCTGACTGTGAGCCAGTGATGTGACTCTGTGGCAAAGGAGGCCAACAACATCCTGGACTGTGTTAAAAAGACAACCACAAGTAGATAAAGGGAGAAGATCCTTCCCCTCTATTCCTCATACTGGAGTGCTTTGTCCATCTTTGGGCTCTTTAGAACCTCGAGAGATACAAAAAATCATAGAATCAGAGAGTCATTGATATGGAGCTAGTGAAGCAAGTCCAGCACAAGGTCACAACGATATTTAACAGACTAGACCATCACATGTTGAGTCAGAGAGACCTAAAATCATTTAACCTGCAGAAGAGAAGGCTCAGGCAAATCTTACCAGAGTGTAAAATATCTTTTGGAACTGAGCAAAGAACAGAGACCCTGGCTTTTCTCAGTGATATCCAGTGACAAGACAATAAATAATGGACACAAAATGAAAAACAGGACTTTCTAGTTAAACATGAAAAAAAAAAAAAAATTAAGAACTGCAAAAACTCTGAAATAAGACAAGCAGATAAATGCTCCAGTCTCCATTCCTGAAGATACTCAAACCCAGCTATACACAGTCCCAGATGACCATCCTTTGAACTGGGATGAGGGGAGCAGAACCTGGCAATGTCCAGAGGTGCTTTTCCACCTCAACTGTTCTGTGATTCTGTAATTAAGTTCTGTCAAGAAGGAGCACTACTTTTATCAAGGTATTTTTTTCTAAGGACAAAATGTATGAAATGTAAACTGGAACTACAGAAGCACACTGCTATACTTCAGCTCTGAACATCACCTCTTGTAGCCAGAGAGAAACAGAAAAACATCAGCGAGGTTGGGACCTTGTGAGATTAGTAAGTCTGAACCATGGACAAAAACCTCAGATGGAATTTGCAGAGTGTGACCATCTGGCAAATGTGTCAGTGGGGAACTATCAGTTCTCATTAAGAGAAGAAAGATTGCTATCAATGAAATGTTCCACAAGCAAAGAGCTAATGGAGGGAAAGCAGAATCATACTGAAAAGACAAAGCTCAAATCCAAAAGGAAACACCAAGGGAATGGTATTGATGCTTAAAAGACAGGCTACCTGAAACAGAGACCAAGACAAATTAGGAGTATAAAAGCAGACAGATTTATTCAAGGCCTGCAAAGGCCTTGAAGGTACATTTGGGTAAGCAAAGTCCCCTGTTGGGGACTACACCCAAAATGGATGACTGGTCACAAGCCCTTCACCTTCTGTTAGTTCTGTCCCATTAGCATATTGGCCCTTAATTCTCCAATCACACCCTCAGGTGATGATGTTAACCACCCCGGGCATGATCCCTCTATACCACAATAGTTTACATATTTTCAGGGTCTAGGGCAATGAATATGTCCTTGTATCTGTATTCGGAGAGCCTTGTTTTGGCTAAAGGTGCTGGGAACAGAGGACATTAGTGCTTTGTAAGAACAGAACTACAGAAAGTTACAGATACATGAAGAGTAAAAAGCTAGCCATAATGAAGGCATCAGTATCATCAAACTAATGGACCAGAAAGATGACTACAGTACCTATATATATTCATATTAGAGGCCAAATTACTTCTAATTACCATTTAAATCTTCCTCATCAACTCTATTTGTAACTCCAGATTTCTGCTTCCCTCTCCTTTGCATTAGTTTTTTTTATTGTCTTCCTATTTATTGTTTCTTTTCCTAGGTAGGAGTAATTATGCTATTGAATTCCTGTCTACACAGATACTACTTTTTTCCCTGATATTTTTTCAGAATTTCATTGGAAATATGAATACTTAGTTGAATTCATTCTGATGATTTGCAGATTCACTGAATTTTTAATCTTATTTCGTTTTGGTGTTGACTTTTTTTCTTTTTAATTTAGATTCTAGATGTTCTTTTAGATTTCAGAGTTATTTTTAGTTGCAACACAAATGTGTTTCAATATTCACAGCTTCACTTGAATGAAAGTCACTGGAAATGTGTAAAAATGCCTCTTCCCTGAATAAATAGAGAATTATTAACAAAAGTTTTAGAAAGTCAAACAGTGATTATTCCCATGAAAGAGAACAAAGATTTAGAGTAGAATTTTAAAAATTCATTCTGTTTAACGTTATAAATGTTGGTGAGCAGAAGAATCTGGATGTACCTCTGTAGAGCCTCCTTATTTTTCCTCTGTGCACTTCATTTGAAATTATTATGAACAACATGTAAATGACTATAATGTATATGTTTATAGACTGTAGGTGAATGACCACTGAATTCTACATCTAGTCTTATTAAGCCATGCTTCTGGGTGATGGAACAGCATTTTGAGCTTTTCTGAAATCTCTCCAATTTTTCAGCATCAGGTTTTGAAATCACAGAGGCAGAATGTGGTTTGCTTGTCCAGAATTGGTGTTTCTGAAAAATTATTTCTCTTCATTATTTTTAAGCAATATTCTCTTGGTGATCTTTAGCTAGAGAACTATTGCAAAAGCTACTGTAGAACAGGTGTTTTTGAGTTCTCTGTTGCAGTGCTGCAAAATATAACCCTTAGTTTGCAAAGCTACATTTTGTACACAAGCTATACAAATGCTTATAATGCAGCATTTGGCTGTATTAAGATGTTCGTTCAAAACAGCCCACAATACTGATCAGACAAGAAGATCTATCCTTGAGATCTCTCTCTCATAGCAATTTGTTCTTCTGTCATTCTTTTCACAAATTTTGCCAACATATTTATTCTTGATGGATATGAACTGACTATGTTAAATCCCTGAGACGTCAAAGTCTCATGCAGGTTTAGTGAACAATTTAGTTCATAACTTAAATGAAATATATAATATTGATTCTTTATTATATGTAGAACGTGTAAAATGCCTTATTAGAAAGCTGTTATTCAAACATATATTTTTATCAACCAATTTTTTTTTCTAAAATCTAAATCAGAAAACTATTTTATGGCCTATTTTCTAATCCATTTGTTTACTTTTAATCAATTCCTATGCCATTGTTTAATATTTCTGGATTTTGTCCATATCTGCTTTTATTTTTAAAAAATCTATTACACTGATATTGAAATAACCAATCCATCCATATCTCAATCTTCCTGTCTATTCTTTTCATTATATTTACCTTTCTTCATTAGTCAAATTTCTTGTTCTTAATACCACACACCTTTCGGTTTGCTGATAAAAACTCCTTAGAAATAAAAACTGTTACCAGATGAGGTGGGGTTTTGTTCAGATGTTTACAAGATGGAAGCATGAATGCTTATAATCAGACCATTGTACTTTTTAAACTTTGATCAGATGACCTGAAGAGTAGTGCATGTACCATTGTGTTTTTCTATATAGAAAAGCTGTCATCAGAAAAATTTGTGAAATTCATCAATAATCTTCAGTCTTTCATATTCCCATTTCCTCTGGGTAAGAAAGTACAAACAATATCCTGTTGTCTCCTTATATGTCATCAGAATTACCTCTCATTTTATGTTCTTAGGAAAATGAATGGACAGAATCTATAATGTTCTTTGTATATTTGGTCACAAACTTCAGGCCTTTGCCCAGCCTTAATTTTGGTTGCATGATGTTTTTTTCTCTTTTTCACTTCCTATCATCAGTTTTAATGTAAAAGAGGAACTGTTGTAAAAGCCCACACAGTTGAAACAAAAGCAGCTAGATCTTTAATGCATTATAGTGCATCTATGACTTTAACTATATATCTATGCTTTAATGAGCACCATCCTCATCCTAACTTGTGTTGTTAACTAAAAGTTTCATACCACATTCAGCTGGGAAAGAACATTATGAAATATCCAAGATTATATTTTAATATGAATAAACAGTCAATTGAATAAATGGCATGTTTTGTCCTTTGATACACTTTACATTTTCATATTAAACCAGTAATTCCACTAAAACCAGGTGGAATTCTTTCAAAGAAGGTAAGCATTCTTGCCTGTTTGTGTAGAATAAAGGATGATTGCTTCTATGAAGTATGATATGGGACTTCGGTATCTCTTAATGTAATAACATATCAAGTGTACATTTTGAAAATTCTCCAAATGTGGACTTTCACAGCTCAGTTAAAAGAGGGGATATGTTTTAGGAAACTGTTTTATCTAATTTTTTTCATTTGATTGCCCAGAGAGAAACAAGATCAAGTAATTGGCTATTGACTATAGCTGTCCATGGCAGTGTAGCATACCTATAAATTTTGAGCTCTTTTGTCAGCCATTGCTTTGTCAGACATTATTTTTTGAGGATTTAATCACATATCCAATTTTTTTTTAATATAATTGATAAGAAATTTTAAAACTGTCTAATAATGTATCATTTCATACTCTGAGGAACATACATTTTTATTATAGTATAATAAACAATGTAGTAATGTATAATGTAATGTATCAAAAATTAATTATAATTTTCTCAGGAACATTAGACTTTGAAACCTTTGATTTAAAAGAAGAAATATTCGTGTCTTAAGACACTGAAGTGCAAACTGCATACTTTATTTCCAGTAAGACTTCAGCTGAATAAAAGTTAAAAGCAGTCTACATGTTGTTTTTGTTTATTAGGATGTGAGATAAGGAGTGAAACACCAAGATCTTGCCTTGAGTGTATTACTGAAACACATCAGATTATACTTAATAATACAACTAGCAAAATTATAAAACAATCTCTGCCACTGGATAGTTGAAGGAGACTGATGCAAGTGTCTGCTAAGAAGAAAAATTAATAAGAGTGGTGCATAAACAACTTCAGATTTAACTGACCTGCATTCAGAAGATACTCAAGGAAAAAAAACCAAAACCCGCAAAAACCCCAGGTATGGAAACCACAGGATTGAGAGAGATAGTGCATTGCATGATGTTGTGTTAATTATCGTGTTGCCAGGCGTCACATTTCTGTTATGAAAGAAAACTAAAGAAATGTCTGCCTTGGCACATGTTCTATCTTCATACTTACTGTCATTACAGAATTGTTCTTTTTTGTAACAAAACTCTCCTTAGACAAATATGGGTAACAAAATAAGAGTACTGTCCTGTTAGCTTGGGATCTGCGTTCGGTCTGAAGACTGGCTTCACAGACCATCCATGCTATCCATGTTAGCTCAGATGGGAAACAGGCATAGAAAAGACTGTTCTGAACTGCAGTTGTCTGAATGGTTTTATCTGTTATTTTCTATAATAAGGATGAGGAAAAAATTACCTAGACACAGCTAGCAGAAACAATATAGAAATAAATAATGTGATATTTTAAATTTCATCTACATTTCTTCAGTTTTGTTCTAATTCTACCCCTTTCACTTTCTAGATCTCCTCTCTTCATTAACTGCTTTTCTCTCCTGATGCTGAAAGTAATTTTACTTCCCCATTTCAGTAAATAAAGATTCACCCTATGTATTTAGAGCAAACTGTTTTTTATGTTTCAAATTAACACACTATATTACCTCTCTAGTCAACTGACAGTACTACATTTTTTGAGAAGGATGACTTACAGCTAAGTACGGCTGTGCCTAAGGAATTTAAATTTTATTTTGGTTATAAAATCATGAATAAGAGACCTTATTGAAAAGTGTTCTGTCAGTTATAGTATTATAGCAACACTTCACAGTCATTTACAGTTTTCTGTTTGAAAATAATTAAGTTTTAGCTGTTTTCTGAGGTTAATTTTGATTCCTAGTGATGTCAGAAGTTTTGCTACTGAATTCCAAGTGGTGAGGTTTTAACAATACTTACAGATTTTTAAAGGCATAATTTTTTTTTCTTCCTTTAGTAACCAGATATTTTAGTTGGAATAACCTTTTTTTCAGCTATTTTAGTTGGAATAACCTTTTTTCAGCTTTCTGGTATATGACTTTTTCATGTACATTTGCTTTTCACCTACACATGTTTGGAAAAAATATAACAGACAACACACTTAGGAATATTTTTAATGTGGTTGGATATAATACTCCAGATGTTACATATTTTAAAATGGCTGGAAAAAAACTAATTAAGAAAGATCAAATATAAAAACTAAAGATAATATGGAAAATACTCAACTTTTTCCCTGCTGTTTTTCTTCAGATTGTATGTAGACTTTCAGAGTGATTTTGTATATGTCAGAGAGAAAAATAAAACTTGGAGGATAAAAACAAGTCTTTCCAAAACAATTTGCAAAGTGAAAAGGAAACCAAACAAGGTAAATTAGAATCAAAGACTGTTTTGGGGATTTATGAAAGTCAAAAATGATGAGTTTTTGGGTTTTCAGAAATCTTCAGTACTTAGCTGAATAACTATACAGAATATCATGCTCAACAGTATAGTGTCAGAACAAACTTAAGCTGTTCATTCAAGAAAACATTAATTCCATAAGAAAACGAACTCAACCTAGACAGCTTCTTGGATTCCTTGGATTTAAAACTGTACAAGGAGACACTTCTCCCTCTTCCTGTAGACCAGTGAATAAAAAATGTTTATTCTTTTACATACCCATGCTTCCAGGCCTTGGCGAAGAAAAATACGAGGAACTAGGCAGCTGGAAATTAACAACTAAGTAGTTAGTATACACATTTCTTGTCATTAAAGAATATTTTGATTTTGGTAAACAATTAGAATGAATGTTCTGTTGCTGAACACTGAGGAAAAAAGATATAAGTTAGTTGTCTTACTCAACATTAATAATTGACATTTATTTCTTTCAAAAGGATGGGTTAGGTTGAAGGTATCATTCCAATTTTATACCATTTCAATTTTTCTATTAGGAATTGAACCAAGTAATTGGTTGCTTATAATTTATTTTATTAAGTAAAATAATTAGATTTTTAAATATCTTAAAAAATTACAGAATATGTAAAAAAATATTATAAAGTACTTTATTTAATAGCAAGTTGAAGTTAGGACACCAGGGAACACTCTTCCCTTGGACTAAGGGAAGAGAAGGGAGCACCCACAGAAAAAGTCATAGAGTATCTTTAAAAAACTTTTTTAACCAGTCCTTTGTACTTTTTGCCACCTCTTGTTTCAATTGTACAGGCAAGGCTTAAGGAAAGGGGGATGGGAAAACATTTTCTATTATAAATTACAGGCTTGTTTCATGAGTTTAATGAAAAAAGTGTTAAACACCAAAATTAACAAGCAAAGACTCAACAACATAATCTTTGAATGCTTTGATCTGAAATGCTGGGGCATTGGCGACCAGATTGGCTTCTAGCTAGGTTGTATCTAGGTTGTATCTAGGTTGTAGCTAGGACTTGCTGAATCAAGTGGAAATTTCAGTTGTAATTTATCTGTTGATATTCAGTTCTTTCTTCCCATCAAGAAAATGCTGGTCTCCCAGGGAAACATGTGAAGGTGATGTTAAGTTCACAGAGAGTGTTGTCAAGATGTATAGTGAAGAAATGCCAGTAAGGCTTAGGTAGTTAATTAACTGTTTAATCCAACAGCTCCTATCTTCATTAGAGAGAAAACTAACTTTGCTTTTTACATCTTGAGGTTAAAAAGAGAACTTGTTCCACAGATGTTGAAACTTTCTGGAGGAGATTTGCTAATAACTTTGGGGTTTTTTGACCAACTATGTATTGGGCATATAAAACTGAAAAGCTGAGTCCTGTGTTGAAATTTTTGTCTGTGAACATCCACCAAATACTCTCCTCCTTCACCCTTTAGCCTTTGAAGCATTGTGTCTTCCACCTCAGAGTACCTAACTCACCTCTTTGCTGTGAAACAACATGTAGCGAAAGAAGGTATGGTTAAAAAGAGAACCCAGAATACAGACATCTACAAAGACTGATAAAGTTCAACAGAAATGTGGGGAGGAAAGGGGAGATGTAAAGCAGACTGGTAATGCAGATATGAAATAGTGAGGAAAGTAAGTGGGGAGGAGAAAACTAGAGGGAGAGAGGGAAAGGAGAAGTGGATTTTATAAAAGAGAAATGCAGGAATGTTTGGAAAAGGAAAGAAGTGAAGAAACCTGCTTATTGAGGAAGTGACAAAGAGATAAGCAAGAAGAATAGCCTGTGTTCCCTAAATTTCATGTCAAACAGATTTAATCCTATCTATAATGTTGCGGCAGAGATATGAAAAATGAAAACAAATAAAAACAATAACATAACTGAAAGTTTGGCTTTAAATCACATGTAATTAGAATACTGAGTTAAATGAACAGCAATACATTTTATAGAATGTTACACAAATGTGGCTGTTATAGTTCTGGTACCTAAGCTCTATAAATTCTTAGTTACTATGACAGTAACAGACTTCTGGGTTGTGATTTTCAGTTTTTTTTCAATACAAGTAGAGTTGGGTGTGGTTTTGTTTGTTGTTACCCTAATCTTCATATTCTATTTTTAGAGGACATTTTATTTCATAGCTGTTTGCAGTAAATGCCTTTAGGAATAAGAATATATGTTTTCATGGACTTGGTGAGATTTTTCTCAGATCTCAATTCTGAACCTAAAATCCATTGCATTTTAGATTTCTGTTCCATTACCTTCAGTTGCATTTAATTAATCAGCAATTTCTTCCTTTAAAATAAACAGTGAAAAAGGTCCCTATATAAAGTTTGGTTTAAGCGGCTAGCCCTGCATTTCATAAAAATCACCTGGAGAGGAACGGATGACTTTGGAATCTTATGCATATTAACAAGTGTCAACGTTTTCCTTCCTCCCACCCCACAATAGGAGGTGACTGCCTGACAGTGAAGAACATCAAGGATAGGCCTGAGCTCTGGCCAAGTCGAGTATCAAAATTACTGAACTGTGGTTTTCCGAGAAAGACTGACAGAAACAAAGGTATGCTCTCAGTGTCTTTTTTGATTAAATCACGGACATTAATTTAGGCACTTCTATGCTTATTTTTCTTTTACAATTGCCATGGATGGAGGGATGTACTTCACACACGCTTCCCTTGTAAGAGAGAAGGAACAATGCGCTTCATCGGTATAAACCAGTGAGTTAACAAAGTTCAATGGTAAATATATAGGTGGTTTAATGAGATTTGATGGCAAAGCACACATGATTATGTACTGCACAGAAGACAAGGCCAGATGAAGCTCTCAGGGAGAGAGAGTTTAGTTATGTGGCTCAGACAGGAGACCCTGGATTAGTAAACTCCTTCTCACAGAGGAGTCTAGATGATGCAGGATCCAATCCTAGTCCCAGACTTGGTCAGTGGTTCATGTCTTAAGGATTATATGTGCATTATAAGTATTTTATACCACGTAGATAAAAATTTCAAAGTTTATAATGCTATTATTTAATGAGAACCTGTTGTGGCAACAAATCTCTCAGATTTGAGGAGTAACCTTGAGAGGCATCCTTAATCAGAGGGACATGCTCCCATGCAGACTGCTGCCACCATGGAGGGCTCAATAGGCCCTGGGCAGTCTATTATTTATGGAATAAAATTAAATAGTCATATTCATTTATCAGCAACACGTCTAGGTCACTGCCACAGACAGTTCTTGGCTACCCTATTGCTATCTGTTCCCCAAAGTCCACAGTCAGATGGATACAGTCAGATGGATGCATCACAACCACCTTGGTGATTATGGACTAAACAGGGGGAAGCACACCCTCACAACTATGTAAGAAATGTATCTAGCAGAAATTGATTGAAAAAAAGAAAGCTTATTTTCTAAGGAATCTTTGAATCAAATGTGTACTTGCAACTAGTTGTTTTTGGCTAATAATTTTTGATTCTCCTTTCCCATGCTGGTTATTTTTGTTTGTTCTTAGGAGGTTTTTAGTTTGTTTTTAAACCCATTGAATCTTTTTTTCTTCCTATTCTATTTTGAGCCCTCAACTTATCATACCTCCATTTTCTGTTAACTATAATAATAATTTCTTACAGTGGGTAATTCTACTTAGAAAATGGCATTGCATTTTTATTGATACCCAGTGTTACATACTTCCTGGGGAAAATATCAAAAATTAGGTTGTTATATTTGGGATTTTTATCTTTTAGTTTTCTCCACACTTACCAATATGTGGATATGACTACCATTAAGACATCACCAAAAGAGGGACAAAAATAAGAGGTATATTAACATGGAATTAATGCATAATTATAAAAATACTTCCATAGAAATCAAAGAAAATTCTTTAGTTTAAGCTGCAGTAGCACAGGGACTGTAGTTGTGCAACTTCTAAAGATGTAATTTTTGTATATCTGATCAAAACATTTAATATGTTTTGGTTCTGTTTATATTTATAATTGGTGTCTGAGTGTGGAGTTTTAGAGAACTGATTTATTTCCAAAGAATTTTATTGCAATTTTCCTGTCCTAGACTTTTCTGAGAATGTAATAAACATATTTAACATATGATTTCTGATATGAGTTTATTTATAAGTTTAATTATAGAGAACATAAAAGTCAACTTAGAAAAAAAGGTTTCTGACATAAAAAGTTTTACCTATGAAAAGTTAATTAGAATCATACTTACTAATAGAATTTGAAAAATTTTATAAAGTTTATTTGAAAGCTTGTATTTTACAAAAACTTAGCACGTTATTAATTGTAAAAGTAAAATGAATAAAGAAACTTACATAATTCATTCAGAGGACACACCAGAAACAGGATCATATATGCTAAAGTCAGATTTTTTCTTTTATTATTATATTAGCTTTATTTTATTCTTTTATCATTTAAAGTGTTATGAAGATCCTTTCCATTTAAGTACGCTCAGCTATTTGAAGGTTTTTAAGTATATTTGGACTAGTCTTTTGCCCTAAGATTTCCAGAATAAATTGAGTGGTTGTCCAATATTTGCTGATGTTTCAGGAACAAATAGTGAACAGCCCATAGATTTTGGCAAAAGACTTCTCTTTTTTCCCATTAATAAAGTGTATTCACCAGCACTATACTTTGCAATAATGACTTTCAATTACTTCAGTTCTTTCAACTAAAATCTGTTGTTGGGAGGTTCTACATTTTTGTTTGTTTAAATTACGATATGAAGCAAAAACTTTGCAGGTGTGTAACAGCCATTTATTCCCTTAAAAAAACCACACCCCACCCCAAAAAACCCACAAAAAAAACCTACAAAAAAAACCCACCAAAAAAAGTCCAACCCAGCCTGTATAAAATACCTCTGGATTTTTTCTCTTTGCTGTGTATTTCTAGTGTTTGTGAGGAATTCCCTTGCATTTTTTCTTTAAAATATATGCATGCTCCTAATTATTCAATGTTAAATCAAGGAGGGTGTGAAAAAGAGAACTATGATGAATTTTTGACCAATGAGGGTTTATTTTAATGCTTGCCAAAGATGCAGTATAATCCTTAAAAATTACTGTTAGCTGATAAAGAGTTTTCCATGGTAAACACGTCTACTAAGAGTTTTATGTGGAGAAAGCCTGCTCCATGGTCTTGCCAGAAAGAGAGATGAGACTGACTGGTCTGTAATTTCCAAATGTCCCTTATTTCCCTTTTCAAAAATGTAGGTTTTTCTTCCCCTTTTCCAGATAAATAAATCATATTCTAACACTAGTTGTCAATTTATCTTGTGGGAATTCAGCAGTGAGACTGAATTTTCAATTAATGTTTTCTAAACATTATTCTAACTCTGTGCTTGTTTGTCCTAGAATTTAAGGTCATGTAGATTTTTAGCAATTCTGAATGATTTATCAATCCCTTCGATACTACAATATTTGCATCTTCATATTTTTAAACTTTGCCACTTTTCCTTTGCTTGGACTACCATGGAGTTTATCTCAATTTCTTTATGCTCTCTCATGCTTTTATTTTGATTTATTTTGCATACCTATGTTCACAAATTATCACATTTTAGTATCCTTGAGTCATGTTCTACTCAGTTTATGTTAATTTGTCTTTGCTGCTTGACAAAGCCATTAATATATGTTTTAGGGAATTGAATGTGAATACCAAAGACGCACAAGAATGTGAACTTTTCTTTGAAAGAATATACTTTTGTGTGACAATGTTCTGTTAATGTTTTGAAAGGAAAAATAAATGAAGATCCTAGAACATATATATAAAAAGTTAAATATTAGAAGGTGAAAGTTATCATAAAAAGGCAATATACCTCTCCCAGAACAATCTGTTTTCATTTGTAACTGTAACTGTTTTTTGGTTTTTTTAAAGTTTCTAGAAGCTAGAAATTTGTCGTGGAAATTAAAATGAAAGGAAATTACCGATATCTTCATGAATATGCAGGAATGGACTGAATAATATACACTGTTGTACACTGTACTCTAAATCATGTTTTCTTTTCCTTGTGTTTTTCTACCTTTCATCTTTTCCTTGTGTTTTTCTACCTTTCCTCTCTTCCTCATCTTTCTTCTTTCCCTGCATTTCTAGTTTCTAGTTGCACACTATTTTGTTTTCTACTTTTATCTTCTTTTCTGTCTGTACCTAATTCCTGGTATTTTTTTTTAAACTTCTTTATTATCCCCCAGCTGCCTGACTATTGTATTCAGAACTATTTGCAACCACATCAATGGTACTGATTCAGAAATGGTCAGAGCCTGTTTTCAGGCACCAGGAAAGAAAAAATACCTCATATATATGGATTTTACTAATTTAAAATCCTTTTTTCTGTGTTTACCTGTCTGCAGTCAATAAGTTCTATTTTCTTTTCTTCTATATATATTTATTCATTATATAAATTTATTCAAGAACTATTTAGATAGCTTGCATATCTGGAGAATAATACCTGAATTTTCTTCTTGAAAATCTAGATGTGTGCCTTCCTCTTAAGAAAGTGCCATAAATATGAAATTTTAAAAAATGCTAATTACTTCAGAGTAACTGGAACGACTGATTGTAACTAGGCATTTTCAAAGGCCTTGTTTCCTCAGAAGAAAATAAAAGAACATTTTGACAGTGATTGTTTCAAAATGACACAGGCTCCTTGTGAGTGTGACTGATATGCCTTTAGTATTTAAATTACCTCATATTATGCTGTATCTCATAATAATATCATATCAAACACAAACTTCCGTAACTGATAATAAGCAATCTAAAATTATTCAACTACTTTAAAAATACATTTACAAAAACTATTTAAAATTGTTTAAAAAAACTGGGTAATTGTGTTTAAAAACTGTTCAGAGATACAGTACAATATCTCTGGAGGCTGGTCTTATTCTTTTTGCAAATTGGTGATATAATTCAATTTTCCATTGTTTTAGTAGAAGTAGAGAAAAAAAGTTAAGGATTCAAAAGAGCAGGCATGCATAATAAGAGGGAACAAGAATGGTAATTGATACACGTTATTGCTGAAATACTAAATATACAGATCATACGTAAACCTACACAATACATAACTTCTCCACAAACAAACTCAAGTAGGGGTAGATTAATTTATTGCTGATTAAAAATAGAGTTAGAGGGTGAGAAATAAAGATGACTAAAACACCTTCAGACACACACACACCCACTCACACCCACTCACACCCACAAAATCCTTCCTTTCTTCCCTGTTCCTGACTCCTCTACCTTCTAACCCCCAGGTGGTACAGGGTAGGGGGAACAGGGGGCAGTGATCAGTCCACAACTTCTCTCTTCCTCTTCTTCGTCCTCACACTTGTTCCCTGCTGCAACATGGGTCCTCTCATTGGTTGCAGTCCATCAATAACTGCTCTAGTGCAGGTCCTTTTTCTGAGCTGCAGGAGCTATTTGTTTTCCTATGTTTCTTTGCATGGGACAACCTCTTTCACTGTGATCTCTGCAGACTGCAGGGAAATCTCTTCTCCTGGAGTACCTCCTCCCCCTCTTTCTTCACAGATTTTGCTGTTGTAGACCCATTTCCCAAACCCTTTTCCCCCCTAACTCCGCTTTCTCAACTACTGCACAGCATTTTTTTTTTTTTTTTTTTTTTTTTTTTTTGGGAGTAAGGACATGTTATCTCCTTTAGAAGTTATTGCCTGCAGAATACTCCAGCAACTGGCAACTGGCCTTATGAGCCATTGAAGTTTTAATTGTATTGAAGTTTGAAAACTCAGTTTCAAAGCATCCTGTTGATACACTAAACTCTAACCACTTCAATTACTAACTGTTTGTGCTCTTTCTGAAGAAACTATAGGAGAATATGGTGTTTTCACATTGTAAATAGGTCCATACATGTTTCAATGCAAAAAAAAAAAACAAAACAAAACAGTTTTGATTTGGATGACCAAATGAAAATATGCATTACAAGACCCTGAAGACCATTTCATTTGAGAAATGGAAAAGAAAAATTACTTTCACTTAGATTTAGTAATGAAAACAGAACTATTTCAAAGACTGTTTTAATTTATTTATACTGAAGTCTAAGTTTCCACTGGTCTCACATGAAAAGGGAGATTTTCTCAAACCTTTTGTGTTTGATTAGTCTGTCAGCACCTCAGGAAAGCCAAGACCCTTGTGCCTGCCCTGTCATGTCTCATTATGGGGACCCTTCACTGAACAGTCTTCTGGGTTGGAGGGTGGTTTGACTGACTAATTCAGGGTCATACGCACACAAATACCCCAGTCCCGGGTCTCTACACCTTTAGCTGGTCTGTGGGTGCCTCAGGAAAGATCCAAGGACACACCAACAGCATGAGAGAGACCCTGTCCTAGGCCTCCACAGCCAAGTGCGTTGACTGCTCCAGCAAATGTCATTGCCCTTGAAGGGCTCGCACCAACACCTCATGGAATAACATTCTTTAATAATATCATAGAAAATAGTGACAGGTTAAGATTCAAAGATTGTTAGTGATAGTATCTGGCTTCAAAAACTCGTTCTAGACAATGTAATAAGGAGCTCTAATGCCTCATGAAAACTGGCTTGCGATAATCATTCAGTGCTCTGAGTACAGTTCTTACCCAATAGGCATCACTATGGGAAAGAAAAGTTCAACTCATTGACTGATCCCAGAAGTCACGATAGAGTCTTCACTAACTTCTCCCCATTTTTAACTTAAAATATTTTTACATGTAGGTGGAGCTTGATTGACTCAAGTCATATATCATATTCAGTGGGCAGTGTCATTCTTTTGAGATGGACAACATCAGTATCACATCTGAGGTACCCTTTGGGATGGAGGTGTATGTCTATGATTTTTCCATGATTGCTGGTTCTACAGCAAAAAATCTTCCTTTTCTCCCTTGGTTGACATCTGCTATGCAGCTCATCAGGTACCACCAGGTTCCCCTCTTGCAAGGATTTTAACAGAGCCTGGCTGTGGCGTCTCCACACTCCATTTAGTCCCCCTTAGCTTGTGTTGTGTGGGGGAAGTCAGGCATGCTGATTTCGTTCCATCCAAGGAATAGCAATCATATTTTCTTCCTATAATTTTTCATACTGTTGTAACACATATTTTCCACATTGCAAAGAAAAATAAAAATGGTAATTATTAATATTTGCAAGTATTAACAAATAGAATATTTATTTCCAGTGATGTTTTAAGAGATTTTTGTTTATGATACAAGATGCTGTCCCTTTCATTTGTCCAACCTATATCATTAAGCTATTTCTGAAAGGAATAACATCATTGGGAGTAACTAATCTTGTTTTATCACTGATTATTTTTTATATTATCTGTGAAAATGCTAGTTTTTCATGTCACTATGGTATGGAAGAAAGGGGGAGGGGAAGAAAAAGTGTTTTCATTCCTAATTTGTGTAAGCAACATTCCTTTCAGCATATAAGTAGAGGAATCAATTACCTCAGAATCTATATGAAGATAATTTTGCCTTTGCAGATAATGAACTGTTTTTAGTGATGAAACAGAAAATTAATCCATTATTAATAATGAGGCTGAGAATGCAATAGATTAATACACCACCTCTTCTGTCAAAGAAGCCACATAAATCATAGAGTAAAAAATAAACAAAGTCAAGGACATGGAAACCACAGAAAATATACCCTTGTATAATGCAAATGTTCAGTGGATGGTGCTTCAAAATTTAAGTTCATATTATTAGCCTGTACTTTGGAAACAAAAAATGTTCTGGGCTACAGCATTTAGTCTGTTTCGTAAATTGCATTTGCTGAATTTAATATGTTAGAAATCCATTATATAAATTAGTAGTCCATATTCATGGACATCTGTTACTAAAATTTCAGCACAGCATACATTCTTTGGCAATAAATGATATGCTGAAAAAAAAAGTATGCTTAGTATTCTTAACAAAATAGATTGGGAGAGCACATGGATAGTTTAACTTTTATCTGCAGTCTTACACTGCTTAAAAGAATTAGTTTCCCTGACTTCATGATTTTCTGTCATAAACCTTAAGGGCAGTCAGGTGATACAAAGGTGATCAAACAGATGAGAGCTAAGACTTACAGTCTCATCTGTGTTAAGACCAGAAGCACCAGTTTTATGCCTGCATATTTAACATAGCCTGGAATCTTAAGGACAAAGCCTTGCAGTGAATGATTTCTTTTGAAAAAGTATCCATTCTTAATTTAAAAAATTCAAGAAATGTGATAGTCTTCATTCCTCTTGATACTTTGTTTTTTTGACCACAAAAATGAAAATTGGTATTTTATGAAATTTTTGCACTTGATTGGCTTTTCTCAGGTGTTATCTAAGTCTATTAACTACTCTGTTTTCTCCTGTGGTCATGCTTGTACACTCTAGTTAGACATTTTAAATTTCTCACAGACAATCTTCACCTTACCTCACTGGAAACTTCATAATTTCTGAATTACTTCTGAAGTCTTTTTTCAGTAGTCTCCAGACTTTCAGTGGCTTCATAGTCTGTGGACAAGTATCACTGACTTAATTCCTGGAAGTATCAGTGCTATTAGTTTTTAAGACTAAATCTTCTTACCTGCTTGCCTCTGAAGAGCTTTCTGATGTACAAAGACACATCAGCAATATTTACTACCAGCTGTGCCATTCTTTCTTTCTTCCCTCATAAGGAAAACATTAACTAGGTGAGATTTAAAATACCGTGTGCCCTACATCACGATCCGCTAAGCATAGGGCAGGATTCATGATGGTTCGTTTATCAGAATCTCAGAGTGCAAAAGAAACACAAACAGGGAATTTTTAATCAAAGCAATGCACTTTATTGAGTGCCAACACGCAATTATGGCGATAGAGAGGGAGAGATATAAGAAACAAAGGACAGAGAGAAAAAGAGGGGAGGGGGTTTATAGCTACCAGTGGCAGGTGGAATCCTCATGGTCTTCTGCTAACAGATCCATCTTCTTCCATGGGGAGATCTAGTCGGGGTTTTCTCAGAAGGTCTCTTTATAGTTCTTTTCAAAGCTAAGGGCAGATGGCCAAAGGGTGGGAGACAGGTGTGGGCCTTTTCGAAGAGGCATAGATGCAAGGGATTTTCAGTCCTTTCTCGCCCTGATGGCCTGGAACAATTCACCTGCACGGGACTTTCAGCCCTTTCTCACCTGGGTGGCCTGGAACAGTAGTGAGCAGTTCCTCCGGTGTCTCCCAGCAGACACACCTGCAGCACTTGGCAGGCACCCCACCTTGGTCCAGCCAGGACTCCTGTGCAAAAGTCCTCTTGCCCCCGCAGATGATCGTGAGACAGATGAAGGGTCTTCGGACCGTCTCTTACACCCTTCTATATGTTTTCCCTATACAGAGCAAAGGAGTGCACAGCAGAGACTCAATATCAGATTTTTTGGCTGTTGCACAACTAACGCATTTCTACTTGAGTAGAGCTGGGAAACCATAGATGTACCAGTGATTTTTAACCACCTAAGGCTTAGATGGCATTTTAAGAAACTATTAGTTCTCTAAGGGCTCTGAAAATAGTAGCCTGAAGGTTTGATTTGCTCTTCAGTGGGCTTGGTGTGTTGAGTATAGCAACAAATCTGGTGAAGCTTCAAGATATTTTAAATGGATTATTCCATGAATTAGTAATTTATTAGAAAATTCATTGATGTCACTAAGACAATGAGCTACACATTTCCATAATGAAATAAAAATAAGAAAGAAGAGAAAAATTCAGCAACTTCTTCAAGAAAAAAAAGTTATGTGTCATCTAAAAGATGGCTTAAAAGAAAGATGACAAAAATCTCCATCATATCTCTGCACTTCAAAAATCTTCTAACGTCTTCTGAAAACATGGCCAAATTGTACATTTTCTAAATGAAAAAGTTTATCTGATTTGTAATAAGATGCTAACTATATTCAAGGCTGTTGAGTATTCAAATACAATGTAATTGGATACTTCTGTGTACAGTATCAAAATGCTTAATAGTTCAGTTTATCGGACATTACCTAATGGAGTAGGATGGACTTTCCAAAGGAAAAAAAAGAGAAAATGTCATTATTCTTGCTGATTTTAAGTATTTGCTGTTCTTAAAAGTGTTTGTTGTAATATAGACAAGAGTAAGGTAGCTTCTACTCTCTGATTTACAGTGGAGACTGAGAGATAAAAGAAAGAGCAAAATACTCAATTCTCTGATTATAATGCAAAGGAGAATTGGGTAAAAATAAAATAAATTCTTGGTGGTTATCATGAAATTCTGTTAGTATTACCTAAATCCTAAAAAAGAAAGAAACAAGAACCTACAAATCTCAACTGAAATATTACTGAACACCTGGGGCTACCTACAATAAATTAATTTTTTTCTCAAAATAAATTTTTAATCCCTCTCTAGGTTCATGAATCTCAAGTATTTAAATAGTTACTGTGTTTATAAATAATTCTTTAACTTTTAGAAATATCATAATAATGTTAAAAAAAGAACTTTTTGATCAGGTTAGTGTCTGAATGCATGCATGCATATGTACACATTGTTACACACACAGATGCAGTAAGCTTTTAGATGAACTCATATTTGAAAAAGATAACTAAAATGACTTCTTGATAAACTGATATTTCTAATAATATTTCATAGATAATTGAAAGGTAGAAGGTAATTGTCCATGTCATAGATAAGTAAGATTCATCAAAAGGTGTTACCAGCACAGCTGAGGAAATTGATGAATAGTAGTCCCAAGGAAATTTGATATCAATGTTTGTCTCACTGCATTTTATTCCTCCTAGGGTTCATCCCTTTCTCTTTCTAGCTACAAAACATATTTTTGCAATTTAAAGTATATAATCTTATTCTTTGGGGCTGATGGTTGTGGTAATGGATGAGGTGGAGATGCTTTTTTTTTTGTTTGGGGGGGGTTTTGTTGGTTTTGTTTTGTTGGTTACTTGTTTTTTTGTTTGTTTTAGTTGGATTTGGTTTTTAAATCTGTTTCTTTTGTCTTTAGAAGAGCTAGTTCTTTTCTGAGTCGAGATGGGATAATCAGTGCACTGCAGTGAGTGCTGACTGGAACTGAGAAAATCCTCCAGTGTCTGGCAGTCATATATTCATGAAGCTCACAGCACAATTCATTCTGCTTCTTCCCCCTTGCTCAAATAGGACTGGTAGAAGGGTTGGTTTGTTCTCTTCCTAGGGCACTGTCAACATCCTTGACTGCTTTTTCTTTCTTTCTGTGGCCACTGGAGCCTTGATATTTCAGCTGGTTTCCTCTTATTTTAGTCTTGGTGGATGGGAGTCATCTTCTATCTTGTGAGGTATATGATATCACACTATCAATTTATTAATATCTAAAGTAGGAACACATGCTTTACATCAGATTATATGAAAAAGATACATCTGATCCTTTGTATGAGTTTTCCTGTTACACATTTTAATTAAGATCAGTGAGATTACTTCAAAGCTAAAATATTAAGATCCCTTTTCTTTTTCTTTTTTCAAACAACAGAAAAGGTCCTCTGTTACCTGGACACATTTAACAAAGCTTGAAACTATCTAACCTGTGGAGAAATTAGCTGGGTTTTTTTGTTTGTTTTTTTTTTTTCCCTCCCCTCAGAAGCCAAGACACCAGACACCTTTGTATATTAGGAAAGAAATTTTATTAAGATTTTATATGAGTCCCCCTCATAGACCTTGTCGTCTCTGTTGTATTACTGTGTTTCAATAGCCTCTTTAAAAGTGACAGTTTTCCAGCTTACTTTATTTTCCCTAGCTGCAATACCAAAAATATTTCCAAACTAAAAGGTATGTCGCCTCCATATACAGTATATGAGTTGCTTTTAAAGCTAAAAAAGGAGGTTGATTTTTGTTTCTTGATGTTTATTTCCAGGTTCTGAAAATATATGGTTTTTTTTCTAGAAAAATACATATGGAAATAAATAAAATGTTTCATCTGTATTCCTTCATATATTCTCCCTTCTTAATTTGTCATCTTTGTAATTAAATCAGTTCTACAAGTTTCACTTTGATTCTGTACCAGATTAAAGACCACTTAATCACTTGTTCCAGTGCAAATGCACTTCTCCTAAGCAACATTAATGTTAATTTTGTCCCAGATAAGATTTTGCTGCCATTCACTAGCATGAGGTTCAATTGATTGTTTTGGAGATATCCCAATCATGTGAGTTTTACAAATACATGAGTGCTAAATGAAACATGAAAATAGAAGGCAAAGTTCCTTTAATTCAAAGCAACCTTTTTTTTCTTTTGCATATGCATTTGTCTGAATTCTACCATTGTTATACATGACTTTTGGACACCACATGTTTCATGTCATTCCTTTTAAAAGCCATAAAATGGAAAGTGCTTTCTTTCAATTCCTCATAACCAGCTTGGCAGAACACTTCCAGCAAGTGTCCAAAATAAGTGTTTATCTTGAGAGGATAAATTTATTCATTTTTCACCTCTACAGATGATAAAGTCAAACAACTTTCAAGAAAAATACATTTAGGAAACAATTGACTACTTTTCTATCTACATAGTGGAAATATTTTCAGTATACTGAACACTTCATAGAGGTTCTAAAACTTTGTGTTTGAACCTCGCTTTTTGAAATTGCTTGATTCCTTTTAATGAGGAATGTATGTTGCTTTTTTTCCCTCGGTCAGTGCTGTGCATGCAATTTCTTATCTGCCAGACACCACAAGTCTGAAGATAGTTGGCACATATACTTAAAAAGTACTATAGTTAGAAAGCAAATGCATAAATCTGTGCTTGCTCTTTCACATGTTCTTCTCTCTGTTGAATTATTCATTTAAAAAATGAAGAAAACAATACTGGAATCAGTGTTGGAGACAGAAAAGCTAACCCTTTCAAGAAGGCTGCAGTTCTTATTAACATGCATTGACCTAGAATTGTGGTCTTTTTTTCATGTTGTTAACGCTACTATATAGCATGGTTGGTTTAGAAGAGACAATTTGGAGATTAGTGGCTATCCATTTCTGTCAGCCCTTGTGACAAATATGGCAGCTCACAAACAAAGCAGATTTTATCCCAAGAAGCTGTCAGTGAGCCTAAAATCACTATACTGGATCTCTGATATATCAGAAAAGCTTACTTTTACTTTGATAGAATACAATAAGAATTGGGATGCATGGCTCTTCAGTGCATTAAGCAAATACAAAAACCGAATCTTCTGCTTAGCAGTCAATAAATTCCAAACACAGTACAGCAGCCTCTTTGGTACTAGCAGTAAATGGGAAGAGAGACTGCAGGCAATTAGTTGTGAATTCTAAATGATGACTAAAGTTCTTTCACAGAGTTATTTCCCTGCTAAGAAATACTGATTTATTGTTACAAGATTTATAGTTAATTCTGTCTCTAAATTCACATCATTCCAGAACCCACAGTTCAGATCCAAGGTACATCTTCTGGTGAAGTCTCAGACATATTTTTGTAAATGTTGAATGAGACTTCATATTTTAACTTCAGCTAAATGCCATGGAAATTACTGCCTATTTTATGATATCTATTAAGATTTGAAATTTGCCGTAATATAATTTCAGTTGATTTTTTTGTCTGAGGGAGATACTGCTTTGCAGAGACATTTCAGAAGAAAAAGAATGGAATAAAGAACTGTGACAGAGATAATTATGGCAGCTGAAAAGTTGCATTAATACAAAGTTCTTTATTTTTGCATTTTGGCTATTACAATTTGAGTAGAATGTCATGTGAGTACAGCATACATCCCATATTTTGAATAAATCTCTTTTATAGATTTGTTACAGCATATTCAAAATAATGAGCAAATGGTCATGTGATTGACATTGGTATTATTTTATTTTTTTCACTGTATTTTTTTCTTTATTAAAGTCTACATTGTAATAATAATTAACTGGACAGATAAAAATCACAGAATTAGCCCTTGTTTTCCAACTAAAGACTCAAATACAGGGACAGGATTATGTAACCAGAAAGTAACTGGTAACTGTGAAACAACTGATCCACTGGAATTTTGTGTGCCTCTGTTTTTTTTCAGGACAACTGTGAAGCAACAGGATATAGGGGATGTATCTACCTTGGTAGCAGAGGGGTTTTATGAGTTTCTGTGCATCAGATAGCATACTGCAGCATGGTAGTTTGTTAAAATTTATTAAATTTGAGCACTTTAGGGTTAAGTTCTATGGTAGAAGAAAGGACTTAACTTGAAAATCTCTGATAGTTTTTTATTTGATGTATTTTTGCTATTTTATATTTGCTGTTTTAGTAAATATATCGTAATGCTGCAAGATATTTTTATTATGGAATATTTATTTGCAGATCTCTTTATTAGTTTCTGTTCCCTGGATTTATAAATTCATACCTTACCTTACTATTTGAAACATTTTCTGCTTCCTGTTTAATTGTGCAAAAGCTTCCATTATTGATTTCAGTCAGTACTTCAAAATGTTTATCAAGAAAACTTAGTTTAGCTGTAGTTTAATCTTTCATCTGGATCCTAAATTCAGATGCGGTAATTTATCAGACCTATAATGTATTATCACAAAAGGTAATGAAACATCACCAGCATTTGTCCTATTTTATTTTATAGTTTGGGAAGAAAGAAGTACACAACCTGTCATAGGAAAAATTGATGTGAAAGAGCTCAGATCTTGATGAGATCTGCCCAGCTCTAACAGACTGGTTTAAGGTCTTCTGGACTGGAAAGGCAAAGAAACAATAGACAAACCTTGTCACATAACTGCTGCTGGCTTCACACCTTCACAAGAGACTTAAGGGGGGAAACCAAAGGTTGATAGAAAACCCATATGCTTCCTGATTTGTTAAAAGTATGGAGGAAATCAAGGAGGCTGGGCTAGGGTTCTGTAATTACGGAGTTCGTAAGTGTCCTAGACAAGTGGGAGTGGGAGATGTGCAGCGCCTCAGATGTCACATGGCTCTCCACCGCTCTAGCCATACTCACTAGTATTGAAACCAACCAAATGAACAAATTAAACAAAGAAAAAAAACAAAACCAAAACCAAAAAAGAGATATTATACATCACTGAGCGGTGCGGTTTTCATTTTGTGTCCAGCTGATACCAACTCCCCAGTTATACAAACAGATAGTTAAAAAAAAAAAAAGTGAAGTGGAAGAAAAACTAATTTATGGAATTGAGGAAGCCCTAATTGTGTTTCTGGATCAGGACTGTCAGAAAGTGTGAATATTAGCAACATAAGAAAGAACCACTTTAGCTTCTTATTCTACGTGAAGAACATTTGCTTAATTTCTTGCTGGACTCTGAAATGTCCAGAAATCCTGAATTCAATAGAGCAAGATTATTACATGGGTGTAAAAGGAAAACATATGGTGTACTATAATCCTTTCTAGCTGCCTGATTTAATTTTTATATTTTTCTGCTTTCAAGATACTCTTATACCACTGTAGCATACAAACATTTAACAATCAATGGTGAGGGAATTTTTCCTAAATTAAATCATACACATTAGGTTATTTTAAAGCAGTTATTTTGTTGCAATTCATTTTTATGGGTTTTATGACTCCTTACAATGCTCCAGTGCTTCAACTCAGATGACAGATATTTTCTGCAATGGATATTTTATTTTGAGGAAATGTGTTTTTCAGAAAGTTTTCTGAGGCTGTGATGTAAATAAAAAGTTTATATGGTTATCTTTGACCTTGGAAGCTGGGCTCTGTGTCTCAGGTTTTCCTACCTGTATATGTTGAGATTTAATACTTAGATTTAAAATTTACATGTTGTTATGATCCTCATTTCAATGATGATGTTGTCAGTCTTCTAATTCTGGTTCTTGTATTGTGTGAAGTAACTGGAAAAATGGGTCTTCAGGTGCCCATGTGGGCTGCACACATCCAGCATGCTTGCACCCGGGGATCACCTTTGTTGTGAGCTGCCTGCTGCCTGCCAAAGCCGAAACCAGGGCATGTGGCATCTCTGAGCAGGCCTGGGTGAGAGACAGAAATATTTGGGAGGGTAGGAGGAGATGGAAAAGAGGCAGAAGGGACATTACTGCAGACAAAGGTTGGTGAAACATTCTGGGAGGACATGCTCAATGACAGAGGAGGTGCTGCTCTGAGGGGTCAGGGACCACAGGTGGCATTCCCTGGGGCAGGGGCACCCTGGAAGGGCTGGAACTGAGGCTACCCCTGCTGCAACGCAGGGAAAAGAGGGAGACAAGGAGCAGCACACAGAAGACATCATGCTCTGGCCCTCAGCCCCTTTACCACTCAACACCTCACTGAAGGATCTGGGCGGGACTGAATATAATATACAGGAAAAGTGAGGGGATGCTGAGACTCAGAAGGGGAGAACAGAGGTGCTTGCCTGAAGCTGAACTTGGAGAAGGGGTAAGAAAAATATTTCTTTAACTATTTGCTTAACTGTTTGATTTTTTTTCCTTAATGTTTGATTGGATTATCAGAATTTTTGTGTTAAGGTAATTAAACAAAGTAAAATTGCGCAAGACCCTTTTGATTGCAACAACCTGTACATTGCATATCTCTTGTTTTTAAGCATGTCCACTCTTAGATGTCATTCAACATTTTCTTCAGACAATCTCAAAGTAAATTTACAAGTTTTTTGTGAGACATGTATAATGTGGGTTAAAATTTACTGAAGAAATGAGTAGTTTTGTTGTGCTACATAAAAAGGGGCAGAGAACTGGTAGCAAGCAAATCCAAGGCAGATAATATTTTTCTCAATTATTCTTTTGTGAGAATAAAGGGGTGGACATGCTAGTAAAAGATGGCCAATGACAGCTGATATTTTGGATGTATGTACTCTGGATTACCTTCTCTGTAGAAAGAATAAAAATATTCTTCATAGATTCAGAGTGAATTTCTGTACAAGTTGATATTTGTGACTCTTCTCCCATGAAAGCAAGCACTGTAATCTTTCCTGAGGACTATATTTTCATTATTAAAACTTATGTTTATATTGTTAGTAATCCTGACACAATTTCGAGTATGCATTTGTACTCTGGTACTTTCCAAGTGGAGCTCTCAGCTGGCCCTCCAGCTACTCAAAATAGCTCTTACATTTTAGTTGGTGGAGGGAGTGAGTTAAGCATGATAATTTCACTTCAGAATCAAGCCTGTAGGAATAAATTCAATTCTCAGTACAAGACAAAATCTTTTTCTTGCTGATGTTCTGCTTCGTTAAGGGGGCCTGCAGCAATGTCAAATTTGATAGTGTTCCACTCTCCAAAGCACGGGCAAAGTGATTGGGATATGAAAAGACAAGGAAGCACTCTGAATGAGCTGTGGAGACAGAGAGGAGTCGAACTAGCTTTGTTTCAGGGTAGCCAGGTTCTGTCCGGGACTGGGACTAGAAAGTGGGTTGCAATGGCACTGTTTCAGGGATTATTTTGTTTTGTTGTTGTAAGGGCATTTGTTAAAGAGCTTGGTAACTCTAAATTGTACCTAATGGTGGTTTTTTCCTTTTTAACCTATAATGAAAAGGCATTTTCCATTTAATGAATAGATGCTTAGTGATAATTATCAAATTTTTGCATATTTAGGAAATAGACCGCTTTATAACCGAAAATATAATTCTATATTTGTGATATACCAATTTTCTGGATATTCAGAAAATCAGTGTCATTTTGGCAGAAGTAGAAAAAAAATTGGCAATTATCATCGGAACATTTTACTGCACTTTGAGAGGGGTTAAACAGAAAAGGTTTGCTATTTGCTGCCATATGAAAGTGCAGTGGTCACAACAACCTTATTTTCTGAATCTTGGATATTATTTCTTCATTATGTATGTGCACACATGTACAATCTAGAAAAACTTACATTCCTTTTCTATTTTCTTAGTCTAATGAAATGAAGATTTCATTAATTATGTTTCTTTGAGGCATGTAAACTATGTCCTAGTAATATCACTGTTTATTCACTTAATGTAGATGAATCTGAGTGCTACCATTCATGTGAAGTAACAGATATACTTTCACTTTTCCTTTTTTTCTTAAGGCTTGTCCAAGTATAAGGATCCCTTTGACATGTGTAAGGGTAAGTTTAGGAGGGACTGATACTCTGTGCAGGTTCTGGAGTGATAATGTACAGGGTCAAGGATCTTGTATTACTGTGTATTTGGTTTGAAAAGTATCAAAGTGGTTGCAGGAGAAGATTAAGAGCAAATTTCATGTGCAGAAGAGAACAAGAATGAGAAAGAGACCCTTGACATTTAGAAAAGAAAAAAAATAAAGAAAGAAAATTATATTTTAAAAAGAAGAATTTTCCTCATACAATATTTCAAAACAGAACTGAAGGATGAATATTATTTGCTTTTGTCAGTCTTAGTGCTAAAATTTATTCCTAAATATATACTGACCTTATGAAACTAAATCGCAAAAGTTACTGTTTGGCTGTGTTCTGGAATGTGCTATACAATCAAGCTTCCTTTACATCTTCGTACATGTTAAATTTGCACTTCTATCATGTTGTTTGTGTCCTGAGCCTGTTTACACGGGAGGTCATTTTTATAGCACTAACAGCTTCTCAACTAGTGAACGTGAACAGTATGCATATCCTACAGAGCCCAGCCCTGAAGTGTGATTTTAGGTCAGTGAGGAAAGGATCTCCTTTGACAGCAAAGGTTCCTTGCTGTCTTTTCAAGAAATTAGTTCTGTGAGGGTTTTTTCTCAATTATTTTTCATACTACATTTTTATAGGCCCTCAGCTATGTAGATGCATTGGAGAGTATGGCAGTCTCTAGCAGGCACTCTGTAAAGCTTGTGAGCTGCAACTTCTAAGTTTCCAGTCACTTCATGGATGTACATGCCAGGGTAATGAGATCAAATAATGAGCTATTCATCATCAGAGACCTTTGGGTCTGTTCTTTTAATGAAGGTTTTGGAAATGAATAACCTTTTCATTTTTCACTTCATGGAGTTTTTCTCCTAAGTAAAGAGAAAAAAATCTTGCCTCTCTTGTTTTACATCTATTGGCACACTGTAAAAGAAATTCCTGGAAGCAGTGCTGACAGGCAGGTTATTGATAAGGTTGCACAAGTAGTTTTGCAGCATTGATAGACTAGTTTGTTTACATATGTTTAGCCACTGGATTGATTCCCATGAATCACATAGAGGATATTTCTGCACAGAAATTTAGTCATAAATGTTTCTCATGCTTGAACACTGGTGACTACAACAGACTTGGCCTTTCAAATGGTGAAATATTCTCAAAGCTCAACCTCCTGGACTCTGATATTAGTTATAGATTTTACATATGAGTGGAAAGCACAGTGAGGTATTTAGGAAGTTCAGGAGTGTACTAATATAGCTGTATATCCATTGACATACAAAACTAAACATGAAAAATTTAGTTTGAACACCAATTATGTGGCAAATTTGTGGAAAAAACATCTATATTTAGTAAGAATCTTTCCTAAATAGTAATTTTACCCACCTCGGTGGTGATGGTGTATATTAAAGGAATGTTGCATCTAAAACTTGACTTTCTAGTTTTTGCATAATGAAATTTAAAAAACAAAAACCCTACAACAGAAGGAAGAGCAATATAACAGATTATTCCTGGTATTGAATACTAGGCCCTCTTCTGTGCCAGCTGTGTACAGGTTAGTTACAAATAGACAAGCAAGGATTGATCATTAGGAAGTGGAGTTAGAAGTCCTGAGTATGGTATCTAGACTCTGTGGACACAATAGAAACTGCAAGTTGACTGCCTTGCTAAAAAGATTGATGAGGAATATATTTGAAAACAATACAATACTTTCTCTGAGGCTGTCAGGAAACCTCTACACAAACTGACTACTTCAAAAGCTCTACTGATTGGGTACTTGCATTAATTTGAAACCTGTAATTTTCCAGAGAGCTTTTGCCTTAAAAAACCCAAGATTTAAGGCAATATTAAGTGTCGTCTTCGTCTGGTTGGTCAATGGCCAGGTTTTGCCAGGAAGCATAAGGTCTAGCTTAAATACTTGTTTAGCTGAGTCTCTCAACTTGTATGTCTAACCACACAAGATACTGTCTTAATCTTGCTTGTTAGATATCTGATTCCTCTTGTTGCATGCTGTGCTTTCATGGAAAAGATCACTGAATCAGAGGGACAATGCCCATACTGCAGTGATCAAGGTATGTAGGGGTTTCTGAGAACTACATCAAGGATTGAATGTTAATTTGAAGTTAAGCAGTTATTGGATAAAATGAAAAACTGAGATTTTTTACATCCATTTCCACTGCTTGGCTGTTTGATTGGGAGAGTGTGTGAATCTTTTTAGTGAAACTTTCAGGTGTTTGTAGAAATAAGGAGGTATTTATATGCACCACAGACAGATTAAACTTGAGCAGAATGCTAAAAGACAGAGATAAGACAGTTTGTGCTATGTATATGTTACATGAAAGTTGCTCTAAGCCAGTCTCTATTTGAAAGCGCATTTTTCAAGAGAAATTTCAACAGAGATTAAGATTCAATACAATTGAAAGGAATATTCCAGAATAAGGAATTTGTCTCTGTGGATCCACTTTGTGTGCTTCTCATAGGCGGTTTTATCACACTTTCCTCTCTTGAAAATGTTAATGGCTTTATTTTATTCCCTGTAGCAGTATAAAATGCAGTGCATTTTTAATTTAATTTTATTTTATTTTATTTTTTTCAGTTTAAGGGAGATGCCCTTCTTTTTTAGGTTGATTTCATAGTAAAAGGCAACTCTGAGAATGGCAGTTTAAATCTCAAGAGTCACAGATTAATCAGTGCATATTGCAAGCACAGATGTCTGTGTATTAAAAAATACTGACTGTAGTACAAAGACATGAAACCTCATTATTGACTGGCTGAAAATCTTTTCTCCCTAAATTGTCCCCAGATACCACTGAAGTGTCATAGTGTTGAAATGAATGAATCCACCTGCCCCTAGGCCTTACCCAAGGCCTCTGTAAACAGTGCTCTCTATGTCCTATTGAAATTTCTGATTCTGAACTCATTGGTAAACCCTTCAATACCTATCATACATTAATCTGTTATGATGTCTTGGAGTTGGAACTTTCACTATTCTTTCTGTACTTTATTTCCCATTCCAGAAGCTAAAGATAATTTAGATTTTATACAGAATTGACATTTACCTTAATTATAGGTGCTTTGCTACTTCCTATTAAACATTAAGTATTCTCAGGTCTTAGGTGCCTGAGATGAATTCCATATCCTCAGAAGTGATTATTATAAATTATTTTGATAAAAATATTGATTTGAAAGACTAACAAGCAGATTCTTCATAGCTCAGTACCTTTATAATTGCTTAAATGTGTACATAGTGCGTGTAATCTAGGACAAAAATGATGCTACTTCGACTTGCTAGACCAATTTTTTAATTTCACCAAGGTTCTTATAACTATGTTGCATAAAAGATAAAATCAAACAAGTATTGTATTTATCTGTTGTTGAATACAATTAAAATACAATTTGAGTTTCTGCACCGGCTAGATAAACTGTTCTGGCAAGACTGAAAGCTCAGAATATGATATGTAGTGGTTAAGGTTAGAAACAAGTTTCAATTTAGTTTGATACATAACATTTATATCTGATTAATATGCTTAAGGAATATGCAATGTATTTGTTAAGGAACTATGTATGTAAACAATTTTGGAATACTCCAGCATATATTTTTCTTATGGCAAATTCAGTTTTTGTGATATAAATTAATATTAGGATCTGAGGGTGAACTACATACATTCACAGTGGTAGTAAAGTTAGAAGAAAAAACTATGGTAAAAGATAAGTCAATCTGAAATACAATTTGTATTATAAAGCAGACTGATTTTTGAGGGTAGGTAATTACTTACAGTAAATGTTATTTTGCACCATGACAATAAAAATATGTGATGCTACATATTGTTCAATTGAGTACCAAACTATACAACATTTCTGGTTAATGTCAAACTGTGATTTGTCAATTGCTTTACATAAGGTATGTTATTTTAATGCATAAAATAGTTTGAGATCAAAATTTTCGCAATGTGTGCAGCCTACCTATTGGGAAAAAACACTTGTGCATGTATATCAAATTGATTCTTCTCCAAGTTCTGAAGTGATATTTTTGTTGTTTTTCTTTTTTGTAGGTTTGGTTTCTGCTGCTGCTGGTCGTGGTGGTGGTGGTAGCAGTGGTTTGGGGTTTTTTTTTTGGTTTTTGGAGTGGGGAGAGAGAGAAGATGGGGAAAATTCAGGTACATAATGGAAATTTTCTTAGAATTTAGAAGGTGATTGTGGAAAATATTTTGAATTCCACTAGTTCATCTTGTCAATCAGGGTCTCAGCAGTACATCTAAACATTTTTCTTTCCTATTTGGTTTTATTTATATTCAATACTAAAGTCAAGCAAAACAATCTTAGTTGCATAAAAATCATCTGCTCAGTGTAGTGTTAATGTGTTATAGAGCAGATACACCACCTCCAGTTATGGTACAGTTATTACTTCTTAGTAGCTAACAAATAATAGGGATCTTAATTATGGTGTTTTTTTGTTTTGGGGGGGGAGGGGTTTGTTTGTTTTTTCGTTTTTTTGGTTTTTTTGTTTTTTTTTTTTTTGTAAGGGAGAATGTAGAGAACGGAGAAATGTCTTGGGGCAATTTTAGAGGCCTCATCTGAAAACATCAATAGAAGAAGGTCAAGAAAAAATACTATAAAGAAGTAAAGTGTTAGAGGCCTTTCACTTGAAAATGAATTTGAAATTATCTTGGATGAATTGTCATGGGAAAGAAAAGCAGAAATCAAGAAAGATGAGCAGAAAAGTCAGTCTAATAGAACTTACTGTTTTCTCACATAATCTTGCTTCACTTTTTAGGAAAAACTGACCCCAAAACTCACTGAGTATATAAGTTTATTTTTTCTTCCATTCCACTAGGCATAGTAAATTATAGTCTTCCCTATTGATTAATTTCTGACATCCTAACAGAAACACAGGGAGGGTGAAACATTCTGTATAATATCAAAAATGTATAAATTCATCCTATAACATCTGATTGTGGTAATTATTCTAGAAGACATGCAGAGGAGCAGGCCAATGTTGCTTTCTAATAGATGATTATTAAGAAAATGGTACAGTAGTCACTTTTCAATCTTCAGAGAGTTTTGTCTGATCAAGGATATGGTGAATTGGCTGATTTGTTTACCTGGTTCAATTTCTCTGCCTAGAATGAATACAAAGCTGCTTGGAGTGTTTTGAAAAACACTTCAGCATAATTACTATGCATATCATTGATCTGCTAGCCTCCTGGAGTTTCTTGTATTTCACTGGTTTTCCTGCATGTAATACTTAAATGACAGACATGTTTTTGACACTGAAATTTTGGGTTTTATCTTGAAATACATTATTAATATAAAAAAAGAATCAAATGATTGATGTCTCCCTTTAGCTGTCTGTATTGTTGGTTTTCTTAAACAACTAAAATCTTCCTTTGACACTTGAATAAAAAAATCTTTAAACTTTTCTATATTGTACTAAATTTTCCTTTTTTTGGCTGCAGGCAGAGATTTTTACCGCTCTGTTAATTTTACCTCATCTGGTAAATTTGCAAGTTTAATTCTCTTATCTTTGTTGAATCCAGAAACAAGCTCAAATAAGTTACCCCCTATTAAAATTGCTTAAAGCACTAGTTGTTACACTGCTGTCCACTAAGTAGGGAAAATAGTACACCTAGAGAAAGTTTTTTTAGAAACAAGAGGCCTAATGAACTTCAGGAGGTTTTGAAAGAGAAGAAAGCAAATAGATGCCTACAGACCAGGAATGAGTAAGTCCAGCTTCTCATGGGCCATGTCTTCTGTTAGAAATGCCTCAAGGTTCAGCCATTTCAGAAATACTCAAATAAGTATCTTGGCTATGGATAACAGTCTGGGTTCTGATCTGAATTTGTGATGCTTGTAGTGCACAATTCCCTGTCTTCCCCCTCTTTTATTCTGTGGGTATATGGAACTTCTAAAGAACTAGCTTGGAAGTTTGAAGAGAGAGGCAGAAGAGGTTTTTTCAAATGTATTAGGAAATTTTGGGGAATGAGCACCAGTAACAGAAAACCAATCTACCTGAAAAGGATGAAGTTGTTTTCTCTGGAGTAAGACTCACAAGTAGTATCTTTTAGTAAATTGCATTACCAGTTATTTATTTTTATAAATTAGACATGAAAATAAGGACATTTTTACATCCCTTCAAAGGGGTGTCAGTATTTAAGATAAAGGCTAAATGGTCTCAGGTACCAAAACCTAATTACAGAAGTCTGCAGGTTTATGAATTGACTTCCTGCAAGCACAAGCCACAAAAACACAGAATCACAGAATCATCAGGGTTGGAAGAGATCTTCAAGATCACCTAGTGCTGTCAGTGCTATCACTGTCAACTTAGCGTATTTACCCCTAAACCACATCCCCAAGGTACACATCCAGATGCCACTTGAACACTTCCAGAAGGCACCATTCAGGAAGACCAGCATGGTTCAGGAAGAAAATTGAGTGAATGGGAACATGCATGTTTTAACCATGCAGTATTCCACCAGGGCCTAGGATGCTTCTTTGTTCTCTCTTTCTACTCTGAATCCTGTTGGTTATGGGATTGGGTAGAGAATATCCAATTCCTGACTGACCTATTCAAATAAATTTGTCTCCTAATAGCTGGTTCTTGTTGTTGCTGGAGGTCAGATTCTATCCCTCTCAAATTCTGTCCCTCTTATCACCATCACAACTTTGACAGTGATTGTAAGTTTATTTATGCTCAAAGAACTGATTTGTTCTTATAATTAGGCTACTACTTTGTCCTACATGGCTGATTAATATCCTAATGCTACTCTCAGACAGACCCAACACATACTGTGACAAGAAATTAATACCTTTTGAGCCAACTGAGAAAGAAGCTTAAAAGTCATCCATAATACGTGCTGCTCAATATGTTCCAATATTTACTCAATATGGCTGATGTCATCATCTAGATTTTGAATACTAACTCAAAATACTTTTTATTTGACTGAGTGGTGACACGGTTTCCACACATTTGGAAGGCAGTTGTCTGTCCTAGCAGCATTTTCATTAGTCCTTTCTTTTCAGAACTTTTAAACTCCTACTTGCAGTACTCTCAATGCTTAATATACACTAGCTGAAGCAAAGCACAGCTGTGCTTTAAAATATGGATGCCATTAAGCTGCAAAAGGAGGTGCTGGTACAGCCCGCTGCATTCCAAGAAAGCTGAAAGGGTCTCACTTGGGACTACTTTTTATAGGGGCACAAGATGATTTGCCTTAGTCATTTTGAGTTTCCATCCTGGCCATAGCCCAGGCTGGTAATTACTGGACTCTTTTTCCAAAAAAAACACTGACAAGGGTGATGTTTTACTCAGGCTATGATTCAGGTTCATGATTTACCAAGGTTAAAAAGGATGAGAGCTTATCCTTCATTGCCTACCTTGGCTGGGCAAATGATGCTTCTTTTCCAACCTGAATCATTCTTATCTTTACCATGCAAGAGCTCCTGGTATAGTCAAGGGCTGCTCCAACACCCAACTGGTACGGTAAAGAGGTGCTTCACTGCTCAGTTGGTTCAGTCAAGGCCTATCAGGAGCTCCTGAGATAATGGAGAAGGCCTGAGGAGGACGTAGGGACAATGCGCACCATAGACAATTGCTGCTTGGGGATGGCCTGGGCATTGGTCTGTGGGTGGTGAGCAGTTGTATTGTGCATCACCTGGGTTTCATCCTCTCTCCCTCTGTGTCTCTGTCTGTCCTTTTCATCACTACTATTATTATTATTATTACTATTATTATTATTATTATTAATGCTATTTGTATTATTAGTTTTGTATTTTTAGTTTTATTATAATATTTTATTTTGTTTCAATTATTAAGCTGTTCTTATGTCAACCCAGGAATTTTACTTTCAGATTCTTCTCCCCATCTCATTCTCATCAGATGGGGTAGTGCATAGTGAGTGAATGGCTGCATGGCAGTACTTGGTTGTCAGCTGGAACTGAATCACGACACACACTTTTTCAGTATGGCATTTGTTTGCTATGATCATAAAATACTGATAAACAGATTGAAAGTCTAACCTACAGTTAGGGAAGAATTCTCACTTATTTACTATCTTTTGACTAAATGTTTTCTCCTTTTTTGCAAACTGTTGGCCTTCAGTACAACACCTTTATGGAGAAAAGTTCCACATCATCAATGGATTTGAAGGATTACTTCAGTGCAGTTAAATCTATCATCTAAACTCGAATGATTATCAAAATAACTGTTTCTTGCACTGGACTGAATTGTAGAAAAAATAGGTTCTTACTAGAAGATCTTCTTACAAAAAAATTTTGTTAAATAATTCTGTTATTTGCATATGGGATATGTGACAATGAGCATGCAGAACAAGTTACACTTTTTCTTCTCTCTTGACAGAAGAAACCATATGTGACAATGGTACAATTTGCACCAGTCTGGAGACAGGCCTACAGCAATAGGTCAAGTAGTAAGATATAAAGATGCCTGTACTTACTGACAAGTATTTAAACTTGTCAAGTATAATAAAAATAAATTTTTCAGCACACAGGGTAAAAAAAAGCCTTTGATAAGAGAAGAACTAATAGAGAAGCATGGGAAAAAATCCACTTGAAAGATGAGCAAGATTAAAAGAAAACAGGGTAGTAACAAAAGGAGGATTTGAAGGAGAGAAGAATAGTGGGAAAACATATTGAAGAGCCTATTGAACTCCAGGAAATCTTAGCTGAGGAGTGAAGGGTGAGTACTAATGGATAAAATGCACAAGAATTATTCTGTAGAGGGAAACTAGGAATGATATGATGAACAAAAAAAAATAAAAAGCAGCTGTTGTTAGACTACCTGTTGTATGCTGCAGGGCTCCAATCTTCCACTGTTCTGCAAGAAACTGAAAGAATGAAAGAATGCTGATATTCCTTTATCAGTCATTTGCATCTTTATAAAAACACAAGGAAATTATGAATCAAGATGTGGATAGATATTATTTCAAAAGTGAATCACTATTAGATACATATATTTAAATTGTTTATGTGTATTTTCATTTGTGATATTATGCAGGTGATTTTAATTCTGTTTGTGTTTCACTTAGCTGTCATGTTCAGAAGATTTTCTGAGATTTTCCTCAGTGTGCTTGGTTTTGTTTGGTTGGTTCTGTTCATTATAATTTTATATACAGGTTTACAGGAGTCTCTTGTAGAAAGTTCGTGGACATCTTGTTAATGTAATTCACAAATGGAAGTGCTTTCTTCTCCAAAATGTAACATTTCATTAAATCATAGAATAATTGGGGTTGGAAGGGATCACTGAAAGGTCATCTAGTCCAATCCCTTTGCTCAAGGAGAGCCACCAAGAACCGAGGACAGTATCCAGACAGTTTCTGAGTATCTCCAAAGACAAAGACTTAACAACCTCTGTGAACAATTTGTGTCAACACTCAATCATCTTCACAGTAAAAATGTTTCCTGATGTGCAGACAAAACTTCTATGTTTACATTTGT
Organism: Pardalotus punctatus; assembly: GCA_013400915.1. Taxonomy (NCBI): domain Eukaryota; kingdom Metazoa; phylum Chordata; class Aves; order Passeriformes; family Pardalotidae; genus Pardalotus; species Pardalotus punctatus. The sequence continues at coordinate 330,287 of VZTX01002554.1, read as the reverse complement.
GCCCTGATGCCTCTTCTCCTGTCACCAGGCACCACTGAAGAGAGAGTATAATTCAGTAAATGCTCAATATAATAAAATGAAAAAATTTTAGTTCTAGAAATTTTTCTCTTCAAGTAAAAGACAAAGATGATCATTTCTTCTGCCTTTAACTTCAATTATAAGAGTAGCAAATTCTGGGGAATTAAAGGTATAAATTTAGGAAGTAATTCTCATTCAGAAACTGAAACATAGAACATATCTCATTGAATAAATGAGGGCTATGGGCACATCTAAGCTTAAACAAAAACTAAGGGTTTTCCTGAAAACAACATGAATGTAAACACATGCTATTATTTTCCCAAACTGTAGGAATGAGTAAAACTGCTATAACTATTAAATTAGTTCTTAAGAACATGTAAATTTCAGAGTCAACTAAGTTGCTTTAAAATTAAATAAAAAATAACTATTGCATACACATCATAAACATAGTTAGCATAAATGCTAATTATAAATGCTAATTTACAGGTGTAAATTAAAGGAAAAAAGATTCTCACTTTCTGGGACGCGCAATTAAACCAATTTCTGCTGCTTCAGATCTCTGTTTAGCCACAGCGCATACATTCAACTGCTGTACTGATTCCTTATTAGGAATGAATTACAGGCCTATTTCAATAAAATTCAATATAGAAAAACCAGATTACCTTACATAACTACATACATACAAGTACCCCACAGAGCAGCACAGTACCCATCAAATTAAGTTTCATTTAATTAACAGCTCAATCAAAAGTATAAGTATTAAGTTCAGTCAAAAATGGCTATTTTGTGTCAATGCATTTGATATTAGGATATAATGAAGATGAGGTGCATAACTGCTAAATGACTTGGTATTTAGCAAGCTCAATAAGAACTTTTATATTACTGAAAACTTCTGCCTTCAAAAGTCAACAAGGTGAACATGCTACTGAGAAAATAAGAGCTAAGCTGGGAGCAGTGTAGGATTTGTAGTTCCAAAGCCCACTCAAAGTAAATTTTAAAGCTTGCCTTGAAAAGTTAGTTAGACATTTTTTCAAGCATTCATGTTTACATGATATCAAATGGAATAAATGTTTTGTCATTTCTGCTGAAAAATACATATTTCTGCAGGTTTTTTTGTATGCAGTTACTTGGCCTCTGAGGTTAAATAACTTCATATTCCATTATTGAACTCTTTCCCAGTGTGTTGTACTCACAAATAGTTACAAAAAATGCAGACATGTAATTCTAGTTCTGTAAAGCTGAAAGAAACAAAATTAACACTATTTTCCTGGACACCTCTAGAGGTAGGATCTATGTAGAAAAAAATCTTAAGTATGTAGACTAGGAAAAGATTTTCTTGATGATTACATTTTAATTCCAAGTTATGCTGTGTTGTTTTAGATTTAAATGAAGTTAGCCTATTTTTTTTCCCCCACCTATATTTCTTTTTCAGTTTACAAAATTAGCAAGATTTGTAAATTCTTTCAAATGATAGTCTTTCTACTCGATCTTTTCTCCAGGTACTGGACCATGGCTCAAGATGGCTGGCACTGCAAGAAGAGCTCTGTATGCTGCCTATTGATTTGAATTTCAACTCTATATGACTTATCTCCCGCTTTCTTTCTCCTGTATTCTTTCTACTATTTCAGATTAATTATCAAAACAACTCTCCAATACCTGCTTCCATTGTCTTTCACTTTGGACTAGATAGCATCCTTTCCATAGTGAATTCTAATTACTTTTGCAAGATTTAATTCTGGGATTTTTTTGCTTTTCATTGTTCTACCTTTAAGCTGTGATGCTAGCCAGAAGGTAATCTCTTTTGAGTAAGCTGTTACCTCAATTTGTTCCAGAGAGTCAGACTGGAATTGCAGCTTCTTCTTTCCCAAATAGATTGGAAAATTTCCTAATTTATACATAATTAACAGCACTCATATGATATTTACTACAAGAATTGCTATTGTCAGTGCTGTAATACCTTTCAGTAGCAACTCCTTGGCCTGAGTTAACAGAGATTTTTATTGGTTTTAAACTGCATTATTTTTAGCTTGAAGATATATAGTATATAGTGCTATTTAAGTTTCCTTCCCTTGTCCTTTACATTTCTGAAGCTGCATTTTTGGTTCTTTCTTTGCCACTTCTACTACTCAGGTTTTGGTTTTTTTCCCCCCTTTTAATTCTTCTTCTTCCTATTTCAGATTACACAGGTCTATGCTATTGATTGAAGTACAACACTTCAAGTCAAAGAAATCTAAGTTTTAAACTACAACTGCAATGGAGAGTTTTAAAACAACATTCAAAAAGCAACATTTTAGAATTTGAGACTAAATTACTTCATCTGTAGTAGCCACATGCATGGGTATTTTTTAGTATTGTGTTCTCTTTTCCAAATTAATCACCAACTTATGTAATAGCAGAAAACACTGTAATTAAGCCAGTTGTATTGTAGTAGTCAAATTACAGTCCAGGAATCATCTCAAACTTTTTAATATACATAGGCCAAAACTGTCATATGAGAACTTAATATAGGATAGAAAACTTGTCTGTAATAACAACAGAGGTTGTACAAAGTGAGAAAGAAAATTTATTTTATTGAAATTATTGAAAATATAAAAAATTAATTGCTCAGTTTTTACTGCAATGAACTTACATTACCCTTGATCTAAACCAGACATTACATCAGCATTGCTTTTCTAGAATCACTTATGAACTTGCACTGATTTATGAGCATACCTGTTATATGCCTGTATTACCCCCAGAATTCACAATCCAAAACTGAAAAAATTGCTTTATTTGACCAGCTGTTAGGTGGAAGAATTTAGATTGAGGGAAGCTGTGGCATTGTTAAGCAAAAAGAAAAAGAAAAGAAAAAAAAAGAAACAGAACAATAACAGAAAAGCAACCAACCACAAAAATATACAAAGGACAAAGGGCACAAGAAGCTCACACAAACAAAAGCCCCAAATCAAGTAAACCCTAATCCTTTTGTGGAAATGATCCTACTTTAATGGATATTCATTCTGGACTTTTCTAGAGTGTTATCTCTCTAGTTTTTCAGAGGTGGTAGTAGGTTGCTAAAAATTTGTAAGAAACTATATACACCAAAGTAGTGACACTAAATGTGATACCTGCTTTTCTGCATATCCAAGACAAAAAAAAGTTCAATATATTTAAAATGCTCAAATACTGTTGGAAAACATACTTGCCTTTCTTTTCTAAACTATGTTAGAAAACATATTTCCACATAATTGTGGAAATAAAATGTAGAACTCGTATCTGCATTACCTTAACACTAACTTCTAAACATCAAGTCATAATGTGTTAACAGAACCACTTTATTCATCAGCTTCCTGCTTTAGCATTAGAAAACAAACAGTTTAAAACCTGCTTTTGTGATGTTTGGTATTTGATACTAAATTATTTTAAATCAAAACTCTTCCAGAGTCAGTACTTCTCAAATCTACAGCTTGACATGACCTGTTTTTGACATGACAACACCAAAGCCCAGTGATTAAGGGATTAAAGTGGGAATTAATTTATAAACAGCCTCAAAGAAAATGGTAAAATGGTTTCTTAATAGTTCTGCTTAAAAATCACAAGACTACAAAGTGTTACCTGTGTTCATATGTAGGAATGTAATGGCAGAAGTTGATTTTCTGTTTCTAAGGCTAATTTACTTTTACAATTTTGCCTGCACATTACATTAGACCAACACACAGCTTAGAAAATTATTTTGGCAGAATTATTTATTCTATCGATATTTAAAACTTTACTTGATAAATAATGCACATTTCTAGAAGAGTCAATAGCAGAAATTCAAAATAGTTTTAATTGTATATAACATAGTGCTTTAATTGCCAATATGCTTAGTAATTTATGTGTTTCCATCTGCATACCAGTGTTAGAAAGAACTGAATCATTCATGTTAAAACAGATGGGTGAATATCAACTTCAATGTATAATAGAGTTTAGAGCATAAGATAAATAAACAGATGTGAGTGAAATATTTTTTTTTAGATTCCTTTCTGCAAGGCTGGTTGGGGTTTTTTTTCAGTGGTTAAAAAAGGCCAGACTGTCTCAATTACAAATATTAAATCCTACAAAAATAATTTATAACTTAATTTTTATTACTAATTACTAGGGGTAAAAAAACCAAACCAAAACAAAAAAAAAACCTGTTCTCACTCACACATTTTTCTCCTTTTTATCCCAAGACATGCTTCTACCCCAAAACAAATATTTTGGCAACTTAGTGTGTATTTGATAAAAAGGGTTCACCATTTTATTCATCATCACCTAGAAAGTGCAGCTGCATTTCCTATAAATTTCTATAAGTGTACTTCTCAGACATGGTAGATGGATATTTATATATACCAGAGGCCTCCATATTATCTTGCCACAGTAGTGACTTTATTTTAAAAAGGAATCAGGAAATTTTTTTTTCCATTTTCAGTATTTTAAATGAAGCTTATTTTGATGTTTATGTGCAATAGAAAATTGTAGGAATTAAACCTTAAAACAATATTATGCTTTATTCTCTCTAGTTCAACATGATTTATTGAATTTCTCTTCAGCTTGGCACTGAGACAAACTTCCTTTCCAGTTCTGAGACAGTCATCTTTACTAATATGATGAAATTGTTATTATTCTTTACATGTAACATCATCACTTCCAGTAGATCATATTCCACATAGAACATATTTTTGTGATCAACTACTTTGAAACATTTATAATTTATGCTTTAATTACAGAAAGATCATAGAGATGAGCTTGTAGTATTTCCATATGAGATGTAAAGGGAAGAAAGGTACGTTTTTTGTGTTTTCTCACATAGACCAGCTTCTTACCCTCAGTAATGCTGTCCATGGATGTACAAGAAAAATACTGTATGTTAGACTTTTCCTAGCATTGGTTTGTTGCAAAACAGTGGGTAAAGATGCAGCTTTTCTTCTAAAACCATTAAACTGAAAATTCAGTTAAAAAGAGCCCTCTAACTTCAGTATGCATGAAGGACTTTTCCTGACAAAGATCTCAGTGGCAGACCTCCAGACTGCTGTACACCATTAGTGGAATAGCCTTTTCTTCCAGACAGAGCTGACACAGAGTCAAGTGACAAATTAGCCCAAGTTAGCTGAGCAAGTGCAGTAAGTCTATCTTCAAAATCTGTACAAAGTATTGAGTGGCTTTGAATAACAGCTTAAAAGTTTTAAATTGCTTCACTTGTATGTGTCCAGTCAGCAGGTATATTTCATTTAACAGTTTAGCACCTGGCATTTGAAATCAGGTAGACCATTCTTGCTAGGAGTCCTGCTTTGAACATTGAGTGACCAAACGTGTGCATCCTTTCGCTGGAAGCTCACTGCAGGGTACTCTTTTGACAGGTAGGAATGTGTTTGGTCTTTTTCAGACACTCACTTAGACTCAGGCATTGTTTCTTACTAATCCTGTAAAGAGATCAAAGGTATGTATTTGACCAAAACATTCTTTCTTTCACTGAGAGAAATTACTACTCCTTTTTAAAGGTGGTAGTTGCAGCACTGTGGTGGTTGCAAAAGGAAAGGGAAATATGAGTCACTGTGGTGGAGTTAGTTGTGTTTTCTCTCAAATTATTAAAAAAGGACTGAGAAATCAGTCTTCAGATGAAGGTGATTCTTCCCCAATCTCCCTGTTTCTCTCTGCCAAACGAATGCCAAGAAATTACGTGAAATGTTCCACATGGCTTGTATGCTAAGCCTCTCCAGTGAAGGTTTTTCCCCTTCAAAAGAAGTCCTCTCATACTCTGAGAGCTGAGCTTCCGTTTTAACTATTCTTTCTAAATGTGATAGGATTGAAGTAATACCTTCAGTTTTAAGGTTTCATAGACAATGATGTAGTTCACAGGCACCTGACAGCAGCTGGCCACAGGCTCCTGAGAGGAAGATCTTAATTTGGGATTATGTTCGTGTATCTTTTTCTTTTCTTGTACAAAGGCTAAGGTGAGCTTTTGTTCACCCTGAATACACTAACTAATACACTAACTATATTTGCTTTTAACTCATACTAGAGTTATAAAAAATTCACCACTATTATTGTCCTTGATGCTCGCCTGGTTATCGGTGTATTTTTCATGGTTCAGTTGTTTCCTCTTTAAAATGCCTACCAAGCTACCTTATTTTAGACAGTTACATTTTTTACCTTGGTGGCTTTATATGAAATAATGGATAAAAAAATGTAAAAGAAACTTCCATAGAAATTAGAGAGAAACTACTCTGTCAGTGAGGTGCATTCTATGATCCCTTCTATTTTCATTGTGAATTTTATTCATGTTTGACACTATCTTAGAATAAACCTCTGTAAAGAGACCTCAACAAGACATCTATATCATTCTGCATAAGGTCAAATAAGGATGAATTATATTCCAATAGTTTCAACATATATATGCTTGCACGACCTTAAATTACGATGACTCTCCAGACAGCTTGTTCCAATGTTTTACTATTGTTATTATTAGAAAGCTTCTTTGAATATCTAACCTAAGTTCCCCTTTTTGCAGCTCAACCCTATCATAATTTTACTTATCCACATTCACTGTAAATTATTCCCTTTGATGCCTTTTATGCATCTGAAAACTGCTATTGTATCCTTAACACCTGTCTCTTTTTTAATGCAAGCACTGGAATATTTTTCGGTGTTTTCTTGTAGACCATTATTTCTAGATGCCTGCTTGTTTTTTTCTTCTGTGCTCAGTAGATTGATAATTTCTTGATCTGTAGTCTACAAAAATAATAGTTTTTTAGTCAAAACTATTCATTATTTATGTTCTTCATTTCCTATTAATACATTCATATACATACACACGTACACACACATATTTAGCAACAGTATGACATTGCTGGCTTGCATCCATCCCATGATCTGTTATAACCACAGATCTTTTCTGCACTACTGCTCACTACTTGTGTTACTACAAAAGTATGTGTGTCTATTATCGATCTCTGACTTGACAAATTCAGATCTAGCCTTCAAATATCACTGAATTCAGTATTGACTTCCAAAATATAAATATTGTTTATTGCAGTTGAGTTACTGATAGATTCACTTCAAATGTCAGTGAAACTGCTCTGCCTATCTTTTTCTTTGGACATAAACAACAGGTAATTTTACTCTATCTACCTCTTCAGACAGTTCTTAGTGAATCAACCTAGAGATTGATTTCTTAATTTGCTTATGACAATAGAATGAAAAGAAATTAAAATGCTTATTGCATCCCAGATATCTTAGCTGCTACTTCTGTTGACATTGCTTGTTATCACATTAGAAAGGAAAAAAAATGTGTTTGATTTGCTCTTTTCTTTTCATGGGACTGTTGTGTTCTTGCAGATACCTGCAAATCTTATTTCTCTGAGGTGCAAAATTATTTTACTCATTTACATTTCTTTCCTTTTTTTTTTTCTTCAGGGAAGGCCCACATTTATCTTTGTCATATCTTTCAATACAACCTTTCTACTAAAGATAACTTTTAAGCAAATCTAAGATTGTTACAGCCAAATATGCATGTGTCTAGAACAAAATTTTTCAGGTTCAGCAGATAAATTTAATACTTTTACATTGTTGTTTTCACAAAATATTCAGATGAAAGTCACAATAAATGTAACTACAATAGAGCAAGAAAACCCTTGAATAATGAAAGAACAGGTTACAGGGTACTTGACAAAATTGGAGGCTTTCATAAATAATCTCTAAACTTTCTTTTTCTATCAAATTTGAGATCTTATCCTGTGTCTCTAATATTATGTTAGTGAACTTTTTCCTCTGTTTTTTATGGCATTAAATTTCTGATTTAAACTGACCTTTTTGTTTAAGCCTAGAAAAGACTTGCATGCAAAGAAGCATTCAACACTTAGGCACTTCTCAGAGTCATTTTTGTTAGTTTTAAAAGTCCACTAAATAGAGAAACATTACTAACTTTAGTCTTGTTGCTAATATAGAACATCTGTTTGCTAGTCTATACGTCTCTTGCTAATTTTTGTGCCTTGGGTGCTTTTTGTCGTTTGATGTTGCAAGCTGTAAAATTTGTGTTCAGTACCTGTAGACAGACTTTTTTTTTCAATACTTCTATATCATGTAAAAAAGCAGATTTGATTCCATTCCCATACTGAATGAACTCTGTTTTTTCAAATATAGGGCAACAGATATGATTTAGACTGTCACCCTACACTCTTGTATTCACACGCAAAATAAATAAATCTACGCAATTGATAGTTCTTCTATTCAAAATATGAAATAGCATATCATCTCAGGGAAAATTCTTTGAAGATAATTAATTTGCTAGTTTCTAATCAACCAGTTTCAGTTTTTAGTTATAAATATAATGTCTCCTTATAGAATTGTAAAAAGTTAAAACCATAATTTGTTTTGCTATGCAACCTGTCTAATCATACTGCATATCTATTAATATATCCATATTTATACCATGCACCATGAATTTATGATACACTTTTCTGGTCAAGAAGTTACATGCTGCTCAGAAGTGAATTCACATTCTTACATTCAGGTTAAGCTTGAATTATGAGTATCTTCCATGAAAGAGTGAAAATGTTTGTCTCAATGATCTAGAGCATATTTATAAATTCCAGCTCACTGAACTTCAAGATGCTTAAGCACAAAAGGAAAACACAAAAAGAAAACACAAAAAGGACACAAAAACACAAAAAGAAAACAAGTGACTGTTTTAAAAATATTGTATTGGCAGTTTTCTTGGAAAAGGAAAAAAATTCTTGACATCCCACTTTCTCAAAAATTTTTGAGGAAATTTCTTTTTGTTTCATAACAAAAAAATACAGCAATGACAAACCCAAAACATTTAGAAATTAAACACAAAATTGTTTCTCTTTGTCTTTTAATTCCTTACTTTCAGTTGTTTACTCTCTTTCATTTGAAAATGTTACAGAAATTATAAAAACTCTGGAAAAATAGGAGGAATATGATACTGAATCCTGCTTGAAAACTAATAACTGGCTTTTAAATTTTAGTATTTTTTCAGCCATCTTGAATATGCATATTTTCCATCCATTAACTAATTTATCAAGAAACCTTTGCCTTCTCCATTGCTCTGGTTTTTACATGTAAGTTTCCTTTTTAAAGTTGATGCCAAGTCTTACATTCTGTACACTGTTAGGAACCGCACGCTTTTCAAAAGCAGATTTAATTTTGAAATTTTCAATACATTGCATAGGTACTTTTTTCATATCTTTTTTATTACAGTTGATTTGTTTACAAAATCTGTGAAATTTCTACAGGATGCTTTAGATGGGCATAGGAACTTCTATTATAATTTTATAACATATACATATTTATGTCTTATACATGCTTTACATGTGTAAATACCACTTAAAATTGTGAAGTATTATTAATAGTTTATTGACAAGCAAAATCAAGATTAGACTAACTGGATATGGATCAAAGCCTTTGTTTTACAATAGGGCCAAAGAGCTCTGAGCATTACATTTACATTGTGTCAGTCATGCTAAAAACATTTCTCCTTTTTGGTCTTCCAGTAGTGACACTTTGCTTTGTTGGAACAGTAAACCAAAGAGCCAACATTGACTAGTGAAGCAAGAAGAAAGAAAGAGAAAGCAGTCTTTCTCTGGATAGCATTCCACACAGGCAGAATATTAACTATAAACATCCAGAAAATGGAGTTTGGGCATAAGATGCTTCATACTCAAAGGCTTCCTATTGAATACTCCAGTTACAGATTATCTGGATAAATTCTGATCAAACAGAAGATAATTTGTTCCTTTCACACACATAGGAGAATGTGCAAATAATTTTTCTTTACATAATGAAACAATTGCAAATGAGAAAGATATTATTATAAATTATCTCCCTTTTCACCCATTAGGTGGGAAACACTTCAATATCTTTCAAACTGAGAAGAATAATTGTTTGATGAGCCCAATTTCCACTACATATCTCATCCTCTAATTATAGTGTATTAGTTTTACAAGTGATTATGGAACAGTTGGTTAATCTAAGTAAGAAATCAATAATTCAAACCAATAGTTAAATTGCACAAACTACGTCTGTATTGATGTGGACAGACAATTAGTGACTTATTTACTTTATTTAATACCTTTTCCAGAATAAAATGTATTCTTCTACCGTACACACATTATTTAAAGAAACATTAGAGGACATGAACAATTGTATGAGTATAAAACTGGATGAATACAGAAGGAAATGAATTCTTTATTAACAGCCTAATGTAGCATATTTTAACACACGTAGAGAAAAATATTCTCCTTTCTAGTTTAGAACCACCAAGTCTTTTGACTTAAAGTTTACCAAGTTTTCTTTTGTCCAAAAAAGCATGGTCTTCACAGTGATTCTGTACATTAGAATCACTTTAAAGAGTAAACCCATAGGAAAACTGGAATTGAAACCTCAAGACTAGCAGGAAATACTTGCAAATGCAAGATCCCATTAACAGCTCAAAACCACCAGCCAACAAACCAACCAACCAATCAACCAACCAACTAAAAAATCCAAGAATAAGAATTATCATGTGCTAAGTGTTTTTTTCTTACTGTTTTTGTTTCTTTTGTTTGTTTGTTTGTTTGATTTGTTTTTGGTTTTGTTTTCTTTTAAAGTTTTATTTGAAATGTATTTATTTTAAAGGGAGACATTAGCAACATTGGCTAGATTAAGAAAGAAAAGAAGTTGAAGATTTTTCTTCTATTTCTGCAAAAGTCAACTCTTATACAATCTGATCTCCTGTAATTGAGCCAGTACACTTTATACTTTGCAATATCTCCTTCTGGTCTTCATTCAAATCAATAAAAGATTAATTCTGATTGTTGTTGATTACCCACAAAATGCAGCCAGTCTTTTTGATGCAACTTTTTCAAAAACAAAATATTTAAACAAAATCTAGAAATAAGACAGGCTTTGAAAATTTTTCTATTGACAAGCAACATTGGACTCTATTCTTTTCACAAGAACATGGTGTACTATCTACTGTAACATTTTTTATGACTTTCAGTGGATGGAGTAGTGAATTTCCAGTGTCTGACTTTCAGTACGACGGAGTAGTAGTACCAGGTGGCAATGTAATAGGATTTCTTCAGTATTTGTTTATTTGTTATCTTTTCAGGTTTATCTTGGATTACATGTAAGACTATTCAGTAAATGAGTGATGCCCCATTTAATGTCTTTTTGAGATTTTTCACCCTCTGTTGAAACAAGTGTTGCACAAATGCAAATGATTAAAATTTCAGTGCTTTCCAAAGTGTGAAAAAAGATATTGATATTTGTGATAGATATTTATTACATGCCATTCTGTACTAAATATATGTTTTGATGGTGGTATCTTCTTAAAGAAAGATGTGTGTATGTTCACTACTATATAATGTTTCTAAAAGTTCATTTTAATTGTCTTCTAAGTTTGATAATTTGCAGGTCAACCAATGATCTTAAGTGATGGAACAAGTTAAAAGAAAGCATACTATTTCCGAACAGATAAATGTACTTTACCTTAGTGAAGCTGTACTGAAGCTGCAATAGCATTTCAGCATTCTTTTTAGGTGTTGTCACTTAAGGAACCCTAAGGAATCCCATGTTCCAGCTCAGGTTCGTTCTTGCATAATTGTTCTTAACCAGTGTTAAGGTGAAGATTTTTTTGTATTTCAGGGAATGTAGCACTTTGGGGCAATGGTTAACCCCCATCTATGTTAGGTAACATATGATCATTTGTGAAACATGTCAAATGTATAACGTGATTTTTTAAATATATATTTAAAAGTTTTAGTTGTTCATGTATGTTGCTGTTTGTCCATAATTGTTCTAGTCACTTTGAGAACTTAAACATAAGGGGCCCTCTTCAAAGCCTATTGAGGTTTATGTTAGCTCTAATGCTGATTTATTTGAACTGTGTTTAGAATCAAGTACACAAACAATTAAGAAAATGTTGGAAAAATATTTAAGAATAACTGATGAATAAGGACAATAATGAGGATAGATAATTGCAATAATAATTTAAAAAAAAATGTTTAGAAAACCAAAAATCCAGAAGCATACTGAAACGATATGTTTGGTTTTTTCCTTCTGTTTAATAAAGTTTATGCTGGAAATCAAATGGTATCTAGAATACTGGCCATTGAGTTATGTTTTTCACTGTGGATATCTCTGTGCTAAACTAAAGTACTTTATCTCTCTCCATATTTCATTTATGGCAAATGAGCCAGATTTGGTGGAACAGACAAGATTGGAACTTGAGTCTCTTTCAATTCAGTGGGGGAATATTTCAGTACTGAAAGCGGAATAATTTTATTTTCATATTCTGTTTAACATATTATTTTATCCATGAGTTTATTATTATATAAAACCTTCTATTTTTCTTTCCTCTCTCTAAACCTCTAAAATAAATGTAATCATCTGAAAATTTACACTTCAGTGCATTCTCAATGTAATTCAATATTTACCATAATATGTCAGTCTTTTTTCATGTACCTGTGGAAACTGTCTATAATTATAATATCAGAACCATTTAGTATACCATGTTGGTATAAAGATTAAGTCTTAAACATAAAATGAATCTGCAGCAATCCTGACATCACAGGATTGATCCTTATGTCAACAAGAGTTGATTTTAGATGTGGATAATGTTTTCTAGTGTCTGTTTGTTAAAGGATACTTTCTATCTCTAAAATTTTCTGGGAAAAATATTTTATCCTGTTCCAGGTTTTGATCAAGTAATAATGCCCCTTAATAATTTGCAGTACACCTTATGTCCTGCATTTGTGTCATATTCTGTGTCCTTCCTTGTGCAACTCCTCACTAAAATTCCAATAACGAAAATGTGTTTATAAGCCCTTTTTGACATTTTTATAAAGCTAAGCTCTCCAGAATCTTTATCATTTTACAATCACAGTATACTGCATCAATTTGCTTGCTTGCTCTATGTATGCATTACAATCCTTTCAGAAGTCACATAGCATGAAAGCTGGGACAAAAAAAATAGATTATTCCTTCCTTGGAGAGCTATTGATCATGGACAATATATTTCAAAGAAGTTGGAACTGGGAGAATCTAAAGATTAGATTTATTTCAAGATTAAAACATCTACATTTTTTGTTTGTCTATATAGGTGTCCATTAACATATATCTAAGTTCCCTTTGTAATCAATGGAGAGGTAATCAATAAAATCAGTGGAATTTAGATATCTATAAAGTTGACTTATTGTTCAGCTCCTCAGACCTACTCTTCAGACCTGGCATCTATTTTGGTGTGAGTTATTACTCTTTCAGTTTCCTAAACTTTAGTAGTACTATTCTCCAAAATGCTGATAGAATGATTAGGGTTGGAAAAGATCCTCAATATCATCAAGTCTGACCTTTGACCAAGCACCACCATGCCAACTAAACCATATGCCATGGACATGTGCTGTGTCCAGTCGTTTCTTGAACACTTCCAGGGATGATGACTCCACCACCTCCCTGGGTGGCCTGTTCCAAAGAATTTTTTTCAGTGAAGACAAAGTTCCTGATGTTCAGCCTTAACCTACCTTGCCACAGCTTGAGGCCATTTCTTCTTGTCCGGTTGCAAGTTACCCATGGGAAAATTATTACCTTGCTACAACCTCGAGTGGTTGTAGAGAGAGATATGGTCTCCCCTGAGACTCCTCCAAGAAACACAACCCCAATTCTCTCAGCCGCTCCTCATCAGACTTGTGCTTGAGACGTTTCACCAGCTTTGTTGCCATTCTCTGGATTCACTCCAGCACCTCAATATCCTTCTCATAATCAGGGGCCCAGAACTGCACACAGTAATCAAGGTGCAACCTCACCAGTGCCAAATGCAGAGGGACAATCACTACCCTAGTTCTGCTGGCCATGTTATTCTTGATACAGGCCAGGATGACATTGGTGTTCTTGGCCACCTGGGCACATGCTGGCTCATGTTCAGCTGGCTGTCAACAAGCACACCAAGGTCCTTTTCTGCTGGGCAGCTTTCCAGCCACATTTTCTCAAACCTGTTGTGTTGCATGATGTTGTTGGACCCAAGGGCAGGATCCAGCACTTCTTATTCAATCTCAAAATGTTGGCCTGGCCAGAACCCCCTGCAAAGCCTTCCTGCCCTCCATCAGACCAACACTTCCACCCAATTAATGTCGTTCCTGCAAAGTTACTGAGGGTGCATTCGATCTTATTGTCCAGACCACTGATTAAACTGGACTGGTCCCAATACTGAGCCCTGGGGACCCCCCCTAGTGAACAGCTGCCAAAGGGATGTACCACCATTTACTACCACTCTCTGGGTCCAGCCATTCACACAGTTTCTAACACAGTGTCTCAGACACAGAAAAGAGTCCACCTGCCCCAGGCATGGGCTGCCAGCTTCTCTAGGAAAATGCCATAAAAAAAAGTAATGAAGACTTTATTGAAGTCCAGGCAGATAGACTGCACTTTCAATCTTCCCTTCATTCACTAGGGTCCAAAGGGAGATCAGGGTGGCCAAGCTGGGCCTGTCTTTCATAAAACCATTCTGGTTTGGTCTGATTCCCTGGTTGTCCTGCACATGCCACACGATTGCACTCAAGATGATCTGTTCCACAACCTTCCCTGGCACGAAGGTCAGACTGCAGGCCTATAAGTCCCCGTATCTTCCTTCTGATTCTTCTTGTAGATGGGTATCACACTGGTTAACCTATAACTATCTGGGACCCCACTCCAGTTAACCAGGACATGATAAATGGTGGAAAGTGACTTGGTGAGCTCTTCTGACAACTTCCTCAGTACCCTCAGGTGAATGCTATCCTGCTGGCCCCACACACTTGTGAGCATCTGAGAGACACAGGAAGTCACTAACTACTTTCTCCTGGATTGTAGTGGGTCTCCTGTCTACCAGCTCAGGGGGCTGGTAGCCCTGATGTTAACTGGTCTTTCTGTTAGAGACTGAGGCAAAGAAGGCATTAAGTAGCTGAGACTTTATCACCATCCTTTTTTCACAATATTCCCGCCATGTCCAATAAAGGATGGAGAGTTTCCTTGGCCCTTCTTCTGTTGTTAATGTATTTATAAAAATATAATTTAATAAAAATAATAATTTAATAAAAACTTTTATTAATCTTTCATGGGGTGAACAGATTGAGCTCTAGCTGAACTTTCACTTTTTAATTTTCTCTCTACATGACCTAACAGCATCCTTGTATTCTTCCTGAATTGCCTGGCCCTTCTTATAAAGGTCATAAATTCCTTTTTTCCCCTGAGTTCCACTGAAATCTTCAGTGTTATTATCTGATTAGAAGAGATGTTTCTTCCCAAATTAAAGTGCAAATGAGACCATATGCTGGTCAATAGTATGGATTTTATTTAACAGTTAATGCAAGATAGAGAGATAGAAAGAAATGGAGGGGGGAAGAAAGAGAGTTGGAAAGAAAAATTAAGCAGGAGATATCACCACCAGGTAGATTTCTGTGGCATACCACTGGTCCTTCTTCATCCTGCTCTTCAGTTTTAGGGGTCCCAGAGTTGTTCTTTTGAAGGTACCACTTTTATACAGTCCAAGTCCTGGGTATCTACAGAGTGTAGATACCATTCCCACAACTTGGGTTGGCATCTGTATTGTTTGCTCCAGTTTGCCACTGTGAGGATTTTTTATCCACATATATCTAATTTTAAGTTTCCATAGTCTGCACAGTGGAATTCTGTCTGGCGTTTTAATTCCAAATCTTCACCTTTGTTAGGCCTGGAATTAATGCCTTCCTGTTTTGGCATTTGTGCTTACCTCAAGTTCTTGTTTTGGAGGTTTATCTTAGAGGAACTTCCTTCTTTAACTGTGTTTTGAGACATGCAACTGCATTCTTGAAGTCCTTACATTCAGCCAGGCCAGTCTTCTTCCCTGATGGCTTGTCTTTTGGCATATAGCCTTCCAGGACCCCTTTCTTATAAAGGATTGTTTCCCAATAGGTTCTCTGAACCGGTGTCTTGAAAAGGCCAAAGTCCGACCTCCAGAAGTCCAAGGTAGAGGTCTTGTTGATCTCCTTTGCTATTTCACCAAAGATTGAAAACTCTTATCATTTTGTGTCCTCTGTACTCTCCAACTACCACATCTCCAACCAGCCTTACTCTCTTTGTAAACAGCAGGTCTGTCAGGTCAGTGTCCCTGGTAGGCTCACTGACCAGCTGTGTCAGGAAGCTCCATATACTCCAGGAAATTTCTAGAACTGCCTCCTCTCCAATGTGTTGAGTTTCCAGTAGACATCCAGCAAGTTAAAGTCACCCATAAGAACAGGAGCTGGCAATCTTGAAACTGCAGCCAGGCACCTCTAGAATACATCATCTGCCTCTTCATCCTGGCTGGGTGGTCCATGACACACTCCCACCAGTATGTCTGCCTTGATGGCCTTCCCCCACTTCTTATCCACAGACATTCAACCTTACTGTCATACACCTTGAGATCCCTCAAACTGCTCCCCAATGTACAGAGCCATCCCTCCATCTCTCCTTCCTCACCTGTCCCTTCTGAAGAGCCTGTAGACAGCCATTGCAGCACCCCAGTCATGCGAGTCTTCCCACCATGTTTCTCTGATGGTGAATACATCACAGCTTTCCTTCTGTACTGCAGCTTCCAGATCCCCTCTTGTTTGTTGCCCATGTTGGGTGCATTGGTGTACCTGCACTTCAGCTGGGCTGATTTCACCCCTGACTCTGGCTTACCTCCCTTAGGTTCATCTCTGGAGAGCCTGGTTTCATCCCCTTCCCCCTTTCAACCTATTTAAAACCCTCTCAATCAGCCCTGCCAACTCATGGTATAGGATCATTTTCCCCTCTTAGACAGGTAAACCACATTTGTCCAGCCTCTAGACAGGGCTCCAAACAGTTCAAAACTGGACCGAGAAGAGAGAGAGGTTTTAGTGCTGGGTAGAAAGACAGTATAAAGGGGAAATGTGTCAGCTTCATCAGAAGCTGGAGAATTCCCAGCAGAGGAACAGCATATTTAAGCAATTGCTAGTGAAGTTCTACATAGAGGATTGTACAGTCAGATGACACATGGCTGAGGAGAATATCCCAAAAGGGAAGTCATGATAATTCTGTATTTTCCGGTGAAAGGTAGGTCAGAAGATAGAAATGATCGAATGGACAATTAGAAAAAAAGTGCCATTTAAAGATTTTTTCTTTGACAGGTAGTGTGGCACACTCACTTTTATACAAATGTTGGAAGCTTAAGAACTAAGATAAGAAAGCTGGTATGTCACGCCTTAAATGAAGGCAATGCTGAAATCAGAAACTTGATTAAAAAATTATAGTAACAGAACAGTATAAAATTATGCTACAAAATATATGGAAATTAGAGCATAAAACAATTCAATACTTCAATTAGAAGTATACAGTTAAGAGTTCTTGGAATTAAGCCAAATTAGTAAACTTTCCACCTCAAGTACCAGAAATTTCATTAATTAAAATCTTGGGCCTAAACAATAAGAATATTGTAATCTGTCTACATTGCCACTCAAACAAGTAGAGAGGTGAACCTGACTGGTATACCCAGAGACAGGTCAGAGAGACCAGGAGAGAAATACCTCAATTTTTGATGATGACCTCAATTTTTCTGTGGAAAAAGGCCAAATCATAACAGGTGGTATCAGAAATTGTACTGTAAGGCACTTAAATTCAGCAGCCCTACTGAAGTATCACCAGCCAAAGAATTCATTATTAAATTTTAGTAAGAACTAGGTGAAAATGAGAACTCTTGCTAAAAGGAAGCTAAAGGTGTCATCTGCTTCAGAGAATTAAATACTTGCAGGAAGTCCAAAAAGCATTGAAGACCATACTGGTAGCACAGTGCTAGTTCACACTTATTATTGAAATGCTTGAGAAAGTCTAATAGGAGGTCAGCATGGCTAAATACCAAAGAGAAAGGTTAATAATAGTAAGACGAATGTGAAGAAAGAAAAGGATTGCAGAATCGGGTGGATAAAAATGTAAACAAAGTTGGTTCAAAAATAAGTTTAATGAAAAGTTATGTAAAGGAGTCAAAACTAGTACTAACTTCCTGAGACATGAGGAAAAGGAAGCCTCCCATTATCTGTAAGATCTATGGACCGTAAGCATAAAAGGAATTTCTGGAAAATATAATAACACTGTAGGAAAGGTAAATTAATACTTTACAGGAATATTTGCCATGAGAAAGACAGAGAGATTGCCATACCAGAATTTTTTCATGATGGGGACTTACTGGAAAAACTGAAATTGGTAACAGATTTAGGAGGGTTAAAAATAAGTAGAATAAGCAACACCCTGCCACTAAGAATAGGCAGCATTCACCTGGACAACTAAACAAAATTTCTAAGAATTTTAAGACAAAATAGATGAATTGCTAAAGTAATATCTAATCTTAGTCCATTGTTCTTGTGTTCTTCATATGTGGTAGGGGTGTACATGACACCAAACTTCAGAAAAACGTTCCATGGATTTGCATACATTCTGTGTTCCATGTGTTTGTGAAATCCCCTCCAGAAACTGTATAAACTTTCATCCACCATTTCCTCTTAGCAAAGGGGTCCACAGATCAACTGCCTATTGCCTGGAGGGGGGAAATAATTAAGAAATACCACTTATTTTGGTTGTTTTAAACTTTAGTGGAATAAAGTATCTATCACACCACTATAAGGTATTCCAGATATATCTATAAACTCTATACTTTTCAATATTACAATGAAACCATTCCCCTTCATTTGTTATTACTATTTTCTTTTAGCATTTATTTATTTTAATTATTATTTCAAGAAAGATACTTACTAATGCACTGATCTTAAAGCACAATTGAATTAAAATATATTCTAATTCAGATGTGTCTATTTAATAAAAATAAGAAAGACAGACCTGCAGGGAAAAAAAGGGTTTATAAAAACCATGGTCTCTTTTCAAACAATGATAAAGACTTTCATGTACAAATAATATAACACTTTCATCTTTTTTTGTTTTATTTGTTTTAATTAGAAATTAACTTATTTGAGAGTTATATATTGCTGCATGATATCTTTTAGGGAATCCTTTAGTCTGATTAAGGGCAACATGTTAAGTCCTACTTGTAAGTGGCATTAATGAGTTTGCCTTCTGTTAGGTGTAGTCTTTGTGTTCTGTGAGATGTATAAACAATACAAAATGTCACAAAATTAAACTTTATTATCTTTTTGCTTTGACATTCACTTTCATGCAAATTAGAGAGCTAGAGTAATAACCTCCTGTTAATGTAAATTTTTGAACCAGTAGCTGGGTACGTGCATACTCTGTGTGTTTTTATATACCAAAGAAAGGGTACAATACACCTGCGCACAGAGCACATTGTTTGAAAAAGGCTGGCAGGCAGAGCTCTGCTATACCAATACCTGGAATACCAGACTAACTCTAGTTACTAGGGTACACCTCCAGAGCAAAAGTGTTTGATATTGTACTTCCACTTCGAATGATGATGTGTATGTGTATAAAGCTATATAAACAGAAATGTTTTGCAGGAGCTCTATGTTTATGTATAGCTAAAGGCTGAAGCAGCTCTGTGTTCACAACATATATTAAAACATCTAGTTGCTTAAAGGCTTTCAATGCTGTGGTAAATAACAAATAATAACACAAGCTGAAGGTGTCTTTAAAATATGTATTGGTATTGGTACTGTATGATCTACAGACTTATCTTTCATGTGTGAAATCTTCCACTAAAGAAATCCAGACTATTCTAGAAATACTTTTTCACTTCCCCTCCTTCCAATATCATATTGTATAATTTATTCTGATAGTATTTATCTTTCTTCTGCATCCAAACCCATTAAGAAAATTACTTGAAAGTAGTTTAACATTGCTGACTCATGTTTGGGTGCCTTTGACCTGTTGCATTGAGACCTGATCTAAACTGAGTTTTTTAATCTCATACTTTGCCTCACTTGGATTTACTTAAAATCACTATATACAATGATATCAAAATTTTGTCATATTTTATTTTCTGCTGAGAGAGGTGGATATGGTTCATAAAGTGTCTTCTATAGAGCTGTAGGGTATACAATAGCTGACAAGGCATGCAATAAAATGGAAAATGCTTTGTCAATCAGCATCCAAAAATTCTACGTCCTTAAAAAGTACTTATAAGACTGATTCTTATCAATATTTTTGTTCCAGTTTCTTCAGAAATACTAGCTCAAATGATTACCCCTATCATATTTGCTGACACTGAAACTTCTACATATTTCTGAAGTTTGGTCTTGTTCCAATTCAATCAAATCTATTTTTACTTTAAAGACTGGATTTTAGCTATCTTCAAAATTTGAAGTGATGGTCAGAAAAGTAATTTTCAGTGCAGTTTATCTACTTGTAATGTATCATGTGCTCACTCTTCATAGTTTTCTGTGTGCACAATGATTAATAAAAATGATGAAACTTCAACAGTGCTTGAAACAGCAAGTGGGTTACACAATTTGTGAGCTATAAAGTTTGAGTTTAACAATAATTTTTAGGGCAACATTTTTTTTACCTGTGCTTTTTGAAGAAAACAAATATAGAAGTTGGGATGATTAAAATAGATTATTTATCTTTCTTCTGAAAATCATCAAAGAAATGTTATGTATGCATCTTTTAGGTTATCTTATGTTCTAATATTAGTAAACACTGAATTTTTAATAATTTCATTCAATTTTTTTCTGAGTCAACACTCATAATTAAACCTAGTCTCTTATGTTAAGTTACCCTTGGGCAAGATAATGTTTTTTCCACCACAGATCAAATTAACACCTTCATATTTTCAATCAGTTTAGATCATACAATCTTTTATAGGCATCAATTAACTTTGAAAGTAATGACCATCTATTTGTTGATCATACCTCATAAGTTCTGAAATATTTACAGTAAAAGTAAAAAGTCTGTAT
Source organism: Pardalotus punctatus (assembly GCA_013400915.1). Lineage (NCBI taxonomy): Eukaryota > Metazoa > Chordata > Aves > Passeriformes > Pardalotidae > Pardalotus > Pardalotus punctatus. The sequence continues at coordinate 309,396 of VZTX01002554.1, read as the reverse complement.
GCTTAATGAAAATACAGTTTTTTTTCTCTATCAGGTGGATTTTTTTTTTTTTTAAGATGTAAGGACTTTATTATGTGAAAGATAGTTGGCCATGATATTCCCTCAAAAGAAACTCAGGAGGATCTGAATCTGTTCTAAAGAAGCAACTAGACATCAGATTATATTTTTTATGTACTGTATTCACTGCTGTACACAATGAACGAGTTGAGATACTGCAAATTATAATACATATTTCACTGTCATTTTTCCCTAGAAATTTGTGGCATATGTCACATTTTGAAGCTTTCTGTCATTTTTCTGAAATAGAAGTCAACAACAGCATTCTTATCATGTTCATCGGTTTTAACACTTCAGTTCATCTGTTTACTTTCTATCTCCAGATCAGCCCTTTGACAGATGCTGGAATCTGTACATGTCAGTACATGCACAAGAAAGCGAATCACTAAGGGTGTTATTTCCATCTTTGAAAGGTAAATCTATTGAGGTTAAGAAGGAGCCTCTGAGGCTAAGAAGGAGACTCTGAGTAGTTAAATTAGAGTAGTCCAAGAAGTCTTTTTTTTTTTACGTTAATTTTCCCAAATAAATAGATGGTAATGGCAGTTACCCAGAAGAACAGCCTAACGCTACAGTAAAACATGTCAGATGGAAAATTCAGCCCCTTTTAAAAAAGAAAAATGACTGATTATTACTATGCTCAGTAATACGAATGGTTTCTGTAGTACAGAGTACGTGGCTACTGGTTCAGTATAAACATTGTAACTACTCTCTTAGACTTAAAATAATCATAGATGGTTTTAAAAACACTTTTCAAGTAATTTCTGCTGTCAGCTAATTCCCTGAACACATTCTTTTGCTACAAAGATTATTAACTGTGAAAGGGAAAAAATAGGATTGATAAGACTAAATGAGGGTGTTAGTATGCTTCTGTCTATGCTTCTATCTAAAATGATAAAGTCATTGGTACTGCCATTATGCAAAGTATGAAAGCTCCTACCTTACTATTTAACCAAAGGAAATGTTGAATAATTCTAGTTTCTAGTGAATGGAAAAGATAAAAAAGTTTCCTAGCTTCTAAAAGTTGCTTTCAAAAATTATGTAGAGTGCTGGCTGCTCATCTGTGGTGATTTCCCTTCTTCTTAAATTTAATTAAAGATACACATTTTCATATGAGCTTTATTGAGAAGATTCTCCCATCCCTGCCCCACCATGTTCCCTTGTATTATTGCAAATGAAAGATTATTCTTCATATACTAAGAAATAAGTTTCTGAAGTGGGGGGGATAAAGATCTTCTCATTGAGAAAATAATTTCTTTTTATCTCCTGTTCTTTAGTCTATGTGTCTAAAGTTGGCCTGCCAAGGCCCTGATTTGGGAAAACATCTCAACACAATCTGAATTCCTGTTGACTATATTGCGAAATGTACATGTTGATTATGTAACAGCACCAAGTATAGATTCTGGTGAGACTTAGCAGGCTCTTGAGTGCTTTTTTAAAAAAAGTGGTAAAATTTTCAGCCAGCGAAACACTGTTTGCTAATATGATTTAAATACCTTCTCCATTCTTGCTGTTATTTTAAAAGTGAAAATATTTGTTTAAGGGGCCCTAGAATAGGATAAATCAGTATATCAAAGAGAAGGAAGCATATGAATCTCAGTAATGAAAGTGAAATGGGTGTGTAATTTGCAGTACTTATCAAACTATAAATATATTCATTTAGTTTATGGATTTATTTGTTCCTGTCCATTGTTATCTATTTTGTGTATGGAAAATTCATGCCAAAGAAACATTTTTCTTTTATTATCATATAAAACAAAATGAGGAAATAATATGAAGACTATTAAACAAAAGCTCTAGGAAATAAAATACATAAATATGAGGATTCATTGTTCCATCTGAAATGCTATGACATCAAAGCTCCTCTCACTTTCCCCCAGCATCAAGCTTTAAAAATTTTTGGACTTCAAAAAGCAAGAGAGCACAGGATTCTTATGAGAAATCAACTATCAACAGTGCTGAGTGAATCCTGAGCTGAAAACAGATTGTTGTGTCTTACTGTAGCACTAACAAATGGTAAGAACAAAAGAGCACTGTCTCCTCATGGTATTCACTGAAATAGTGTTGTGTTCTGAAAGTTGCAAATGAAGTTGCACCAAACCTTTAAAGACTGCTAGCTAAGCCATAAACCATGATTGAAATTCAGTGATTAGGAACCAATTAAGCGTATGGCACTTGAGGCAAAGAATGAAAGAATAAGTTACTATCAAATTTCATTGCATAAAACAACCTCATAGTTCGGCCCATTTGCTTTCCAATCTTAAAGTAAAACATACCAAAGACAATTAAAAACATTCTGAATGCACCCAGGTATAAATACACTTAAATGCAATTACCAAAGGAAATTATTTTATATCAGCAAAAGTATGAACAGTCACTTAATCTGAGCCATGCAATCAACCTTTAGGACTGCTTATTGCTAATAGAGTTTCTGGAGTTTTAATTTTGTTTTTTTTCTTCAAAATAAGAACTTTAGTGCTCAAGGTTTGATCCTGATATACTCCAAGCACATAAACATTTGGGCATTGACTTCCATTTTGATCTCTGTGAGTCATTGTAGAGAAATACCAAGTAAAGCAAAGGATATACAGATCCTGGCTGCTAGACTCTGCTCTTATATTCCTGGCCCATGGAACATTCCCCACAATATCCTCATGATAAGGATACTTGTGGCTGCATAGACAGACAATAATCTTCAACCCTTCTGTGGACTCATGCTTTGAGTTAACAGTTATTAGAAGTTCTGATAAGACATATCTTGGTTTTTTTGTAGTTCAACATTTCTCCTTTCTTTAGTCAAAGCTCGCTGATTAACAATATGCATTCAACTTATAGTTTTGATACCCTTTTTGCCTTTGTTGTTATCCTTTCTGACAAATGAATTCAGTTTATATAAGAACCATAGCTGACTATTTAATTGGTGTTGTTTTCTCTCTGTCTTCTTTTTTCCCCCTATTTTCCTTACTGTCTATTTTAAGCTCTGCAATCCCACTTTTTACTACTGTCTCCAATCCAAGAATCAATTGTATTGCTTAGAGACTTCTGATTGAAAGAAATGAAATTAGAATCAATCTTAAGGATTTAAGTTGTTCTAATACGGAAAATTCCCCTTAAAACACACACAAGCGATCATTGGTATAAAACATTTTGATGTAGAGAGGAATATTTCCAAATAGAGAAGTGCTTTCTTTTAAAGACTTCCCAAGATACTTCTGTAAAGAAATATAAAGGGTTTTTTTGGTGGGTTTTGGAGGTTTTTTGGTTACTCGATTTCGTGTGTGGGGAGGTGTGGGGGGATGTTATTATTGTGTTTTCATTTTATTTTAGGAGTGGAGCAACTGAGTCTTTAGAAATGTTACATTTAAGAACAGAACAGTTTTATTTCTCATTTTCCACTTTAGTAGTGGGCTCAAATGGCAAAATTTAGCTCTTGTGTGCCAAGTACAGACAAAGTATTTTCACGTTCTTTTTGGGCTTCGGGCCCAAGTTTGTAGCACTGCACATCATAACATTACCTTTACTGGCAAAATCCAGAAGAAAACCTAAATTTAACTTTGCTGTTCCAACCATCAGGATGTGTGACTTGTGATTATCCTTAAAACCATTTTTTCTGTACTCTAATATTGCACAAACAGCATGGCTTAAAAAAATATATCCTTAAAAATCAACCCTATAATGACCTTTGTAAGCATGCCCCACTATATGTCTGCATAAACCTTCCCTTGTGTGTGCTCACTAGGCTGTGTTTATTGATTCCAACTCTTAGCTAAAAATTGTGTTTGGTGTACTGGAATTTGCCTAATACATGCTGACAGTACTATGCAGTGGTCTTAAATACCTAGATAAGTCATTAAGCTTCCCTTTTTCCCTTTATTAATGCAGGATGATTTCCTCTTATTAATAGCACAAGAATGAAGGTTCTAGCAGAGAGACAGGTCTGAAATGCAATACATATCTGAGTTTATTTCCCTGATCTAAACTGAACAAAAAACCACATTACAACTTGTTAAAAAGCTAGCAATTGTTTATAAACTAGCCAACATTATCTTTTGACTTTTTTACAGTTGTGACACTTTACAGATAAAAACTAAAATCATAACTTAAAGCTTGAAAAATTTACACTATTAATCTTTAGCGTTCAAATAGAGATTTTTGAGTATTTGCTTCTCAAATTTCAAGTTTCATCAGTATCATGGGAAATGAAAATACTTTTTTCTACTCCATCACTGATAAATAAGGAAGATTTTCATGTAAGAATGTGACCCCAGGAGTTATGGCTCTGCTAAATCAGGAAAAAGCATTAAATATTGTGAGGATAAAATCAAGGGAATATGAATGAATGAATTTTTTCAAATGTTATAGGAGATAATTTGTGAACACCTAATTTAGAACTAGACAGGTACTAAGTGTCTGCTAATGACTTTTCAGATTTGAGGAGTGCTGGAGGTATTTCAAAGAATATTCTAGCTCTGCTTGAGAGATCAGACAGTACAAAGGGAAGACTGCACATAGATCTGGTTCTCTGGGGATTTTGTATAAAGCAACAAAAAAAGTTTTAACATGTTTTGTGGTAGGTTAACTCTGGCTGTGTGCCAGGTGTTCACCAAAGTCTCTCTATCATTTCCTTTCCTCATCTGAACAATGGAGAGGAAATAACACAAAAGATTTATGGGTCAAGATAAGGATGGGGAGAGATCAGTCACCAATTACCTTTATGGTAAAAACAGACTCACTTGGGGAAATTACTTAATTTATTGCCAATCAGATCAGAGTAGGAAAATGAAAAATAAAATCTTTAAAATATCTTCCCTCCACTCCTCTCTTCTTCCTATGTTTAACTTTGCTCTTTTGATCTCTACTTCCCTCCTTGCAGCAGTGCAGGGAGACAGGGAATGGGAGTTGTCAGATCATCACATGTTATTTCTGCTGCTGCTTCCTCGTCATGCGAAAGACCCCTCACACTCTTTCCCTGCTCCAGTGTAGGGTCCCTCCCACAGGAGTTCTCCATGAACTTCTGGGTCCTTCCCACAGGCTGCAGTTCTTCATGAGCTGCCCCAGCACGAGTCCCTTCCACAGAGTGCAGTCCTCC
>VZTX01002554.1:207739-283553 GCA_013400915.1 Pardalotus punctatus | reverse complement strand
TCTGCTTGTCATTTCCTACTGAAACCGTGAAATTTCAAAATTTTTAAATTGTGAAAACTGCCCTCCTGAACTGAATAAAATAAAATTAGTCTTTCTTTTAAGTGTTTTTATCCTGGAATGTTTGGAAACAAGATCATCTGGGAGAAAATGCAGACTTATGGGCAGAGAAACAGAGTTTTCCAGCTGTGAAAGGACTTGTATAAAGAAACTGCTTTTTAGCTCCTTCCTGGGCTTGACAGCATGTTCAAACACACAAATTATTTGATAACTCCCACTGAAAACATGGTTCAATATTAGAAGTGAGTGGAAAGTCTACTCTGGATTATGAACTAGCCGAGGAAAAGTACTGTGAAGCCTGTGATCTATCTATCTATCTATCTATCTATCTATCTATCTATCTATCCGTCTAAGAGTGCTGCCGGTTTGGTGAATTTTTTTTTTTTTTTAAATTTTTTTTATGTTCTATACATTAGCAATAGGCTGAAAATCTCTAGCTCCCAGTGAAGAGCAGTCCATTAGACTGGGGTGATCTCAAGCATTCTTACTCAATGCACTATACTAACTGTCCTCTGAACATGCCTCCAGCCCTAAACCCAGTCACAGAAGGCAGTGAGGACACTGACTGTACAGGCAGTGTTGTAACCCTAGTGCAGATCAGCACAAAGCAGAAGGTCCATATTCTGTATTTCTATTTAATCCATGCCGTCAGTGTGAAGGAGAAGAAAGTGTATGAATCAATTCATCATTGTTTAGACAGAAACCTGCATCCTCTCACTGTAAGTTCCAGGGGGAAGGGTGGTAGAAATGCTATTTAATTTGCTAGACAGGGAGGACTATACAGATAAATGAAACTCTTTTCCCAAGCATGCTGAATCATGTTTCCTGCCTGTATTATTCAAACTGATCAGTAGCATTTCAACAGACGATTATAACTGTCTTGTGGGAAAGAGGCACCAGAAACTAGACAGACAAAATAATCACTGGAATAGCTATTCCTCCTATTGGTGGAAATTACATCAAAATTTGATTTTATATATTTGAAAATCCTAAATTTAAGGACTGGGATCATTTTACATCTTTGGTGTGATTGTGCAGAAAAAGCGGGGAAATGTTACCTCCGCTGTCAGGCTTCAATTAAAACTATACATGTGATCTCTAAGATACTCACCAATCTAGTCAGCTGCCTCTTGTGGAAGCCAGTGGACTCTGTGCATGACTTCATATTCAGTCTTGCCTAATGACCAACCTTCCAGAACACTCTTTAGAGCAAATATCGGTCAATCCCAACCAGTTTTGAAGCCTACTACAGGGACCTGAAAGAAAATGAAGAACAGTGCAATCTGTATCAAATGGCTAAATAGAATTATTTTTCTGTCTTTAAATAATTATATAATCATCCCAACAGAATCCCAAAGCATTCAGACACTTACAAACCTTGAAAATATTGATTCTTTATATATTGTCCTGAAGGGTCATAGTTTTCTTCGAACAGTTCTCTGTAAAAGTCAACTCTGAATATAGGGTTGAGTGGGTGTATCAAACTCATTCTAAAGCTTATCTTAATAAATTTGGAATTACCTGAACTTTTCTGCACTGAAAGTCCTGGGAGTTCTTGATGATACATGGGTAAACTGCATTTATTTTTGTGCTTTGGGGTTTTTTTTCTTTATTTCTTCAGTTATTTTGTTAAGTGCTACCTTGGATCATTATTTTCTACAGTGTTTATAATACTTTTTTTTATGGGACATCTGACCTTTGCAGACTTTAGATGTGGACAGAATACCAATTTATAGTTAATTTTTTTTTTATCTGACTTGAAGCAATGGGGGAGGAAGACAAATGGTTATAAAAAGAACCTCAGAAAAGAGCACAAGTTGTACAGTTAATGTACATCAAGCTGACCAGTACTATTCAAGGAAGTAGATTATTATATTACTAAAAGTTTTTAATTTTTGTTATAGAAAGAGAAGAGAAGAAAAATGTTATCCAAAGAGCAGTAACAGACTTTGAAATGTCAATTTCTTATGCAGCAGATTTTGTAAAAGATTAATAAAAAACTACTGCTCAGTTTCACAAAATAAATATGAAAACCTTTAAAGCTTAAAAATTTGTAGTTGTCATAAAATAGTGTTTCCTTCAATTGGCCAGCACCTTCCCCTACCTGAAAAGACATTCAGTACACACATTTACAAAATGCACACAGGATTCCTGAAAAAATCTGATTTCACACTTTAACAAGTCTGCCTCATGAAAACCTGTGATAGCCTTACTAAGGAATGAAATTTTCTGTCAGGTCCTAGATAGTGAAATTTGAATGTAAATATATTATAAAATCATGGGGTTTTTTTCTTAGTTATTGACAAGATTTTTGTGAATATTAAAAGAGAAAAAAACTTACTTTGAAAAGGAAATACCTCATAGTGTGGGATTTTATTTCAAGAAGTATTATTTTTATTCTTGTTGACAATTCAAAGAATACACGTGTTTTTTTGATGACAGAAGCATCTAAATAACAGGCAGAATGTGTGGCTGTTTTTATATACATAGAGAGAGATAAAATTATTTTGTCAACCATGTGCCTGTTGTATTGCAGTCATAGACAGATTCCCTCATAATTTGTTTACAGTCACAAACCCATATATTTAAATCCTTAAGACTTGGTGCTACATATAGTAATAATTTATATTATAATATTATATATTAATAATTACGTACTTTGCAATATATTTTTTGCCTTTTCTGCCAGTGGAACACAGAAGAAAGGAAGAAATTTATCCTAGATATAAGTACCTTTCCTCCTTTCCTGTAACTACGAAAACAGTCAGGATGATGATGCTACTTACAGTTACAGGGGCCGAAGAAAGAGGAAAGATTTTAAAAGCAGAAAAAGTTGGGGTTTTTTTGGTTTGGGTTTTTTTGGTTTTGTTTTTTTTTTTGTTTGTTTGTTTTTTTGTTTTTGTTTTGTTTTGGTTTTGTTTTGTTTGATTTTTGGGGGGTTTTTAGGCTTTTTGTTTGTTGTTCTGTTGTTTTGTTTTGTTTTGCTTTGGGGGTGGTTTGGCGGTTTTTTTGGCTTTTTTAAAATTTTATTTTAACACAGTTGATGAAGAGGGTAAATTCATTGTCAAAAGTGTTAGCAAATCACACGCAATTACATTAATTTATCTTTGGCTCATAAGCACAACTATTAATTGAGAGGAGTTAAACTTGCCCAGTTGAGAAGTGAATACAATTCCCACTTAACAAAGATTTCTTTTGAGCTTTGCTTTCTACTTGGATTTTTGTTGTTAGCTTTAATTTCTAAAAATAACATAAGGAAATCCATGCAGTGATGACACAACCCATTCTTACTTCAGAGTAAATTTTATTGATACTTGTGAAGTTTCTTCCATTGGTAATCAAAAGAGATGTCCTTTCTTTGGTATATGTTTTAACAATCCATTTTTTCTGCTTTAAGAAAATTCACAAGTGTGTATTTAACTCATTACAATCTGGAATCACATTTGATGTTCACAATAAATTCTCATCCAGATGAACAAAGGCACCAGTCCACGTGTCAGGGAACTCTTAGGCTTTATTGTATAATTCTCTTAACTCTGTCAATGAGCACTCTAATTAATTGCAGGAGTGTTAGCCAACAAGCTCTCAGCTTCTAGAACAAAGTTTAACAAGCTTCCAACTCTAGCAACAAGGTTCAGGTATGGAATAAGGTGGAGAATGTGATAACCTCAGAAACTTGCCAGGATAAAACAGAAGAGGGGAGAATAAAGATGAAAAAGTAAGAAAGAAATCACCAGTCCTTAGATCCTCTGTTCTTTCTGCCACCATGGATGGTCTGGATCTGGGATTGACAAAAAAGAGAGAGCATACAGGACCTATCATCTTTTCTAGTTTACCTGGTACACATCTCTTATATAACATAAATTTTTCATGCTGTTCACACCATATTGTTCATGTATGTACAGTCTGCCTTTCAGAGCGCTCCAGGAAATGAGTCATGTGGAGCTGAGGGTCAGTGATGGTCCAACAACCCCTTTTAGTGAGGTGCCCAGGACTCAATTCTTCTCGTGGCGCAAGCACACTGAGCATGATTCTCAGGGCAGACTTGCAAGCCCAGCAGCTGAAAGGGGAAGCTGGCTCAGAGCAGCGCTGCCCCACCTCCACAGGACCCTCTCTCAGTCACAACTTTCCTCTCACAACCATCAGAATGTTTGAGAGAAAACATGCTTACATGCTTATGCCTGATCCCACACTCCTCCAATTTTCTTTCCCACAACAATTCTGTGCACATCATCTCATTGCAGAGTACTCATGTACTTTGCCTGTAGCTGTATTTTAGTGCTGATATTTAGAATTTATTCAATAGGTGTCTCCTTTTACCTTCATCTATTTCTCCTCCCTCTTCCTCCTTCTTGTGACGAATTTTGATAACAAATTAGAAAGTTTGCTATTAATTGCCTATGACAATGGAGCCTGTTTACATTACTCATCTTTTCCTGTGCTCTAGAGAAGGTCAGACTATAAACAGAAATATGAGTCTTCCTTTTATTAAGCATGGCAAAAGGCGTGAGTATAGTTTTTATATGGGCTGTGTAACTTACTTCCTATAAGTCTTTTCATATCATAAATAGGTTTTTTTTGGTTCAATGAATATAAATAACAGTATTCCCACTGTACTGGTGACTGAATAATATATAATCAAGTAGTGAAATGAAGGTTCCCTAATCAGCCTGTGGCAAATCTAACAACAAATCATATTTTTCTTCAATTCTGGTCTTTATTCATGTGCTTTATTCACATGCTTTATTCACTTGCCTGCTGCATTCAGTTTGGTTGAACCAAATTATAACAATTAATTGTCAAATACAATTTTTAATATAAGTTAAATTTGAGCCTGATAAGCATCTTATTATCTTTAATGTAAATCACTGTCCCTTTCAGACAAATACTAATGTCCTGGAAAGGCTTAGTTTTCCTATTTACATTAATGTACATGAAAACCTTATTCATAAATGATTTAATAAACCTTTCCCTACCCAGAAATTATTTTTATTTAGCCAGTTTGACTAGGAATATGCTGTAGAAGCATCATGTTTTGATGGCGGGATGGTGAAAACCCCCCCCTGTCGCCCAGCGCTGCAGTGCCTGTTGCTTTGCTTGCTGTAATTAATAAAATTTACCCGATTGGTAACTAAGACCGATTGGTGTGGTCTCTAAATCTCTATAACAATTCGAAGTCAGTGTTTAAAACAGTGGCTTTCAAATATGCAGGAGTTCAGTTACACTTAGGCCCTCTCCCCATTTGAAATCCGCACATGAATTCCCAGCCATTTACTTTGAGTACTGTGGGATCCCTAATAGTTTCTTTCATCTCCTAAATATACAGTGGGGCGGTTTTGTAAGTGACAAGTTCACCTGATCAGCCTGCGACTGGGAAGCTCTTTTAATTCGGAGTTCAAAACATTCTAAATAGAGAAGTTCTTTGAGTCTTTGAAAAAATGTATAATTTACATAGCATACTGCATATTCAAAGCACTGTGTATGCATCACAACTTAAGCATTCTCTGTCCCAGAAACAGCAATGAGGAAATGTTATGCATATTTTACAACAATAAAATCCAGAGGCAGAAGGGTGATAAAGCTCAGTCAAAACCATGAGATGAGTAACTGGTAGATGCAATTAGGAACTAGGAAAAGACAGATAATTTTGTCTTTTAACTTACTTCTCAAAATTCTGCTGCTTTTCAAGGATTCAGCTCCTTGACTAGGATCCTAGATAACTTTGTGACTGTTCTCTTTCACCATGTTGAAAGGAAAACAAAACAGAAGGGAGGAAAATAGAGCTGCAATTAGCTGTGAAAGGCAGCCAATAGGGCTTTGTAAATCCCTTGAAGGCTCTGATAATTAAGGGATTGTCAACACTGATTCTTTTACTGTCTGAATGAGGCGTCTATTATTCAGAATAATAAACAAAAAAAAAAGTAACTCTCTGTATTGTCCTTAGATGCAGTCAGTCTAAAGCAAGCCTAAGAAAGAATTAAACTGGTACAGCTTTGAAGACCATAGTCTAATTATGATTCATTAATTTGTTGTTGAGAGAAGCTGGATTTTAAAATGCAATTCTCCCTCCATCATTTCTTGCAAAATATGGAAAAGCATTAGTTCTCTTTCAATGTTAGTCTGAAAATTATCAGAGGAAAACACAGTTGTTTCAAAAGTTCTATAAACATGGATATTTTCTCAATACTGGTGCAGTAGCAGTTTGACCAGAGAGCTAACGAAACAAGTTTCTTAGCATGAGAGTATTTGATAATAGTTGTAGAATTGGCTTTGCATAAACTATTGTTGGAGGAATAGATTTTTATCTGTTTTATTCTTAAAACAAAGAAAATTAATGAAAGCTTCTAAATACTTTTTATTTAAGTCCATTCTGTAATTGTTATTGCAAAAGAACCAAAACTAAAAATAAACAAAAAAACAACCAAAAACCCACAAAAAACACAACAAAACAAATATAACAAAACAAACAAAAAAAAAAAGTAAAGGACTAAACATTGTTTGTTAGTGGTTTTCTTTCATTTTGTCCCAAACTAATTAAATATACATATACAGGGATGGGGCAGCTTAAAACTCTGTTCTATAACATTGGTACATCCATGAACAACTGTCTCCAAGTAAATAGATACAAGGTATTATTACTATTTTCAATCTAAGAAGATAGTCTTCAATGTAGTTCTCTCTGTGCTATCAGACCTTTATGAAATAGCCGGGATTCTTAATGCCACTGTTCTAGTGCGCTGTGTTTTCCCACTTTGTATGGTTCTGCGCATCCTGCTCTGAAAGAACCTGCTTGAGCACAAAGGTTCAACAGGATGCCCTCCACAAGTACCTTCCAACCTCAGCCATACCCTGATTGTCTTCTTGGAATCTGGAAAGGCACCATCTGGAACTTTCAAGAGCCTAGCAATGCTTTTATGAAGTTTCGTGAACTGCAACAACCCTTCATTACTCATGAGCTAGTTGCTATTAGGAGCAAGTAGCTCTTCCCTCCAATAGACCAATTTTCCCCAACTATTTTCATAATTAGAATTCTGGGTAGTGCCAAACCAGGAGTTTCTATGTCATGTTATTTAACATACTGTAAAATTCAATTATTGGGTGTTATAATTTTAAAATAGATAAAGTTTTGTAATAAACACAGAGAGGACCTGCTGATGACACATTGAACTGAAGTCACATAGATCTTCAATACCTTTATCTTGATTTGAAGAATAGTGAAATATTTAAGGTCTGTGACTCCAGATCAGGTTTTGGGGAATGGGGTAGAGTGTATTCTTGGCTAGTGTTCACTTCCCAGCTAAATTTAAAATTAAAAAAATAAAAAAAAAACCAACATTTTTTTTTAGATGAACCAGGGAACCAGAAATAGACTTTGAAGCTGAGATGGCAACTATGAGCCAAATACTACTTAGATTGTCCTGGGTTTTCCCTGAAAGTTCAACTGAATTAAATGAATAAAAGTTAGAACTGATTTGCCACTTTGTTACTAAAACAAGAATTGAGCTCATTATTTTCTAAAAGTTGCATTCGATGTACAGTATTTGGAAAACCTAGTTGCATGTAATAAAACTTCCATTTTACTACTTTATTATGAAAATCATAAACATCCTTCTCAGATGTGAAGGATATTTTGTGAAGTGTTTTCACTGGATCCTAGAACAGTGAAGCAAATTCAGTAAAATTTCCTTCCTGGGCGCTAGCAGCTGGACTTTCATTACTCTATTATATGGTGAAATACCTTCAGTTAATGAAAAAACCTGGCAAAGAAATATAAATAACAGCCTCAGAAGACATTTTTCAGTGTTATCTCATTTTTAGTGTTTTTTTTTTTTCTTTTTTAAGATTTTAATGCTTGTGTTGTTTTAGATTTTCTTTTCCGAAAACAAATGGAAAAGGAATTTCTATAAAATTTTGGGGGTTTTTTTCAGGAAAGGAATTGATGTTATATCGTGTATATTTTATAAGTTTCCCATGCAGGAACTCTAATGAATAATGACTATTTAGTTACCCTATCTGTTCACACTGGCAAATTTTAAGAAAAATGCATCTTACTCTATATTGTCACTTTGAGTCTTTGTAGCTATTTTTTTTTTTTTTTAACTATTGAAGGAAACTATCAAGGGTGGGGTCTTGGGTGAGGTTGGTGGATTTTTGTTTGTTTAAGTTCTTTTGCATGGAGTTTATTTATTTTTTTTTTTAAGTTACATTTTAACAGAGCAGTTCATCACTGTATATATTTTACCTAAACATTTAAAATTCTGAGTCTGATTTCTATAACCTGTTCATTTCAAACAAATGGATTTTAAGTGAAACAGCAGGGGCCAGCTAATGCAAGAAACATGAGGTTGCTGGCCTTTGCTCAGTAATAATAACACAGAAATTGCAATCCAATTCCCAACTTTGTATTTTACTTGTGCCCCTGTGCAGATTAATTGGAGGAGAGATTTGAAACTGCACTGTAGTGTGTCATGAGAAAGTGAAAGGTCAGGCAAGCAGTTTTGAAATGTGTAGAAGGAAGGAGCAAGCTATGAATTAAATATTTCTGAAGGAAATTATTAAGTAATTACATAGAAGGAGGAAAGAGAACAGTTATATGGAATTTAATGAATGTGGAAAGAAAAAAAAAAGTCCAAAGGTATAAACCGAAGTTGTATTTCCCAAATATTTGTATGTTAAAATTGTATTAGATTACTCAAGAAGCAGAGGACATCCTTTTTGGACCATCCTTCTATGAAGGACAGCTCTCAGGATACATGCCATGCTTGCTCTGCCATGCTAACAGCTTAGCCTGATTTCTTTCCACTCCTTTCCCTTTTTAAAAGTCCCACATAGAATTTGTGTAGTTAGCATGACATCATACTAACTAGGGTCACACGAGAAACTTACAAGAGAAAGATGAAATCTGGAGATCTCTGAAAGGAGATCTTGCAAATAACTTGTAAAAAAACACTATTGAAAAAATCTGAAACAGAAACTACCATTTTCCATTCTCTAATTCTCTGGGCTCTGATCTTCAGCTGTTAGTCTGCATAGAACAGCTAGCCTGATAGTTCTCCAGATCAACAGAACTTGAGGATTTGAGTGTCTTATTCTTTCAGTGCAGGTAAAAAAGTCAGGATTTAATTATTTATTTTTTTCTTAGACAGAGATGAATGATTTCTTATATTTGTATTTTTTGCTCTTAAAACAAAATTGCATGCAGTATTTGGGCCAGGGACGTAAAGGGAAATTGATCTGGAAGTAACAAATTTCTGTATTGTTTTGTGGGATGAGATTAGTTGAGATAGCTGTCAGAAAATCTGAAAGCCAGTACCTCAGGGGTACTGTTTGCAAAAAAAATAGCGCAAGTTACATAATGAACAGATGTATTTCTTTTTTAAAAGTATGTTTTATATATTCAGTGTAAAATGAGATATGTTAGGTATGTTAACACTATGTCTTATACATTATACCTGGTGGCATATGTAGTTATGGTAGGCAAGTATGCACATATGGAATCTTCACAAAGAGCTCAGGCTCTGAAAGAGTCATAGAAGTATTGATAAGCTTCAGATAAATGTGTACAGGGATATTCAATTTCCATGTCACTCACTGACATAATATCATCAGAATAATCTTCAGTAACATTTATGATTATATATATAGATATAAAAATATAACTCTGACGAGAAAAAAAAAAAGATATCTCCTTTAAAATATCATGTACCATGGTACAAACAAGTTTTAGAAGTGCTCTCAGATTTCAGGATGATAAAGCAAAGCAAGCCTCAAGATCTGTCGATGTTGCCCACAATTTTTCTGCATAATACGAGAATATAGAATTTTAATTTGCTATTGCATCTCCTAAAAAAAAAAAAATATTAAAACATTTGTGAAGATCTTCTTTTTTAAAGTAGATCAAGGATTTGTATATTGATCCCTGATATCAATAAAACGGCCTGGTTTTAAAAAAAAATCAGAATAAAAGTATTGGGGGAAAAAAAAGACAAAACAACAACAAGAAAAGCTATGTGTTAGTATTTATTTTCATTATAAATATATAAACCTAAAATTATCCAGGTACATTTTATGCCACTTTTACTGTATCATAATGTTTATGATTATACTTTCACATCCAATTCCCTTCACATGTGGAACCCTCACCAGTCTTATGGATGGTGATCTCTCAGAGCAGCCTGGTCCTACCCTGCTGATTAGGTAAATTAAGCAGTTATCTAGAGTGATCTGGAATTCATTTGTGTCTTGGGAGCCCTCTAAGGAATTGTGTTCTCTCCTGTGTATTATTTCCCTGAATACAGAAAAATTTATTTTTCTGTAGGCTTTCTAATAATGTCTGAATAGAAAGTTCACAGTACTCTATATTACAAGCAGAAGTCAGGGCACAAGGGTATAAATTTCTCACCATCTGGGAACTATGCTCTTGACATAATTGTAATATTTTCTGTTAAAAGATAGGTCTCATTTTGTTAACACTCTCAAATTCTGTTTGCTTAGACTGAATACCTTCAGCCACTCCTCCAGCCGCCAGTGGTAACTGTTTCCCAACAATTTAGAGTCCAGCTAAATTTGTGACAGACTGACTTTTTTTCTCTTTTTGTTCCAACTACCGCTACCTCACAAAATGCTCCTGCTTTACAGCCATATTTTTCCATGTTCATTTTTATTGAACTTTCTCATTTTTTTTCCAAAATCTGAATGTAATGCAATGTCCTTTATTTTTATCTTGTCTCTTCTCTACAGTAAACCTCACTACCTCCTTCTTTGATCTATTTTGAATATTAAAATTACAGCACATCACTTACCTGTGATAATGCACTTAAATCCTGTTGTAGTATAGTTGTTTTTTGTTGATTTTTTATATTTTTTTTCTCTTTTTTAAAAAAAAAGCTACAAGGCTTAAAGCAGTTTCAGGATGCAAATTCTTCAGGACTTTTTGTTTCTGTCATCACATCATATGATACTGACCAATGTAACTATTTCAGAAAAGAATCATTCCTCAATATCCAGCTACTTAAATTAACTCCCATACCTTGCATTAGTGCTCACTTAAAATTATGAAGCTTTGTACTTGGAGCATTTTCATTCTTAAATATAATGCATTCCAAAAGAGGAATTAGTGATATCTTCTTGTCTATTATAAAGGGATTACCCACATGAGATATGCCTCTCTTTTGAGGATGGCAGTGCTAAACATAGCCTTTGACCCTAGCTACTGAACCGTATTGTCTGGAGTTATGGTGCTATTGAAGACAGGTATACTGACATATTTCTTATCCCTCTCATTCCATAGTCCACTATGATATGATTTAAAACTGATTTTCTGGGTTTTTTTCTCTTTCTAAATTACATGCATAGTAGCTACTGGAGCATTTCATGTAGCAGTAAACATTGCCTTGTGCAGATTCTGTGGTTATGATCCCAGGTGACATTATTGCATCTCACATGTTCCACAAATGGGGAGGTTATCATTTAATTAACCCTGATAGTGTCAAAAGGAAATGTATAAATACCAAGGTATTTCCAACAATTTTTTTTTAATGAATGAGCCTAGAAGAACTAGCAATATCTCACATTAAGGTGGTACAAAGTAAGAAAAACATTAAAGCAAAAAACCAGAAACATTCACCAAAACCTTTTTAGTGTAGATTTTACTGTCATCCTTTTGATTAGCACAGCCAGTCATAAAAAGATACATTTTATTCAACAATGCAATGGCTGAGGACTTGACAAATGTTGATGCTGGAGAAGAAAAAGAGCCATAAAAATATGAGCTTAGAATTAGGTCTCTCAGGCATAAAGTAAATATGTATTTACTTATTTCAATTCAATTAATTTACTTTTCAACAACCCTGGTTTTTTTTTGTTTTTTTTTTTTAAGTGTTGAGCGGCTCCAATATGTCTTTTGCAGTATTTGGTATGCACTACTGGAATGTAGATCTAAATCTAAATGATGGGTGGTACAGAAAATAATTTGTATTAAAAATATTTGCAAATAGGACATTCTTAATTTATGTACCCCCATATGCAACTCTCTTCATATAGGCATAATATTTTTTGAGCAAGGTCATTACATCTGAATGTTGGATTTCACTGCACTCACCGCATCCACTATTCAACTTAATGAAGTGGTTTATCATCTAGTAATTAATGAGGGTGAGAGAGACAGCATTAGCACCCAGAAACAAACTAACGCTCGCCACTTCTTCTGTGTTTCTTGAAAGCCAGCATTTGTTTGATAGGCTGACAACTCATGAAGAGACAGGTTATAAACATGACAATTTATTGCATCCATTATTAGAGGATGTAATAAATTGAGGCACATGCTGTGACATAAAACACTGTTTTAGTGCCACAGATTAACCATATTAAGGGCTTACTTTTTCATGCATTTCATTGTAATAAAAATTTACTAAAATATTATCTTAAACATAGTGTTATATTGTCTGAAACAAAATAATATTATATATGCAGGTACTGTCTGATTCTCTGTAGGAACATATTCTTGTAAGTATTATTAAGAGAATTTAGGTACATGGTAAGATTTTTAATATTCTCATAGAGTTTTTTTAGAAGAGTTATCAAGATTAAATAGTCACATCTACACTAGGGAGAGTAAATTTAAATGCAGGGGAAAACTAGTTTTACTCCTCTAAGAGAGAAATAAAAAAATCTGTTCTGGAATGGCTTTTTCCTGCCTGAGGCAAGCTGAAAAATCTTGATGGCCTACAAAATTAACATTGTCTAAGCGTTTTTTATTCCCTTAATACTCGGCAGTTCTTAGTGATACTGTGTCTGTGTAGGGTACTGAAGCTAGCCCTTCTTTTCCCGAAGACGCTGGTTTAGTTTGAATTGATTTTGATAAAAGAGGTTTTTATTCTCTGTGTAAGGATAAACAATAGTGGCTTCAACATAAGGGTTCTTTGTAGCCAACAATTCTTATTTCATTCAGTTTCGATTTCATAGAATTTTAAAAATATGCCAATGTGACCCCAAGTGAATAAAAACTTTTTTATTATTATTTTAGTTAAGAAGTCTCTATGTGATAGTAGCTCTTTTGAAATATTCATTTGGCATAAAAAATCATGTCTCTAGCTCATTATCAGTTAAATAGGAAAGCTAAAAATAACCATCAGAATATTTGTTTTTTCCACAATTCTTTTTCTATATGAGCATGTTAGCAAATCAAATTAAAACATTTCCAATGCTGAATTTGCATAGGATTTTTCACATACATTCTTGTGGAGATTAGTTTCATGAATGCTGTAAGCAAAACTCCTAGCATGGAGTAAAATTAAGACGTGTCTCATAATTGCAAACACCATGACACTGAAACTGCATGATGAGCATGATTCTAATCGACCTGGGGCTTAGAAATATATCACAGGTAATAAATGTCTGATCAAAACAGATTATCATCAACATATTTTGTAAGAGGTACCAGTCGTACTGTCAGAGACTGAAAGAGTTCATGCCTCAAACATTGATATAAAGTTTTGCTCATTATAACAAAACTGTATAAAGAAGCTACATCCAAAGAAGCCTCCCTGAAGTCCCTGACTGGGACTTTGGATTGTAAATTAAGCTGACAATATAAGATATACTACTGTTCAATCATCTCAACCTAGAAAGAAATAATCATGGCTGAGGGAAAGGAGTGCATCCACCAGAGAACTGAACCCAGCAGCCATGCTGAGAGTCACCTCTGGCTGGATTTGGGGTGGGGGAGATGACCGTTCGCAGAAGCCAGGTTTGCACAGGCTCCCCACCAAAACGGGAGGTGAGTGGAGGAGGTTTTGGATGCATGGTGTAACCTCTGGTCAGAGGCAATAAACACGCATCCTCCCTTACACAAACTGGCCCAGTTGTGAAACCCCGAACCCCACAGGCCACATCCAAGGGACATTCACATGAGAGGCAGCTGAGGAGGTGTCTTAATCCATCAAAGACCCCCCAAAGTGCTCGGCCTCGCACCACAGGAGGGCAAGTGATGCAAGCAGAGTCTGCTGCAAGAGACTGCCCCCTCCCCCGGGGGGACATGCCTGGACATTGCCCCGGGCCTGAGCGTATATTAACCCATGGAATTCTGTGCTTTTCAGGGGGACCATCACCACCAAGAAGAGCAGCTGGAGAGGATCAATGCTACATCGTTGGGATCCTCATACGGTGATATTCTTTTATTCTGTCTCTGTCACTCTCTTTCTGCCCCCCCTACCTCTTTTCTATTTCTTTCTCCTGCTTTTTGTCTCTCTCTCTCTCTCTCTCTCTCTCTCTCTCTCTCATATTTGCTATCTAATAAAACCCATACTATTGACATTGGCATATAGTCTCATTCACACCTTAATTTGAGCAGAGGCATTTCCAACAACCTTTAGTAATTGGATCATGACATCATGCAAGCTACAAACAAATTAAAAAAAAATTCAAAATTGATGTAATATAAAATTTGACAAATATAAGGTGGAAAACAAGAAGAGAGAAGAAAAAATTATCATATTCTCATTTATTTTACACATAAACGTATACTATGCTACTGAGAAGTGATTTTTAAGTAGTATCCTGAGAAATCTTTTGTGTGAAATTATCTTTACTTTAGACTGCAAAAGTTAAACTTTGTGTTCCTTATGATATTAAATCCCTGGTTAAGGGCATGAGTATCCCCTTCTCAACTCATTATATGCTATTCACCTGAGTATTTTTTCTTCACAATAATAGTAATTTTTTAATTGAAATATCATCCGTATAAAATATTGCTCTTCTGAAAATATCAATTTTTATCTTAAAACCTAAAAAATACCAAAAAGCTAAAGATTTGGAAAATATTACTATTCTTGTCAACTTTCACAGTCTTACTTTTGAAAAACACACTGTATTCCTGAAAATATTTGAGGCCTTTGTCTTGCTTTTGCAACATTGCTTTGATCTAAAACAGGAATAAATATCATCTTTAAACATGATCACTAGATCAACACACCAATTCTATTTTAACTTTCTTTGTCTTGCTGCCTAGTTCTAATAAATAATCTGATGTTCATGCCTATATTTGTACTCAAGTATCACAGTGTCATTTGTATGCCCATGACAGCTGCTGGAGCAAAAAAAAGTTTAGAAGTTCAGCCTGCATTTTGTTACTTGAAAACTATGAAGCTAATGCTCTCTAGTGTGTGCCTAAAATTAAGCACTGACCAGTATGACTCCTGTAAATGTTGGCACTGGCTCATTTCAGGGAAGAAGCCAAATGTTCAGGACATGTCCTGAGACCACTGCATCTACACCTGGCCTACATGGTGGGGCTGGTTTTCTTGCTTTAATAAAGCCCATTGTACAGCAAATGATCCTGTATATTCAGACCTGTTCATATCTCCATTATGTGATTAGAGAAAAATATTTATCCATGGTGAAGCTACTGTCAGAGGGATTGTCACTGGGCTTATAAGGCTGTTGCTTTTCCTATCTGCATATATTGCCATGAGAACAAAATATATCAGATACCTGTCCATCAAACATATATTTGGGAAAAAGTCTATATTTTGTTTCCAATTTATTGATTGACTAAAACTCAAACAAAAAATGAAAAAAATAATGTTATAAGTGAAATAATTTTAGACTTTTGAGTTCAAGGGGAGGGTTGTTGGGGTTTGTGTGTGTGTGGGTGGGTGGATGTGGGTGTGGGTGTGTGTATGAAAATATAGCACATCCTATAATTATCTCTACTTTTTCATAACAGAGGATAAAAAGTTATGATTTGCAGCTGGAGGCCTAGAAGTTGAAGTAACCTTTATAATTCTTCATAAATGTCATAAGACAAAGGTCCTTTTACGCTGTAATATAAACTTACCTCTTTTATTCTGCATGAGGCCCACTGATTTTGAGATACTGTGGCCATTTTATTTTGGTCTTTATTTGCACTGGGGGAAATATTACACAACTTCAAAAAAACTTATACGTATAAAAATGAAGTGCTAAATTTTACAGTTCAAGAGACTTAAGCATACAATTAAGATACACACATAAAACTTTTCACATAGTTAAAATACTTCTTCATATTTATGACCATAATCTGATTAAGCAAGGAGTGAAAAGCACAGGTTAAGAAACCTGATTAAAATTTTCACTTACAAGTTATATGACACATTGTGAAGGAAATCACCACACATTGTAGTATGGATAGTCTAATGTTTCTCAAGGAATATACAAAATTAGATGTTACAGAGAGACAAAAATGGATAATTAAATGTGAAATAGTTGTAATACAGTTTACAAGGAAGATCTGTCTCTTTGGTTTCATTGCTGGCAGAGTAATAATCAGCTGGATAAAGGAAAGGTTCCAAATAGGACTGAGTCCAAGTAGGAATTAAGATACTATGAAGTGAGCAGTAAACCAGCACATATTTTTCCTGATTGCCTTTATATAAAAAATTATTATTATTATCTATTGCTTTGTTGTAGTACTATGTGAATAAACACCTTCTCCTTACTTTTATGGTATTGTAGAATTCAACTAAAATTTGAATTATATTGCCTCAATCAATTTCAGTGCTTAATTTCCCAGTATGAAAAATCCGCCACCAGTAGATCTTGAGTATGCAGGGGTGAATATCTCAGGAGCTGTTCTGTTGCAGTCAGAACTACAAATTACAGTTGGACTAAAGGTCCAGGAGGTAAGAGAAAACTGTTCTTTTACCTTCTTGTTTTGCTCTTACCACCGTAAGACTGGATGAAGGAGTGTGGGGGAGTTCCATAAAGCCCAAACATGTTTACAGCCTATGTGAAAATTATAATTATTTTCTTCTATTTCTAACATTTGTGGAGGAGGCTCTACTATTGAATCTAGCAGGTCTATGAAAATGACTTTTCGAGATGTTATTTTCTTTCCTGTAGGTCACAGCACCAGGCAGCTTAGGCTAACCCTAAGTTATTCAGAAAGATTTGATGTTTAAGTTAAAAGCAGAATCAGACCTGAGGACTGTTCATTTAAAACTGCAGCAACTTATCAGCTCTTATTGGCAAAAAACCAAAGATTTACAAATTTACAAATATAATGGCAAAGAGCCTACAGTTTAACAAATGCCTGACAGTTTTACTAATGCCTGATTGCTTGAATGTTAGAAACTACTGCTGAGCCATGTAAGCCTAGGGAAGAAACAGAAGCCAACACCATGGATTGTTTGGTCTTGCCAGGAAGAATTACTGTTATTATTAACTGATATGGCAATCACAAGACACTGAGAGCTTAGATTTTAAAGACATGAAACAATTATTTTAAAATCAGCTACCTAGAAATCTAGTTCCTATTATTTTTACTTGTAAAATAACATTTAAACTCTAAATAGTTACGCAGTGGGGAGAGAAAAAATGCCCCACTAAATAAAAAGCAGAATGAAGAAGATGTGGGAACAAATATGGGAGTAAATTTGACACAGAAGCGCACAGAGTGGTTGTATTTGGAAAGTGCAAATGGAAGAAACTGGACAATCATATGAGGAAAGACTGAGTGAGATGTAATTATTCAGCCTACACAAGAGAAGGCTCAGCAAGAATCTTCTTATTGTGTTTGTATACCTGATGGGAAAGGGTTAAGAAGGTAGAATTAGAATTAGAATTTTCCCGGTGTGTTGCATGACGGGGGAAGTGGCAATGGGATCAAAAGCCATTTTATTTTGATACAAGAAAAAAAAAAATTTGTTGTGGGGATGATCAACACTGGAATAGGTTGCACAGAGAGGTCCTGTAGTCTCTATCCGTGGAAATACCTAGCATTTGATAGACCATGGCCCTCTGCAATCTGCTCATGCTGGTGTTGTCCATTCCTGAAGGACTTCAACCCATGTAAAGGACCCATACTTTACCAGTTCTTGAGGAATGACAGCCAATGGGAAGGAGTGACACTGGAGATGGTCCCTAAGAACTGTTTCCTATAGGAAAGATCCACACTAAACAGGAAAGAGGCAGCAGAACTGACACAGTCCCTGTTCTTCATCCCCCTGCACCACAGATTGGAAGGAGAAAGAAGATTGAGTAAAGTTGAGCTTGGAGAGAAGGGAGCAATGAGGGGATGATATTTTAATTTTGTTTTATTTCAGTTATTTCCCCAATTTGAGTGTGTTTTGTCTGTGACATAAATTAGTATGTGATGTCCCTGTCATTGTCTAAATCCATATGCTTTTTCATTTCCCCCCTGTACCTGGCAGGCAGCTAAGATCAACCCACCATATCTGCATGATGTACTCATTGGTCTTCTTTGCAACAGCATCAGGACCCTCAGATCCCTCTCCAGCAAGCTGCTTTCCAGGTGGTCATCCCCCAGCATATTCCGATGCCTGGGTTGCACCTTCTCAGGTGCAGGACTTGGCTTTCCCCTCTGTTGAACAGAATGAGTTCTCTTCCGTCCATTTCTCTGACTTGTCAAGATCCCCCTGAGTGGCAGCACATCAGTCTGGTCTATCATTTACTCCTCCTAGTTTTGTATGAGCTACACTCTTGATGAAGTTTTGCTCTGTTCCATTGTCCAGGTCATTAACGAGATGTTAAAAATTATGGGTTTCAGTGTTGGCCTCTGGAGCACTCCACTAGAGATTAACCTCCAGAGGCACATTTTGTCACTGATCACAACAGCCCTGTGAGCCCAACAGCTGAGCATGTTTTCAATCAGCCTCCATTTTCATTTATCTATAACTAATTTCTTTATTTGCCTGTCAGGAAGATATGGAATACAGTGTCAAAAGCCTTACTGAAGTCAAGATAAACAACATCCACCTCTCTCTCTCCTCATCCTCTAGTCACCTCATCTTAGACATATGACAGGTTGGTCATCCTTTGTTAAATCTGATTAGTAGTACTGCCCAGAATTTCTCTGAAAAAAAGGTTTTATATATGAACATTTCATTTTAAGGAACAATTTGCATTTAAAAGAAAAGTTTTAAATCTTAGAAGATCTACTTAAGGCAGAATGAGCAGCAAAGGAGAAGGCAAAGAATTAAATCTAAAGAGATACAGATGGTACTTGCAGTTACAGAAGAAGTAACAAGAGAAGACAAGTAGTGTTGAAGAAATAGGTCAAAACTATAAATTACTCAAAGCTTGAAAACAACAAAATTAAGAGCCTGAACGTGATGTAGTCTATGTGGAAACACTGGTGAGAGTTTGAGAAAAAGCCAAATCTGATCAAAACAGCAGTCAAAGAGTAACTTTGCCAGTGACATTTTTAACAGACTGAAATAAGGGAGTTCAGCTAGGAGACTAAAACAATCATGACAAAAAAGCTGAAAAGTGTTTGGATGGAGCTTTTGATTCTAGAGTGGACAAACAAGCAGCTTACAGGGATATGGAAGGAAAAAATACAAGATCTAACAAATGGTGGTGAAATGCGAGATAGAAAAGAAGATTAAAGTAATACAAAGGATTGTGTGGCTGGAAAGCTTTGTGAGCCTGGGGGGTAATGACAGATAAGAAGTCAGAGGAATGCATTAGGACAATTTTAGTTTAAAAAAAACATGATCACATAAAGTTTCTTCCAGGACATTGCAAAGGCATTGTCTTTCAGGAATAATCTCCAGGAATCTCTAATATATTAGCATGAAGACCACATTTCTGTTTGCTGGCATTATAATGCTTTAACTCCTGTAATTTCTTCTCCACATTGTGCACATCATTGCCTACTTCTTATTTTGAAATTATGTAGCTTTTTTGTCCAACATTGTGAAATACAATATTGTTCAAAGAACACATAGAAATTGTTTCATTTTATTGTGCATGACTTAACAAACAGGTCACTTTATCTCAACATAATATCAAACAAAACTTACAGCAAGTATTTAAAT
This sequence comes from Pardalotus punctatus, assembly GCA_013400915.1. Classification (NCBI taxonomy): domain Eukaryota; kingdom Metazoa; phylum Chordata; class Aves; order Passeriformes; family Pardalotidae; genus Pardalotus; species Pardalotus punctatus. The sequence goes on along the minus strand of VZTX01002554.1, from coordinate 263,679 downwards.
AACGTTAATCAGTTTTCTATATTCAATATATTGGTTCTTAAACATCCTTTGATGCACCAAAGATTTTTCTCCTTGGCAATTTTAGAACAGGATAATTATCTAAATTGAATAAATAACCACAGGTTTGATACAGATTGAAAGTTTTGTAGACCATAATGAAAATTCAAATAATCTGCTGTCTTTTCAGATTCCATTTAGCTGGAAAATAGGGAAAACAACAGCAAAGGGAAACTTAATACCGATTCACCAGGACTAAAGTTTACAGGTATTCTACTGACCATGATTTTGATGAGCAACACTTACATCTTCAACTGTTGATTATATTTGGGGATTGATCTGTTGTACTTGTCTGAGATCACATTCATATATTATTAGCTGTATGTGTTATTTATTTAATATATCCTTGGCAACACTGTACTTACATTCTTACTCTTGACTTGCATGTGATAAAATTGAATTGAACAAGGGGATGATAAATAAAAAAAGGAGTTTAAGTAGTAATTAATAGGCATATAAAAGGCATAATTCCAAGATATAAAAGAGCATATGTAATCATACTGTGGTGTTACAGACCAAAAAGATAATTACTTTTCTGATAAATTTAAAATATAAGGAATCAGTTTCTTAGGTAGAATAGACCCATTCTAGAGGAGAAGTATTTGTGCCAAGAGTAGCCAAACTGTACACAGGACCAAGCAATAGGATGCACCTTGCTTTGTAGTGCTAATCAAAGAAAAGAACTGGGAAGTAAGATTGCTTCTTGTTTGGTGCTTAATATATGTAGGGATTGCCCAGACTGTACCTGTGACGGAGTTGTATCTACACAGACATTGAAAACAACACAATTTTTTTTTTTTTAATCACCTGAGGTAAATGCTGATGCTGTCATCATTCTTGTTATACAGAAGAAACAATAGAGGCAACTCTTGTTTCTGATGCAGCATGAGAAGACTTTGTCTAAGAACATTTATTGAATCAGCATCGTAAGACAGAAAATAGATGACACAGAAAAACTATTTTTTTGAGAACTTGTATCAACGGTGCAATAGAGGATATAAGCAGTATTGCTAGGAGAATGATATGAGTGTTGAAGAGACCTAGATTGTGATCTTGGAAGCAAAGACAGAAACAGCACTTCTTTAAGAATACTCCTTTTGCTAAGAATTTCTATGAGCATGCAAGACAATGAAACACACTGAAATAAAGTAAAAAATTTTCCAGCACCCAGAGAAAAATTATAAAAGACTTCTCACGGTATTGAATAGCCACATGGGTTAAACAGTGATACTGTCAAATTGCACATTTCGGCACTAGGTAGCAACTTGTGCAAGCATTTAGTCCTCCCAAAAAAAGTAGTCCATTTATTTTCCCATAGAGTATTCTCACATATTGTCTGCATTCACGTAACCACAGATATCTATATACCCGTAAGGCAACACCAGTTTTCAACCACTTAATAATGGCATTTGGTAGATTCTGCTAAGAATGTATTCTTATAACCATCATCAATTTGTAATAACTTTCTTAGAGAATTTTCAGAAAATGTGCTTGTCCTTTCCTTTGCTCAGTCTGATGTTAAGAAAATACACCCTATATTAGCATGAGAGAAACTGCTGGGGAAAATGTTGGGGACAACTGGAGATTAATACTTTCAGCTTTGCAATGCCCATTGGAGGCAGTTTGCAGGGCTTCTTCAGACTTTATAAATCAAACTCTGGTGAAGGATTTAGCTTCATTTTACAATGAAAGTAAAAAGCAACAGGCACAACTGAAAATACTGTACTCAAAAGGCAGATTATCCATTTTATTTCTAAGGTTCTGAATCACTGATGCTTGGAAACTTGATAGATTTTGGATGGACATACCCTGGTTTTATTTTTTTAACTCAGGAAATAGCTAAACGTATCTACCAACTTAAAAATTGGATAAGGAAAGCTCTTAATTTTTTCCAATTTTCTTTTAATTATTGTTAAAATTTTCTCTACTGACATACTAAATATATTTGACAATGGGGTATTTTAGTATATTTCAGATTTTTGCATAATTCTGCCACAAAATTAACCCTACTTTGTTTCATTTGCATTAAAATTCTGCTCTCAAGGACTGACTTGCCAAATAAAAAAACAGATGTATAATCCTATTAGCAAAGCATTTTACAAATGCTTACAATTAGTCATCAAGGCACTTATATAGAAAAATTTAGCTACATTTTCTATCTATGACAGATATTGTTCATCAGGTGAAAAAATGAGCAATTAAAAACGCACGTACAAAATGAGAAATAATAATTTCAATTGTTATTAATAACCAAAGATTTTATTTTCAGTTACTTAAAGTAATTTTTTTTTTCTTATTAATGAGGGTTTACACTGACTTATGTTTACAGATCTTGCAAAGTTCCGCATTCTTCTGGAATCTCCATGCTTTAAGGACAGACAGGAGTAAAAATAACAGGTCACCATCAACTCTTTCCTAGTAATTTACTAATAGGAAATACCAAAAAGGTAGATAAAGAAGAGACTGTCCTGTGCAGGTATGTTGATCAGCATTCAGTAAAAATTATAAGAAAGAAAAATATCTACTAGGGTCCTAAAGAGGGGAAACAGAAAGAGAAGAAAGTGTGCTTTCAAAATAAAGAAATGCCATGTGTGAATGTAAGGTAGGGCAGGGCAGGGCAGAGCAAGAAAGGAAAGAACTATAAATGTGCTTTTTATGTTAATTATTGGGTTGTTTTTTTTTTTTTTCAAAACAAGCTATCAGTGTCCAATAAATAATGTATGTAGGAGTGGAACTGTTTTGCTTTTTAATACACCTTATAAAATTGTGTTTGATAGACACACTCTCTTCTTCTAAAGCGTGGTTATTTTTAAGATTGATAGGTTGCATAATTTCAAGCAATAGTTCTTCTCCCCTAGGGCCATTTAACTTCTGTTGAGGGCTTTCTATTCTCACTTTAAATATTTTATGTGCAAACTCTTTAATGAATACAATTTAAATATGTGCTGTGTTTCATGCTGAACCAATGAATACCATAAATAAAACCACTCAGTCATGCTGATCTATTACACTGTTGGCTTTAAAAAATCTCTCTCTCGGTGCATCCTAACAATATTTCTGTGAAAGTATGCAAACCATTAGACAACTTAAGACCTATGAAATGGCAGTAAGAAAAAAAAAGTTCGGCAAAACTCTATTGATTGTTTGTGACAATGGGAATTTGTACAGATTCATCTTCTCAAGTAATTGACCAAAGAAAAGCAAAAATTTATCCTTTTTTTAAAAAAAATTACCCTCTCCTTCATCAAAAAATTAAATATGATATATTGAATTATACACTATTGTACTAGAATGGTGAGGTTTCAGCAGTTTCTCATGGGATTATTGTGTCATATACTTAGGAAATTCTTGGGTAAAATTATTTTACCAGTTTTACATTGGAGCCCAGTGCATTATCTCAGTTTATGCAAAAAAATAGAGGTGAAACACACACAAAAACAAGGGATCTGAAAAAGGTTTCTATGCAAATTAAGCCTCACCTGATAATAATAATTCATAGATGGAGTTATTGGAACAACAGTGTGACATGGTGGAGGGCTTTTCATAAACACCAGAGGCAAATTCACTAATAACCCCCTAATAAACTGAATATCATGTAGACTTGCCTGAGCTGGGCAAAGAAAAGCTGCATAACAACTCTTCCTCTCATTAGTTTATTCAAATCAAAAGGTGAAGCTACATTAATATTCTAACAGAGTCACATTAAGAACAGAATGAAGTTTTTCATCCAAGTGTTTGATTGGGCAAGCCCTGTGTGCTGTGTTTGGGCAAGTTTTTATAATCCTCTAAAGAATATTACAGAAAGTCTTGGACAAACTGCCTGCAGGGAGGAGAATTTAAATCCCTAGGTAATATTTGCCACATTCAAGGATGCTGGGGAGAAACCTTTTCAAGTTTATAACAAGATTTTGTTTTACATGAACCTATTAAGGATGGAGAATATCTTTACATGTAGAATAATTTCAATAAATATTAATTATACCCTATAGTTTTTAAACTTAATAAAGCATAACACTTTTATGCAATACACTAATATCCTTTAGTTTTTGACCCAATATTTTCTGTCAGGCTTACCCACAGACATGCTTCTTCAAGTCCTTTGATTTATGAAATTAATGGACCAAAAGCTACAGAACTTGGGAAGTGGAACTAATCATGTGAGTATGTCTAACCATATTTCCATGTGTTTGCACAGTTCAATCCTATGCCAGCAAAGGCAATGAAATTAATTTCAGATATTATAATGAACCATAGGCCATTAATATAATATTTCATAAACAGATACCTAATATTCTCACTTCAGAAGGCTATCCACTTACAAAGAAAGTGAATTTAACGATAATAGTAATGTACTTAAAAATAAATAGTGTGCTCATCTATTTCTCAAATATGTAACATCTCAGATATGTTACAAAACATTTTGCTGCTACCCAGCAACAAGGGAAGAAGAAGGAAACCACAGGAATACTCAAAGTGATGGTGTTTGTCTTCACAAGTTACATGATGGAACCCTCATTTCCTGGAGATGGCTGAACACCTGCTTGTCTATGGGAAGTGGTGAATGTATTTTTTGCTTTGCATTGCTTTACTTATTAACCTAACTTTATCTCAACCCATAAGCTTTCTCATTTTTACTCTTGCGATTCTCTCCACCATCCCACTGTGGAGGAAGTGGGAAAGTCACTGTGGTGCTTGCTGGCTGGGGTTACACCATTACAAGCAGTACAAAAAATGGAAGAAAATTCATCTCTTATGTTGATTTTCTCAGCTACAGGCAGCAGAGAACCTGAAATCTGAAAATCTATCATTCTTTACAAGCAAATACAAAATATTTAATGAACATTTTAAAAGCAGAGCAGACAAGACAACATTAAAATATTCTATTAATGATGCAATTGTGTCTGTGTTCAAAAACTGGAAACCATTTACTGAATGATAAATAAGTGCCCCATGTGTAAAGGTTTATAGTCAGTGTTTTAGCAAAGCCACTCTGTTGCAAGTTCTTTGCATTAGCTCCCTTTTCATGGTATAGCCTAAGGCAGTGATGTGGTTAGCGACCCGTAGAAGGAGATTTTACAATTTTGCTACTGTACAACATATTTGAAAAGCCAAGGAAATTCTACAGTATAGTTAAAGTGTGGGTTAATTCTTCATGACAGTATTTTATATCTCAATTCTCATAACTAAGAGTTTAATATATTAACATACTAGAAACACCCACATTGCTCAGGTAAAATAATCATTACTATCTGGACATAATTAGCAGCACAGTACTGACAGTTGTACCATTTATAACTACTGCACTAATATTTTACAATTTCTTTTTGGTCTATTTTACAGTAGAATAATTGTCTTTACAGAGATATTAAGATCATTTAAAGAATCATATGTTATAGAAAGATATGTAACAGTGTCATAGCTGCACTTAGCATAGGCTAACATGGTTTTGTTTCCACTTCTTAGAGACGTTAGTTGAAGGATATGAGATTATGTGAAATATTAACTGTTTCTTTCAGTAAATGTGGTTGTTCTCCTAAAGCATTTTAGTGTGCATATATATGTTTGTTACAATATATGTATGCAATACCATGCTGAGTAGATGATACCTTTTCTAGAGCCTTGTCAGACAAACTTAAATCAGCCTAATTTCTCAGTGAACATCATATTTTACCTTTATTAATTTTAATGCATATTTAATAAAGATAGACATTTTATTTAAAAAAAAACCAAACACCTTATTGAATATCTAATTTGACAGCCTATATGAAATTTCCCTTATAAATGCATGAACATTTGTTAAAATTGCTTTAGCATCTGTGGGTTGTCACATATTAGCTTTATTATAAAAGTGAATTAGAAAATAAGAGACAGATGACTGGCAGTATTCCAGTGTGACCTATACTGTTATAGTATTATAAATTAAAACAGCAGTTCAAGGTCATTAGTCTAGTCACTTGCTTGCCATTTAAGACAAAACAATTACTATAATTTTGAAAAAGGTTTTATAACATTTTCCATTATTGTTTTATTTAAGTAAAATAGGCCTTTTTCCAATTTTGATTCTATTTTGGAAAAGAGCTAGAGAAATGAATTCCTCTTAAATTTTCAGTAAAATGGGCTTCAGTATTCACAAGTAGAACAGAGGAAAGCAGAAATATTAATATTTGCAAGACTTACCTTTAAGGCCTTCATTACTCTTTGAAGAGATAGACAAAGATAATGGAAAATTAATTTTCTTATTCTGGTTTAATGCCACTAAATAATCTGTGTGCAATGCTTTATTAAATGAGTAATGATTGTAAAGCTATCGAAATACTGATAAACACACATATACACACAGATACTAGTAATAGTTTTGGAAATACTTGAAAACTAAAATAGAGTGTTTGGAGATGTTTGTGAATTCCTTTATTTTTTTAAACATTGAAGATTTTCTGTGATCTTTTCTATTTTGGTTCATCTGCATACATGTGAAGAAAAGGTTTTACAAAGATTTTGTTCCTGTCTTCCATATATATTACATGAAGACTAGGGAAGGGCACATAGATAGAGATAAATGCCTTAGGGTGGTGTTTTTATTATTGATGAAGACATGGAAATTTGGTGTGCTTAAAATACATACATGTCAGGGAATGAAAATAATTAAATAGGTAAAAATCCAGTTCAGTTGATACTGTTTGGAAAAGAAGAACCAACGCTATATTATGTATGCTTCTTCATGAATGCTATATTTTTAAATAAATATGTAAAGAAACTTTGGATATTTGCTCCCAAATGGAGAAATTTATATAATAGGCATGCTGGAAACTCAGTGGAATACTGGAACATCAGGATGACAAATTTGGCCGTAGTGGTGACAGAAGAGTATTTATTAGATGGCAAGACACCTTAAAATCAAATCACACTAATTAACTACATATCTAAATTAGTATCAAATGATTTCAGGGCCTTAATAGAAAAAAAAAGGTAGTATTTGATCTACATTACTGATTATACACCTAGGATGCTGATACTGTCTGGATATTTGCTAGGCTACAATGGAGAATATATAACAATAAGAGAGTTTGCTAAGAAGAAAATGGGAAGATTTGACTCTTAATGGCATGGAGAATGCTGTAGAATGCCATATTTGAAATACAGGGCAAATAATACTGCCTATACAGAAAATTTTCTGAGAGGAAAGAGGAAATAAAAGGAAAAGGGATGTTATTACATATAAATACTGCTCCTTCAGAAAGCTGAGCATAAGTCAAAATAAAAATGAAACACGAAATAAGATACCGAGAAACACTGCCAGATTAAGTGTAAAAACAATGCATTAAGGGAGGCCAAAAAGAGGTGGAGGAACAGCTAACTGATGGAAAAAAATCCTGTTAATAAATCTTTGTTAAATGAGTCTGTAGCAGGAAGAGTTTCCATAGTCTACAGGACTTACTGAAAATTAAGTTACAAAAAAACCTCTAAACATTCAGAGAAGATAAAACACAGAAGAAAAATGAATCCACTAGCATTCACAAAAAAACTGAGAAGATTCTCATGGTTGAATTTTTCCTGGTGGGCAATTTCTCAAGGGAACTGTCTGAAATAGAGGTTATGGAAGAGATTGTAGTTCAAACAGAATGAACACTAGCAAAAATCAGAACCAAACTGTGTTAATTCAAGGCTTCCAAACTGAGTCACAGCAGTTGTGCATCACTGCCTTCTTAAAAGTTCCTTAATGCAAGTGGAAAGTAATAAATGTGGTGTAACTTGTTGCAGAAAAGATTCAGGCAAGGCATGGGCAACATTAGTACTTGGAATATTAGTAAAACTATAGTAAATGACACAATTAATGGCACTCAGTTTAATATGACTTTCACAGAAAATTGACTTCTTTTTAGCAAAGTTTCACAAAACTTTTGGGGTTTTGAGGAAGTGAAATATCAAGTGATTTTGTGAAGCTGAACTTTATAAAGACTTTCAATGAAACTAGTCACAGAATCATACAACAAAACTGAGCAGCCAAAGTGTAAGAAGTAAAGTTCACATGTGGATTTACTAAGTTTGCTTCTACAGAAAAGTTTTTTGGGAGTAAAGGTGAAGGTCACTTGTAGAAAACAGCAGAACTTCTTTGAGTCTGAGTGACAAGGCAATACAATGGCCAATGAAATTCAATACAAGTCAAGTGGACATAATGTGATGCATATAAGGAAAAAACAAATCCCAATTTACATACAAAATGAGGTAAGACATAAGGCCTTGAGTCACACCAATTTTATAGGAAAATCTGATACTGTTGAGTCAAAAAAAATCCTTATTAGAAGTAAGTGGAAAAAGAAAATAAATTGAAACAGAGATCATACTCCTATGTATATTTTTCTACCAATATCTTGATTACAGTATGCAGTTTGGTTTTTGGTTGGGTTTTTTTTTTTTTTTTACTCTCTTGCTTCTCCTCCCCTTTCTTTCAAAAGCACATTGTAAAACTGTAAAAGATTTGGATACAGACAATAAGGACTATGAAATTTGTAATTATTTTTTCATGAGGAATGAGTCTTCACCTGAGGGAAGGGGGAGGGAGGTCTAGTACTCATTCCTGAAAACAAAGATACCTGACGGGGTTATGATAGCAGTCTCTAACCAGGAGTGACATGGACAAGCCCATAGAACTTTGAACAAGTTTTTTTTAATTTTTTTTATTTATATATTGGAGGACATAAAAAAAGCTGCAAAGGAGCTATATCCAGAAGAAATAAGCTGAGATATTTTTTCAGAACTGAATTCTAGGCCTCTGAAGTTTGTTGATGTTAAAATTTGCTGATGTCTGTGGATGTTAAAATTTTAGCTTATGCTGGGCTATAGCGGAGACTGGACAGCTTTTTGTTAGACATCCACACAGGGTCATTCAATTAATGGATATTATCATGTGACTGGAAATAATTTGGATAGGAAAACAACTTCTGTTCCTTTGGCAATTACAGTTCATCTCTTCCTTAAGCATTTATACTAAGTACATGAACATTTATTGCATTCATTTTGGCCATTGGTATCTTTAAACTGCAGTAAATTACAACAGAACTGAAGTCCAAAACCACTACATTGTTTTGAATTGTGCTTCCATGTAAGGTAACCACCTCCAAATGCTTACCAACCAATCTAGAAAATTGCATAAGTGTTGTAAAAGGAATGTACAGTATTGAGCAAATTCCTTCCTAACAAAAAAGTAGTAATTTTGTATTCTAATGTGTGAATTTATTGCCTACATTTTAACTCTTAGAATTACAATTAAAGGGCAAAAAAAAGACAAATCTTTGTAAAAATTCAACATCAATGTTAGACTTCTGGGTTCTAATGATCTGAAATAACAAGGGTATCATTGAAAACACAGGGGAAAAAATGTCAGCTACTGTAGTTCAGTTTACAATGACTAAGATAAATGGAAGGAAATTCAGAAATTTAGAACTATATCAGAGATGGCAGTTCTTAGAGGCTGTTGACTATTCTTGCCAGCCTCATGAAAGTAATTCTAAATCTTATCCAGACACAGACAGCTATTGGGAAGAGGGAAGTAAAAGTGGAAGAAAATATCTGAAGGAGCTGGGGGAAACCCCAGATTTCTGGGTTTTAGAAAGTAGTACAGTAATTGAATTAATTACCCACACATGGAAAGGATTAAATTAATTTCATCCATGTAAAGGTGGAGTGATCTGAGCAGGAGCATGGCAACAAAAGCTGTGCTCATGTATTGTACTGTAGGTGTGGGGAAGAGCCTTCATTAAGAGCCAGAAGACAAGACAGGCTGCAAGGGTCTGTGGAATACTAGAAGCTGAAACTACTCATTGCCTGCATTTTTTACTCTTCTCAAGGCTTAGGCCAGACCATGGCACATCAGAGTACTTATGTCACACTCTTTATGTATAAGCAGGGAAAGAGTAACCACTGCACCACTGAAAACATTAGTCTGAAAGTGTGCTTGTCTCCATGAAGCTGTAGGAGTAAATAAAAATACACAGCCAAAGTTCAGTCTTTTTCTTTCCAAGAGAGCTTGTGGTATTTCTGTGCCAGATTCATCTCCATCTATGGAGCCCAAAAACCTGCATCTCATACAATAGTCTGCATTTTCCTTTAGATTTCCTTTATATCAAACAGATCCCTCACCTAAGATTTCCAGTGTTTACCTGAAATAGTACATGGGTAGAGAAGAGTAAATGAAAGCAAAATTTAAATTTAAGTAAGGCTCATTGTAAAGGCAGAAAATTTTCTGAAAAAATTTGGATTCTTTTCAGCAGGATTTCCCAAGTTACCAGTGTGCCCAAATATGTATAGCAAACTTGTTTCTTTGTCAAAAAAAATGCCGGAGCTTTTCAGAGTGGATGCAGAACCTGTAATACTAAATCCACAAGGATGGTTCTGTATATATATATATTAGATATAGATTATTTTTTTTTTCTTATTTGCTTCTATACATTTAGGAAAATACAAAATACTTATTTAATTTTTTTCCAGGCTATCAGATTGCTTTCTGGCATTTTTGCAGTAATTTTCATACACTTTTATTGACACTGTTAGATTTTAAGGACTGATTCAGGGAACTTTGAAAGAAGTATACTACTATAACTTTAAGGTGGAGATTATATGATGAAAACTTTTAATAGATTTTGCATTACTACTGATCCCAAAACCATAACTTCTTTCATGTGAGAGAATTGTTGCTGGTTTTTAAGACTAATTTAATGACTTAGTGAAACCTGTAGAAATTACATGGGTTTTGAGTCTGCCACAGTCTTGTGTCCTTTTTTCTAAACTTTTTAAAAATATTGCATATTTTTTAATATAAATGGCTTTATTTAACTATATAAACTGGTTCCAAGATGAAATGTTACAGAAATGTTCAACTTTTGATATGTAACTGTATAAAGGCCTGGATATTTGTTATTATTCATTTAATGAAAATAAAATATAATAAGATACTAGGTAAGGGAAAATTGAAATATGAATATTTAAAACATATGTATTACATTGTTAATAGTTCTCAACTGTTCTTCATTACAGAAGTTAACATAAATAACTTGATTACAAGGTTTTGGCAACATAAAATACCATCTTCATCCCTGAACAGAGGAAATATTTAAAGGCATAAGACATTAGCTCCCTTGGTTTAACTGAGTTATGAATTATTCCTCTTAGGAGTCTTCTGAGCATATCTCACTATTCTCCCTGACAGTCTTGTCAGAGACAGTTAATTTGCAAGGAAACAAGAAGCAGCAAAACTGAAGAGTGCTAACACTTAATCAAATTAAGCAAACTTCTGGTATTTTATTTAAATATGTAAATATATAATATTAAATATTTTTTTCATGTTTATTTGTTTTCCTTTTCCTGGAAAGTTTGTAATGAAAATGTATTTTCCCCCTCAACTAATCAATATATTCTTGAAATATTACCTTTTCCTACATGATAGACCGTTCCTGACTGCCACTTTGATGTCACATATTTTTAGTTCAACCTTTTTGAAAAACTATAATGGTGGAGCATGAAGTTTCTCATCAGAGAAAAATCAAAGAGAAATTAGACTAATGATTCCACTGGCAAGATGGAGAAGTGGCTGCCCCTTTAGTGTTTCTTCCATGGTCAGCTTTGGATATTTGGGAAGCATGATATGTTGAAGGAAGTCAGAGTGGAGCTATGTAATGCAAGACCTGTTAAGGAGAATTAAAAAAAACAAGGTAGCTACACAGTTCTTAAAATGTCTCTCTTCTTTCCTGCTTCTTAATTTCTATGTAATCTCTTATTTTAAATTGTTGCAGATTTCCTTCTTAGTTTGTATTTTTATAATTTAATCCTTAAAGGACATATATAAAAATTAATTGTGATACCTTACTGCAAATAAATGCACACTACATTTGAGTATGTACTGAGACTTCATCAGACAGCTAAGCATGTGTTTCAGCTTTGTTCTGAATGAAGATTTTTTCTACCTTGGAGCTTTATCCTAGTACTTGCCATTTCATCCAGATTCCTTTAAGCTTCCCATAGGAGATTAAACTGCCTTTAATGGAAATGGGATAAGGTCCTAACTAAACTGGAATTACTACAAAGCTGTATACCATGTAAATCAGGTTGTCACTTAGTTTAAAAAGTCATAGATAATGCTAACATGCTCTTTCCTGAAGCAATAGTATCTGATTTAATATGGTAATACTCTTACATCAAATACAGAGGCAGACCTTCATGCATGTATTTCCAGTTTATAAAAAGATTGCTTTAAGTTTATCTTGAATTTCCATTACATTTTGAAACAGAAATGTCAATATTGTTCTTAGGCAGAATTTCATTACTATTCCTAATATTCATTATAAACTTGCTTTCAGTAGACATTGAGGAGCTTTTAGTATATAAGGGGGTTTTTGTGTTAAAAGATTTTCATCATTAATTTACAATAAAGTGTTAAAATTGCCATTTTCACCCTCACTAACCCATGAAATCAGTTGCCTGTCTGATTTATTGGGAGCTTAGCATATTTTAACAAATGAGATAGAGCAATAGATGTCTTGTGAGAAATAAGTTTTCTTTTTACAGATATAAAAAGTCTCATAACAAATCAGTTCTCTCATGAAAATTATAAGCACAGGGCGTACTATGGATCATAAGATTTTTTTCCTGAGTGTTTGTAGACTGAATACTTTGCTTTCATTACATCTTAGATGAGGAGAAAAGGTCATTTTTATTTATTGATGTTTTAGTCACACGGGAGCAAAATGGTTACTGTCAATATTCCAAGGTAGTATCGGATGAACTTTTCCCATCTCACAAAGAATATTAAATCGTTATGCCAAGTGTATTACAGATGTGGAATGCCTCCTGTGTTAGCAACTGATGATGCAACAATAGAGAATAGAAAACCTGCAGTAAAAGAGTATAAAGGACAGACTGTAAGACTGGTCAATATGATCTTTGAGATATAAAATAACATCAGAGAAACCTACTGAAAATATGTCAGAGTAGAGACTCCTCAGGTTCACTCCTACTTTAATATTTTTTGGTAAAAAGAAAATATGATTGTAATTTTTAAGGTATAATTGTTTCAATAGACAAAGATATTAATGCTATAATAATTAATTGAAACTTATATTAGGAAAAAATAAGTTAATTTTAAAACCATGATAGGTACTTGAAGACTCTCTGACTAAACCATACAGACATCTAGGATACTTTCAATATTAATTTAAGAGATACAAAATATTTATCACAACTTCATAGACTGTATTCTAGCTGAACATTTGGTACAAAATCTGTTAGATTTAAATTTTGAACAATTTTGTGTAAGAGAAATATAATTTCTAATATTATGATCTGTTTTTGATAAACTTCTTTGAAATACCTTTGAGTCCCATTGGGCCCTTTGGATTTCAGAACAGAAGTTGTTTATCTCTTAGGGTACAGTTGAGTTTCACTAGAAAATGGTACACAGATTGCATTCCCTTCACCTCAAGTAAGATTTCAGGGACTGCCATCTTCCTGCTTTCTTGGTTTTTAAAAACTGGAATATACTTCCTCAGTGGTTCTTATGACCTCCCTATAAGGCACATATATCAGCTCCTCAGCTTCCCAAGGCATGGAGGGCACTGTCCAGCCTAATGAGTCTGACCCCTCACCCGTCTGTTTTTGGAGGTCAAACATGATTTTGAAAATGTAGAAAGAACATTTTTCCCTTTTCCTCTCCAGGTCTCAGACACTACTTGCCTTGTTTTCTTGAGGGCTAACAAACACAATATGCACTTTATCACTGAGTATGTCTAATCCCATATTTTTTTATATTTTCTAAACAAATAGAATAACACAATTCTTCTTAATCTACCATCTTAATCCATCTACAGCATTGGGTTGAGAGACATACATGTAGATATAAAAGGCTCCCATATCACCAATTGAATTCTGAGATCATCAGGGCCAAGGCACATAATCATCAGCAAGGGAGTTATATATTGTAAGTGTGCTTCAGCCAGCCAAATGACATTGCTTTATGGAATTATACAGTATTTAAATTGAAAATTATTTCTAAGTGTTAGAGCATTTATTAGTGAACATTCCGGGTACAAAAGCTTTAAATACCATTATGCTGTGTCCCAGTGCTAGGAAATGTGTGTGCACTAAAAAGCAGTCAAACAATGTGAGTTACTCCTCAATATTTCAGTAAGAGCTGAAAATATAAACACCCAAGTAAGTCACTGTTAGCACTGCCCAGAAATGAATAGCCAAATGGAGAAATCTCCTTTACTTTGTGTAACTGTGCAATAATCAAATATAAATAAAGAGACAAGATGCATAAGTTTCTAGCATTTTCCTATCCCAAAGATTAAAAATAGTTTTTGTTTGAGTTTATCTGAAATATGAGATTGTTTTATTTCCTAGAGCATAAAACCTTGCTATTTTCTGATGGCCTGACACTGTATATAATTTTAAATGAATAGCACAACTGAAGTTCACCCAATAGAAGAAGAAAAAATGAAATTAAATTAAAACCAAGGAAGATATATGGTTTGTTGTTTTGCTTCATGACCATTTGCATAGTGTTTATTCAGGGTGTTTCAAATGAAATTGAGAGATTAAAGTGGCTCTAATTCCTATCTGGTCTGGATTAGAAAGCTCAGAATATTTCTTGCTCTTCCTCCCTGTTTCCTTTTACTAGATGTGCCACAAGGAACTCAGTTCATAAAATCTCCTGACAATGACCAGGATTTGATATTGCAGAGCCTGTAGGGATGCTGTGAGGTGCCAGTGCCGAAGCAAGGGAACGCAAGATACCTATAGGCATTTTACCATGCTTGTGACCAAGTTTCTAATAAATCAGTATTTGTACTCTCCTGAAAAAAAGGCCAGCATTCCCATCTGATGTTTTTTTCAGTGCTTACAAGTCTTGCCAAGGCTGATAGCTTAATGGAGAATAAACTGGGCATAAAACTTTCTGTCAACACATTTTGCTCAGACTTTTAGTTTATGTAAAGCACATTTTTAATCTTTGAAGAAATAATCAAAATCAATCCCAAGGTAAAAAAAGAAAAAGGAAAACAGAAATGCAGTAAAAGCCAAAAGTGTTAAAAAATTGGAAAGATAGTTTATTTTAATGTTTTGCTGCATAAGCCATCATGGAGATAAAACTGTGGTTGACTGGGATTCAAACACATTGCTTTTAAAATCATAATGATGTCAGACTTGCTTTGGTGCAAAAGCCAGAAGATTTTCAGTATCCATGTAATACACACTGCTTGATTTTTCTTCTCAGTTTCTTAATGTTATGGATACTGTGATAGGTACTGTTATTATTCACAAGTGTACTTATATGTGTGTTGTAATTTGCCTTTGATTTGAATTTGAGAAACATAACATCTTTCGTTTTGTTGAGGACCGATGTCAAGCTAGTATTCATATAATATGATTTTGTTGCTCTTGTTCTATTAAAATTCATCTCTCTCATAACCAATGAGTTATACTATGATAAAAGAATCTGTCACTTTAATCTTTACAGAATCAAACTTTCAGAAAAGTTGTGTTTAGCTACTAATACTGTATTTTAAAAGATGACTTGCTTATCAGTAGAAACATGCCTTACTTTTTATGGGTCAAGAGATTTTCCACAAAAGAAATAAAGGCATACTAGTACATACTGACAAAATGAGTAAGTAGTTAGAGAAGATCTACTTTTAAGAAAAGTTTAATTGACCTCCATATGGTAAAAATAGCATTCCCTGGCCAGTCACATAACACTGTTTCTTGCCTATCTCAGCAGTTACTAATACTTCACCAAAAGTATCTATTGAGTTGTATATTGATACATCCAAAGGCAGAAGATATAGAAGGGAAATAGCATTTTTGCAAATTACACTGTAAGAATTTTTTTTTTTACTAGCCATTACAGCTTACACTTGTGAGGGCTTTCTGAAAACTGTTTCATAAAGATTATCAATATGTTTATAAATTGCAGTAATAGGACAGTAATTTCTCTATAAATTAATCAGGACTGGAAAGTGTAATCACAGCCTCCCTTTTAATACTCTTGAGATTTTGCTAAACTTGACCTAGATCAGTATAAGCATTTTTTTTTATTTTTAAATCAGTTTAAGATTCCACAGCTGCATAAACACATACAGTTTATATCTGCTATATGAGGAATAAAACATGGAAACTTATGATTCCTTACAGGTTTGTTCAAAGTGTACCTCTAAGTTTGTATATTTAACTGGACTGTCTGACACTTTCAAGACAAAATTACTATTAATGACACACTAAAATCCTCCTGAGTATTCTAGGCGTGTAGCCCTTCAAAACTTAATGAGCATTGTTAATATCAATTGAAACTATGCTTCCAGATGAACCAAATCATGCCTTGCTGCCAGTGTAGTTATATATCTTGGAAAGGCATATTATTTTTTCTTACTACTTCCAAAAGTATTCTTTCAGTCTATATGGAATGATGAGTTTTTACATTGATGTTAATCATGCTTCTACAACAGTTACAGTTTTCCTATCATGGTTAAAGATAAAGTGAAATAAAATATTGACAATTTTGAGGCACAGCAAGACTTTTGCTTTTTGCAGCAATCATGTTAAATAGTGATAAAAATTGTGTTAAAATATCTGGGACAAAAAAAAAAGATCAATATTTGAGAAGATACTAACACAATATATTCTCGTTCATCTCTTCAAAGTGTCCCCTTTTATATTATATATTTCATACTGATAAATAAACCTGTTTAATAACCAAGTCATTTGTGCATGGCCAAAAATTCTATAGTTGAAAAAAATATTTTCTTTGAGGATGTTGAAGGCATCTTTTGTTGTTGCAAATCAAATTAATTTTCACAAAATCAAGCCAATTTTTTTTTTTTCAAGTGTTACAGGTCAGGTTTAGTCTAGAACAGAGCTCAAAATTCACTATAGGATCACCGCACATGCAATCTGCTAAATCAGGACTGTTCAGAAGTGTGTACAGTAATCAATATAATATGGTTCAGCAATTGGATGGAAACTGAAATTCTTAAGAGTTAAATTAATGTATGGGAAATAATACTGATTACTCATCAGCTGTGCCATGTGTATCCAAGAGTGGAATTGTCTGGACTGGACTTGGCAAGATGCTGTCCGTCCTGTTCAGCCCGTCCTGTCAGAAGAAACCTCCTGTCATTATACCAAGTGCAGTTTATGTTCTGTAAGTGTAAATCTAAAATAAATTCGCTTTGACAAAATCCCTGTACCTTTACATGGAGATAACTAAAAGAAGAATTTGGCAAAACTTCCCACATTGTCATGATTTTGTCCAGTTAATTCTAAAAACAGACTATTTTTCTGAAGTAATCTAAAGGGGTTTCGAATCTCATACAAGTTCATAATATCCATAAAATTATATATTTATTACTAAATGGAAGCCTTTTATTGATAGTTTACCAGGAAACAGCTGAAGATTCAGTTACTCTAATAGCTGTGAAAATCTCTTACCCTCATTACAGATGATTTGCAAACTGTAACACAGATAAAACTTCAAGTATTTGCAGAGTGAAAGCCTTGCACTGCACAGACTACAGTCCTAATTTGTGTAGGATTAGATAATAGATGATTCTGCTTTTTTGTTGAATTCTATTTGCGCTCTGGCTAGTAATTTCTATTTTGGAAATCTGGAATTAAAATAAAGATTCCAGTGATTGGTCTGTTGTCTAAAAATTATTAATGTCATGTATGTTTAATGAGACAAATATTCCCATTTCATGGAGCTCAAATGAAAAAGAAAAATCAGATGTGTCGTTGTATCAAAAGGACATTATAAAAACTACTCTTTTAGCTTTGTGTAACAATAAAAACTTCTTAGGAGACTCATGAGGTTATTTAAGCTTTTACCACTACTTTATGCAAGTCATCATTTTCACCTACTGTGACTCTAAATCTAGTTTCTTCCAGGGAAGACACTGACATTACTGTTTATCTGCTTATCACCTTATCAGATTGTTAAATGCCACATATTTTCTTGACCTGAGTTAATTAGACAAATAATTCTTTCAATCATCCCATTCAAAAGTTCTTCATTTGCTGGACAGTATACCTGCTCTGCCAAATGTGTTTGCTTCATTCTTCGTATATTTAAAATATTTCCAGTATATTTTCTCAGTAATTTGAAAGGTAAAAATTTAGTTAACATCCAAATGAAAGTAAGTATTTCTACAATATCAACCTTTTATGATTATTTGAAAATAACAATAAAAATTTAGACACTTACTTTTTGCATTTTTTAGATGTCTCTGTGGAGTTTAGTAGTATTTCTTGTGTTTGTGTGCACATGGTTAGTAGGCAACAAGATTTTTTTTATGTCCATTTCTTGGTCTTCAATCTGCTAGTTTTTTAGGATTACAGTCATTTGAAGAAATAAATACAATCATCTTGTGACATGTCTGTCAGCTTGTAGATTACTGCTAAAATATACAAATCAGGTCGATTTTTTTGTTGTCTTTTTTACTTAGCTTTTGAAAGAAATTATTCAGCTAGGGATATGATTGGTTTTTATTGTTGCTGTTATTAATTTTATATTCCTTCCCTCATTGAGACTGCCCATAATTTTTTTCCATATATTAGCTCACTGCAATTACTTTAATATGCTATAGCAACACTAGAATTTAAACTGTAATATTTTCTCCCTGAGTTTTGACTTGTCTAAATTGTATCACTTTCTTTCTAGCAAATGTACTTTTAATGCTAAATAATAGAAGTGAGAGAATGAGCCCTATGACATAATTGTTGATATAGGCAGTAAGCCTGCACTTTTTAAATGGTGCCTGCTGCATTTTGGTATAAATCTGTTATTCTTTTTGGCACATGACAATGTTTCAGGAAATTTTGGAGTGTACAGTGATGGAAGCAATGAAATACTTGTTAGTTTCATGGCATATTTCAAATTTAAGTGGATTTTACACAGAAAACTCCACAGTTGTAAACAATCATTACATTGAAAGAAAACTTTGCTATATGAAAATGTCTTACCAGGGTTTTGCAAAGTTCCCTGCAAATCTTTTGACTTGATTCTACCTCTAACTTAGGCTGCTGCTAGTTACTGTGTTTTTGAGGGGATTTTTTGTGTTTGAGTCATGTTGCAGGGCGGCTTAATTATTTCCTCCTATATGCAAATGAGACTTGTCTGAAATAATTTTAGAGAAGTTGTATATAGGTAACTCAGGTGACAGATTAAATATACTGAACTTTAACATCAGCATCTAATTTCATGTTTAGCTGGTGGACAATATTCCTTTCACCAAAGTAATGAAAAACATTGTATTGACTTGTTTGTGTTGCTGTTGTTCTTGAGAACATGAATTTTTGTTGTTGAAATATGAAAATATCTAAGTTATTCTTATATACACATATATAAGAACATCTCATGGTAACAGCAGTATCTGCTAAAGACCAATGACTGCTTAGATTTCAAATTCTCGCATAGAGAACATGAGCCATGCAATTGGAAAATACATCAAGTCTAGACTGTGTTTTTGGTGTTCACTTGCACAGTCACAGACCTCCAAACAACACCCCAGAGCTCAGCATAGCTTTCCCTTTATGGTTGTTGTAGGATTCTGAGAGAGAAAAGACACTCAGTTTTAAGGAAGAAAATGTTATTATCTGCTTTATGACGCAGATTTGTTTGGCATTGTAAACTAGGCTAAATTCTGTGACCCTTTTTTGCCATTTGGCTTGTCACCATTAGCACCACAGATGTTCAGGTGCAAAAGTTGACATCAAATGTTTCAGGTTTCTCAGAGTCTGAAGATTATTTTTCTGATTCTATTAAATCAGGAAAAGATATGAAAATGTATTGCTATAAGTGGTTTTACTGTGGTAAACAAACACATCATTGAAATAATAGGACTTTGATGTGAAACATAGTCCCACAGCAATAATAATCTGAAGACATACTAATGACTAATTTAATGATCACACAAATTTCCTAAAACTTTCAAAGCATTTTGGTTAATAAGTGTCCTCCTTCAGGAGGGAAAAAAGCACAAAAAAACCCCAACAAACATTTTTTAAAGCATGAGCAGAGGAGGGCAAGACAATGAGAGCAAAAGTAAATTTTTATGTCTTCATGAAGCTTTCCCTTTAACTTCTTTGTAAATGCAAATAAAAAAAGCCTAGCTTGTACTGTGTGTACTAAACACTACAGTGCCTGATGTCAAATGAAACAGTGAAGGTCAGGAAACTTATGAGCATATAAGGAGTAAGATTAGAAAGAGCACAGTAAAGAGAAAATCAAAAAAGGGTTCTGGTATGGTGTAGAATGTTTTGGAAAGCCAATCCTCTTTCAGAGTACAAACTGAGGCAATAAATTTTAAACAAGATTTAGTAGCTTTGATTCAGCAAGGCATGATAGTTTTCAGTGAATATAATTCCACAGGAAAAATGTTTTGCTGAGTTGGAATGCCAGTAGGGAACAAATGAAGCAGGACAGAGTATGTTTTGTTCAGAAATTCAGTGACTTATTTAGAATGAGAGAACTGATTCAACCATTGATGAAAATACAACAATAAATGCTCTTTTCAATCTCCTTTCCTTTGGCCATTTAAAGAAGAGTCATTGGTGAAACGGTGCCTGAGATATTTCCTGTACTCTCAGGCCTTATATGAGGGAGATTAAACAACAGTCATTCCCATGTTTATGGGGAGAGCTTAGGAACTGCTGATTTTTAGAAAGAAGCAAGCACCACTTCAAATGATAAATTATTTCATCTGCTAGTTCATCCTGACTTTGTATAGCTGCTGAACAATACTTCAGTGCTTAAAATGTGGTCAGGATCCAGATATCCTTAAGTGCAGGAAGCTCCTGTATTATCACCTGGTATTTCATTAATGTGCTTGGAGATTCTTGTATAATATGTCTAAAAAGGGATTTGAACCAGGGTGTGTGTATAAATTCAAACACGTATATTTTTATATAGACATGAAACATACACATATACGGCATGTACAACAAATTCTATAAAA
Source organism: Pardalotus punctatus (assembly GCA_013400915.1). Lineage (NCBI taxonomy): Eukaryota > Metazoa > Chordata > Aves > Passeriformes > Pardalotidae > Pardalotus > Pardalotus punctatus. Next base: position 242,626 of record VZTX01002554.1, on the reverse strand, counting down.
CCCTCTACAATACGTATTTTGTTTCTTTCAAAAGATATATTCCTTCTTAAAACAGTATTGAAATACAATACATCAGAGAGGAAACAGTCTGAATGGTTTCTGGAGAGTGTGGAATATAAGTTCCTGACACTGGTGATGAGTGAGACAACTAGGGAAGACGCTCTGTTGGACCTGTTGTTTATGAACAGGAAGAACTGGTGGGTGGTGTGATGCTTGGAGGCCAACCTGAGAATAGAACAGAGAAGGACTGGTGGGTGTTGTGATGTGATGTGATGTGATGTGATGTGGTGTTTGGAGGCCATCCTGAGCATAAACAATCATGCGCAAAATTTTTGATTTTCATTGAACTAATGTGGGGATCAGCAGAATTGTTACACAGAACTTCCAGAAGGCAGTCTTTGGCCTGCTTAGGAGGCTAGTTGAGAGACTTTCTTGGGAGGCATTCCTGAAGGGCAAAGGACTCCAGGAAGCCTGGACATTCTCCAAGAAGGAAATCTTAAAGGTGCAGGGCCAACCATCCCCATGTGCCAAAAGGTAAGCCTGTGGGAAAGACTGGTGTGGTTGAACAGAGAACATTCACTGGAACTGAGGAAAAAAACTGAGTTTTCTGCATAAAAAACTGACTGGATGGCCAGGCCAAGAGAGTTGTGGTGAATGAAGCAAATCCAGTTAGCAGCTGGTCATAAGTGGTGTTCCTCAAGGCTCAGTATTTGGGCTACGATATGAATGATCTGGTTCAAAGCAATCGGGTGCATCTTCAATCAGTTTGCAGATTGCACCAAGCTGGGCAGGAGGGATGATCAATGGAGGGTAAGAAGGCTCTGCAGATGGTTCTGGACAGACTGAGTCAATGGGCCTCAGTCAAGTGTATGTGTACTGTTTTGGGACCTTCACTATAAGAAATACATTGAGGTGCTGGATCATGTCCAGAGAAGGGCAACAAACCTGTAGAGATAAGTCCTATGAAGGAGATTGTGTTGTTTAGCCTGGAGAAAAAGTTCTACTCAGTGAAAAGTGCATCTGTCCAAACCATGAGGAGCCAGTGTCTCCAGAGAAGGGTTGTGGGCAAAAATGTCAAAGGCTGTGACAAGGTCCAGATAGACAACATCTGCAGTCTTTCCCTCATTATTAAAGTAGAAGTGAAGCTAGCACACAAAAACACAATCATATTCTTGGTTCTTACTCTAAGGTGGGAAATCCTGAACTGCAATAGAAATAAAACATTAATTAATATAAAGAGATAAGCAATCGAGATGTGTGTCGAAAGACATATCTGAACAAGTTTCACAAAAAACAGAATAAAAAATGAGAATTCTGTCTCTGTTCTTCAGCTAGCTATATTAAACACTACTAAATAGCAATGAATCAGTGAAAATCTCAGACCTTTACTGTGTTTTGTGCCCTGATGTAGCAGAATCTCATTTTGGTGCAGGAGCAGACTTCTTGAGAAGATGTCTTGTATATTTTGTCTATATGAGGGAGGCTTTATGGAGCTTTTTGACAAAACCTTAGCTTCAGAAAACAATGGCAGTGCACTGGAGTTGAAATTAATGAACACAGAAAATATAACCTGCATTCTCCCTTAAGCTGACATTTTAATTTTCCTGATCCTTGCAACTAGTGGTCTCACTCATAGTATGAACTACTCATTTGGTGCTTTCTAACTGCTCTTACCTTCCATTTCTTTTGCTACTAATGTCACCACAAGAACAATTTTCTCTCAATTTCCTTTCATTCTTTCTTTTCTCCCCTTTCTCTTTTCACTATCCTGCCCCTTTTCTTTCCAACTACAAAAAACACATAAAGACACATGCAGCTATCCTTGTGGTTTCTTTATTTTCTCATTTTGTTCTCTTTTGCTCTGTTAATCTGAGTCTTGAAGGCAGATTAGAGATGCCATCACTACCTGTATTTTTAATCAGAGTAGACATTCTTTAGTTCATACTTAATTTAAATCACTCTGGCTGTGGCTCATATACATTATGCTGACTTGAAACAAATTAAAATTGAATTAAGAACACTGTTGTGTTCTGAACCTGTTGAACTCAGCTGGTTTGATACTACACTTTTTCTTTCACCTGCAGAGGACTCCAACACAGACAAGACTTAATTTTGTGCCTTAGGCATGGGCCAGGCACACAATTTGAGTTTCCAACTGTCAAAATCTAAGAAACGGGAAAAACAGTAGTGACAGATAAGAGGGACTAGGAACAAAATTGTGAAATCACATTATTAGAACACAGGGTTTATTGAGCCAGTAGGGCATCCATGTTAACATTTATTAACAAGAAGAAATGTAGAGCAGAAATCACAATGGGCAGCTAGATTTTGGAGTCATCTGTAAAGATTTTTCTTTAAGAAAGTAGATGGTCTTAACTGTCTGAGCAATTGGCATGAAAAAACTTGGTTTATGAGAAGCAGAATTGATGAGGAATTGTGAGATTAGTTTTTTCCCCATGTTTTAATGAGGAGAGAGTTAGTTTTAACTGCATAGTTCAGTAACCAAAAAGAAAAAAAAAAAATTTGTCAGGCTTGCTAGCATTATAAGTACCATTGAAATAATTGCTCCATTTCCAGTAGAGACTTCACATTATAATTTACCAGTAGTGATTTGTACTGAAAATGAATCGTATCATGGCTACTGTAATCTGGTCTTCTATAGCTAGTGAGGCAGATGGTTCATTTTTTAAAGTTATAATTATAAATGAGAATATTAATACCATTAGGAATAAACATTAAAAATATCAGTATATTTATGATACCTTTTTCTGGAATATGTATTTTAACTCTATTTTTGGATAGGAAATAATGTGTTTTGATGGCTACCTTCTAGTTTAAAGGCCTTATTTCTATAACAAAAATAGGTCCCTGGTATGCATCCTTCTAATTCAAATTGTTCTCTTGCAAAATATTACTTTACAGAGGTGTTTGCACTTCTCATGAAGACTGAAAAGGAAGCAGAGTGTGAAGAAAAAAAAACCAAAGATATCTCTATACCGCAGCGATTATGATATTTTAAAAAATGAAGTCGATTTGGAAGTCTGTAGCACAAATCACTTTTTGTACTCAGACAAAATATTGCTTTTACAAATAAATAAAGTGATATTGGACTGGACCATTATATACTACAAAATAAATGAGATGTACATCCATGTTTATTGCTGAGAGTTTTGAGGACTCATAGAACATCCTAGATATTTTTCTCCTGGCTGATGAGAGCAATTTTCTGCATATTTATGGAATTTACTGCTATGCCAAACATAGGTATTTGTACTGAGCCTGTCTGGGGAGTTAATTTTCTTTGTAGCAGCCTATATTGTGCTGTGTTTTAGCCAGGTGAACAAGAAGTGTTGATAACACACCAATATCTTGGCTGTTGCTGAATAGGGCTTGCATAGGATGAAGGCCTTCTCTGCTTCTCCATCTCCTCAGTAAGTAGGCTGTGGGTGGGCAAGAAATTTAGAGAGATGCAGCTGGGACAGGTGATCCAAACGGGCTAAAGAGATACTTCATGCTACACAATATCATGATCAACAACAAAAATAGGAAGAAGTTCTTTGAAAGTTGCCATTGCTTAGAGACTTGTTGAGCATCAGTTTGTTGGTAGTGATTTTTGCATCACTTGTGTTTTTCACAGCTAAGCCGGAGGTTTGACCATGTCAGTTGCAGCTGGAGTCCAGGCAATTCTCAAGAACAAGTCCAAGTTACCCCTGTAAAGATTGCACACCTTATATGCTAAATGTTTCCTTCCCCTTTTCAATAAATAAACACTAGCTGATAGAATAATTTAAGCCACCAATGAAGGTCAAATTCAGCCCATATTGACTCATTAGCAAAGAATAATTAGTTTAGGACCTTCAAATTGGGGTCAAAGGTGTAAAGCAACTTCATGTCCTTAAAAATAATTCTATACTTAGAATGAAGGTAGGATTTATAATTGAATTGTCTGTCCTGGTTAATTAGATAATTAGTGTGTACCAGTATCATTGCATACTGTGGCAATATATGCATAAAACAATGCAGAAGGACATTTTGAAAGTTAACAATGCTAGTTCAGATGCATACCTTGTCTAAATAATATATGCAATACTGAATTTGGGGTGAAGATGAAGGTTTGTGACTGGATGTTGGATAATGAGATAGCCTTCATAAGGTTGTATTTCTGGCCTAGCAAATTCTCAATGACATCAAATTTCATTACAAAAGCTCTCAGGATATGTCTATCAAGGACAGCACTCAGATGCAGGAGAGAAAATACTGGTCAAGTGCTCTATTGTGCTGAAATTTGCTGAAATCTACAGAACTCTTGGGCATGAGGGAACAGTAACAGACTTCTAGAATACAGTAAAGAGGTGGGATACTTCTCATAATGTCACTCGAACCAAAAGGGCAAGGCGTTTAAAAAACAAAAACTGAAACTCTGTCTATAAATAAAGAAACATCAATCTGTGTTGTAGCTTTATGCTATTTGTTTTGTCTTGATGAACTGGACATCATACTTTACTGAAAATGGTTCATAGTTTAAAATAAAATTACCAGTACGAATAAATGGATACAGACATACTGAGAAGTTGGCAGAAGGACCAATTTTAGTGCAAGCTAACTATTACAGAAGCAGGACACAAAGTGACCAGGAAAAACAGGCTATGTTATGCCAATGATGGAAGTGTGCTGTGTGTTAAAGAAAGCCTTAATTGAATCACTTCAGTGAAGCAATGCTATCAGTGACTAACACAAAATTTACATAAAATAAATGGCACATAAAGGAAAAATGTCTCAGTATTAGTTTTATATCAGCTAGAAGAGTGACATATTTCAGTTGGTACAAAAATTTCCATTGTAGAAGACTAGAGAAAATGAGTGCTACCTCTCAAACATATTTAACAAAGGTCAAAAGCAATCATTATTTTGTGAGAATAAAGTAAGGCAGTTGTTTAAAAATAAGAAGCCACTCTTCAAAAACACAAAGGCATTTCTAAGTGAAGAAAAAAGGATTATGATGTCTGTAGTATTAAACAATAAATATAATAAAAAATCTGAAACAATTCTGACATAAAATTTTACAAAATACGTAAAACCTACTATTACCATTTTAGGACCAAGAAACAAACCAGAAAGGTTCTAGTCTCAGTAAATGATTAAGGCAGCAAATGATAAAATAAGTCCTTAGAGGAAGTGAGGAAACAGAAGCCTCTTTTCTTTTCTTTTCTTTTCTTTTCTTTTCTTTTCTTTTCTTTTCTTTTCTTTTCTTTTCTTTTCTTTTCTTTTCTTTTCTTTTCTTTTCTTTTCTTTTCTTTTCTTTTCTTTTCTTTTCTTTTCTTTTCCCTCTCCTCTCCTCTCCTCGGACTATTCAAATGTTGTACAAAGCTGTAGTACTTACAAAAGATATTACGAAACAAGTCAACCAAACTAAAGAGGTTGTCCATATCTGCTGTATTTACCCAAACACTCTAAAAGAAATCTAGATTAAATGTTAATTGTGCTATGAAATTTCATATTAAAAAAGGCCAAACAATAAAGCTATAAAAACCACAAGGACTGAACTACGACAAATATCATACCTGCTTTAAAGAAAGGGTTAAGTAGAATTGCAGGACAGTACTAATCAATAAACCTCATAAATGTACATGACAAATTAATCAAAAGCTGAAATAATGAATGTTGTTAGTGTACAAGTATTAGCAGGATAAATGGCATGAGGCTTAACAGAATTTTTATTAAAAAGAATAATGGCTTTGATATTTTTGGGTTTCTTTGGAGACATCAATAGACATGGATAAATTCAATCTTTTTGGAAGGGTATCTGCAAGATTTGTCTACCAAAATTCTTCAGGAAATTTTGCAGGAATATATGAAGTGATACAATATGATATTATTATATGGAGACAAGAATATATTTACTTGAGTAGATCAATAATTGGCTAGAAGCTTAGACTCAGAGGTGAGGAGTCAAAATATATTTTTCAAAATGAAAGAAGGTCTTTGTTTGAAAGATGGTGTTCAGCAGATTTGAAAGTAATCTGAAAAAATTGGTCTGAATAACGAGGTGATAAAATTTGTCGGTAATTCAATACCATAAGAAGGAAATCCCACTGTGAAAGATTACAGGAGCAACTGCATAATCATGTAGTGTATAAAATCCAGGCCAGATTTACTGTGAAATGATACAGCTGGGAAAACTTCATATAAAGCAAATGGGCACTGAACTGACCTTTGTCCTCAGAAGTGAAATCTTTACATTATAACAGATTGTTCAAAAAAAAAAATCATCTCAGTGCTCAGTAGAGGGCAAAGTACAAATGAAGTGTTCAGTACTAATAATGAAAGGGAAAGGAATCAAACCAGAGCACATTGTTATCCTGCTGTATAAACAAATAAATAACTATTTATAAATATCTAAAGAATCACAAGTGTCACAATATTCTGGTTTTCGCTTGGGTAGAGGTAATTTCCTTTACAGTAGATAACATGGGGCTATGTGTTGGATTTGTCCTGGAAACAGTGTTAATAGCATAAGGATGTTTTAGTTATCACTGAGCAATGCTTACAGGGTGTCAAGGCTTTTTCTGCTTCTCACAGCATCCCCAGTGAGCAGGCCAGGGTTGCACGAGAAGCTGGTAGAGGACACAGCCAGGACAGCTGACCCCAGCTGACCAAAGGAATATTCCAGAACCTATGGCATCATGTTCATCATAGAAAGCTGACAAATTAAGAAGGAAGGGCGGGGGCGATGTTTGGACTGATGACATTTGTCTTCCCGTGTCACCATTACATATAATGGAGCCATGCTTTCCTCTCTATGTGTGAACACAGGACTGTCCATGGAAAGTGGTGAATGAATTCCTAGTTTTGCTTTTCTTTTGTGCACAGCTTTTTGTTTCCCTATTAAACTTCCTTTATCTCAACTCACGAGCTTTCTCACTTTTCCTGTTCTCTCCCCCATTCCAAAGTGCAGGGAGTGAGAGACCAGCTGTGGGGTACTTAGTTGCTAGCTGGGGTCCAATCATGCCACATGAGTACCAGGAAAGGGTGAGTAGAAGTTAACCTACTATCTCTTCCACATCACAACATGCAAAACTCTAATAAAAGTAGTAGGAGGCAGGCTAGAAACCAAAGGGCATTATACTATGAAGTTAGGTTGTGCAGCTTTTTGCTATGACATATTGCTGATTAAGACAACTCAGAGAGACTGAAGAGGAGAATGAATATTCCATGGAACAGTCATCTATCAAAGTTGCATCTGGCTCTGGGTTGCCCTAATATGCAACTTATTGAAGAATAGGAGAAAATTCAGGAAATACTTTCCCTAGTTATCTGAGGTCGTTTTTACTGAAAGCAGATGACCCTATTGATGCAGTGCAACCTTAAGAACAACTCCTTGTTCTTAAGCACTTTTTCGTGATTTTGTTTTTATTCCTTCATCAACCATGGGGAACATCTTTTCCCTGTGTTTAGATGTCAATAAGTCAGATGTATGACAAGACTTCATATTCTTTTCTAGCTAAACAAAGTTAGGATTTTATATGCTTTTATAAAGATAATACTTTTAAATAATAACTTCAAAATATCCAGAAACTGTAGGAAATGGGTTGTGATTTATGTGCATATCTCTTGCGAGCAGAAGTATGTGAATTTTACAAGGCTCAGAAGTGACCAGAAGCTATGCTTCCATGGTAATGCAGTCCTGCAGTGAACTTCTGTACCCAATCATTCCAGTAGCAAAGTCTCAAAACACGTTCAAATGGACTTCATATATTCCAGAAAAAATACCATCTAGACATACGCTGTATGATCCATAATTAATACAGTTGTGCCTATGCCACTGTCACCCTTGGTAGGTAACTATCTTGCTCAGAAATGCAAGAGTTAGTAAATCTGTGAAATAGTGAATACACAAATCAATTTAGTAGTGTGTTAGAAACTTAGCAAATATTAGACCAGTCTGTTAACTGGAGCAAAGAAGGACCTGGGAGAATTTGTGGATGGCAAGTTGACCAGTAGTGTGCCCTTGTGACCAGGGCAGGGCCAGTGGTATCCTGGGGTGCATCAGGAACAGTGTGGTCAGCAGGTCAAGGGAGGTGATCCTGCCCCTTGACTCAGCCCTAGTGATACCACGTCTGGAGCACTGTGCTCAATTCTGATCTCTACAGTTCAGGACATAAAAGCAGCCACGGTAAAATGTAGATGATTGGGGTATGGAGCATCTCTTTCATGAGGAGAGACTGAGGGATCTGGGTCTATTTAATCTAGAGAAAAGCAGACTGAGAGGGCATCTCATCAATACATATAAACCACTCAAAGCTGTTTGCCAAGGTGAGAGTGCCAAATGGTTTTCATTGGTGCCCAGTAGTAGGACAAGCAAAAATGGCTATAAACTAAAGCACAAGAAGATTCACCTCAACATCAGAAAGAACTTCTTTACATTGCATGTGGTAGAGCACTGTAACAGGCTGCTCAGGGAGGTCATGGAGTGTCCCCCTCTCGAGAGATTCAAACCCCACCTTCTTGCTCCAGTGACCCTGCCTTGGCAGGGGAGTCAAACTAGATGCTCTCCAGAGGTCCCTTCTAACCCTAACCATTCTCTGATTCAGTGATTCTATGTCTTTTTTTTCACTTTATATTGATAAGTAAAAATATTAGGCAGAAACTAAGGTAGAAATAGGTGTAGTTGAAAGGGAAAACCCCATAATTTCTGGAAGAATACTGCCAAAATAAAGAATTAGTGAAAGTCTGGGATGGATTTTTGTTGGTTTTTTTTTGTTTTGTTTTGTTTGTTTGGTTGGTTTGTTTCACTTATCATATAACTGAAAGCAAATAAATTCAGAAACAGTTTTTAAAGATGGCTAACACAGCTGTTGCCACCATCTTGTGGGGAGACATTGGTTTAAGAAAAGGTTACAAAAGATACAGACAAAAACTAGATAAGGACAGATTTTACAGAAAGCTAAACAACTTCCAACAAAAGAAATAATTCCATTTTGTACTGTAAAAGTTGAAGCAGTGAAGTTCATGTGAGTAAAGCTATGTTCTATATGCTGTGAAGTGAATTGGAGTATATTTTTCAGAGAGCCTGTGTGGGCAGAGTGACAGGCTGACTGATCTTACAGGGCTATTTCATCTTTAAATTCTTCCATTTTGTGATTAATGGTCATTGATCTGACTGCATACACACTGTTCTTTTCATATCAATGTTATAAACTACAACAATTGTGTTACTGTCAACTGCTGAAATTCTGTTCAGTGGATCACCTTTCCTTGCATTTTCTTGCTTGAATATTGCACATTTTTGTTCTTTGCAATGTTTCTTCTTTTTTTTTTTTTTTTTTCACTTGTAGAGAAATGCCTAACTGACATTTTTTCTGCTAGGATCAATGTGTTTAAGATAATGTTTGTTCAAAAATTGTATTAATAGGATATATTTCTGTCCCTCTATCAGAGTATAATCACCATAAAGTACACGAACCTACGCAAACATTTACTTCACATGTGACTTATCTTTCTGATGACAATATATTTTAGAAGTGTTCTCATTATGTACTATATTATGAGGATGGCTGGAAGGCTTGAAATAACAGATTTCTGTCAAAATCCTGGCAGCAAAAGTCACTGCATTAAAGTTCCTCTTGTGTCTTCCATACAAGATACATGATGATCATAAGGGGAGAAGATAGGAACCTACCTTGCTCTTTGGAGTTAGCGTAAGAGGATTTGCAATGACATTCATGGTCTTGGGCTCATATAAAATATCAGGTTATTTGTATCGATTAACAGTTAACGTGTACAGTCCTTGAAAGGAGTAATTCTAAAGACACTGATACTGAGAAAAATGAACATTTCTTTTATTCTTAGCAATGGTCTTCCTATGCAGTGGTTTGTGATTGAGAAACAGAGCCAGCTGACATCAATGCTTTTGTTTTCCTATTTTAGGCAAGATGGTTGGTGCATTCTTCCATTTAGAAGCCACTTTCTGTGTATCACATTTCCAGTTACATTAATATCTTCAAGTATCATACTGGTATTACTGAAGTGATAGTCCTGAGTTTGATCTGAGAATTATGTTTGCCAAGTCATAATTATAACAAACACAGTGGGTGAGCTTAAAATAAGCACCTCTTGTGAACCTGTGAAGTTGTCCTATAGAAACACGACAGACATGGGACAGAATTAAGAACAACTCCTCCTGAAAATAGTGACCATTAAGAGGAACAGGTTTTTTTAATTGCAGCCATTTTGGAGAAAATTTTCTAGAGAAGCCAGGGCTTACAGACATCAAGAGGACTCCACACTGTCTTGTGTGGGGACTTCTGGTTTGGGTTGCCAGGATGCAACACCACTCATCACCAGTATTATTGGCAGATTTATCTAATTCTAATCCTTTTCTAGCATCTGAAAAATCTCTGTGCATGCATTTTAGGAAGTTATATGTTTCCTTTTATTGAGCAAATGTATATGTTGTTTTGTAAACACAATACCAAATAATCTGAAAATGCGCTCCAAATAAATCTCAAGCATCTGAAAATACCTATATCCAAGATCAGACATAAATATCTATACTTGGATTTATAAAAGCATGTAAGAATATATGTATATATTCTTTCTTTCCAAGGTAGTCAACAAGATGACTTTTTAATTTGTTACTACTACTACCACTACTACTGCCAAAACTTTGTATCACTAGAAATTTATATTGAGTAGAGTAACTGAGGCGGTTGGCTACTTGTCCTAAATGAAATCATGCACTTATTATAGCAATATTCAGTTTCCTGGCCTGTATGCTCTTGGCACACACTCTTTCTGTCATAAGAAATTATTTAAATCTTCCATGGAGGCACAAAATAGGTCCATTCCTTTAAAAAAAAAACAAACAAAACTTCTCTTCTATTACATGAGGAAATTTTGGCAGTTACTCTTTTAATCTCCATGATTGATTTGGAAAAGTAATACCAGATTCATCTAATTGTATCCTTACATGACCATTTCTACTTACATGACCATTTCTACTTCTGTGCCTGTATACAAACAGTTTTCTTCCTTTTATTCAGTAGCTTTCTTTATTGTTTCACATTTTTTTCACATTTCCATTTGCCAAGAGAAATCTTCATGAAAATTGACTGCTATCACAAATTTTATTGGCTTCTCGTTTGCTGAAAAGTTTCCTGAGGAGACTAGGGTTTTCTTTTTATATGTGAATAAGTTCACTCATTTCTGGTGTTAAGTATTTGGTCATTTGTTTCTACAAAGTGTTCAAAACAGTATCAGAAGAGGTTTTCAATAATATTTTGATGCTGTATTTCATTGAAGCAATAATGTGTCAAAATGCCTATAGCTTTCCTTACATAATGCTAAATGTTTCACCTTTTAGAAGTAAGCCAATTACACAGAAGGTTGTTCCTATCAATGCCTGAAGTGAGAAGAAAACTTAGATAGCAGTTAGGGACAAAATGGCTGAGAGGACATGAAAAGAAACTTATAAGGTGGGAACTTATTAGAAACAATGCTATTTTAACTGAGAAGTGACAAAGAAGAAAAGAGTCCTGAACAGCATCAAAGTTTAAACAGGAAATCCTAAAACTCAACCCTGTTCTGGAAAGTATTACATATTGGTGCAAATCAGAGTTAATGTGAAATTGGCATCCTGACCAGCAACAATAATTAAGGAAGACCTAACATCTAAATCACTAGAAGCAAAAGTCTCTACTTTCTCCTTTTCCATCCAGCAATCTCAGAGATTGAAGAAGGAGAGGGAGGGAGAGGGAGAAGGATAAGGTGGTATTAGTGAGGGGAGAAAGAGGATTCTATGTCAGGTGCTTACAGGTAAATCCTATTGACCTGTCTGTCCTTTGTGCTACTGGGTAAGGCAGCCATATGTCCTCTGAGGATTCCTTTATGACAGCTTTTGCCTTAAGGCAAGATAAAGTCTTTTTCCCACTGCAGTAGCACTAAAGGGAATTACAAGAATTCAAGAACAAGGCCTGTTGGTTTCAGCAATAACAGACAGTTTTTTCATGTTCTTAGACTGGGATTTCAAATACACGGAAATTCAGTCCTCATGGGAGGTTGAAATAATATTTTTTACATGTTGTATAGGACCCTCCTACTTGTTAATGAAATCTGTATGTCGTTTTGAGTGGTCAATTTTATTCTACAGTAGCTTCAAAAAAACAAATACAACTGTTTTTTGTGTCAGTTACTATATAATGTCATATTCCTCAGGGAAGTAGGGAAGTGGCTTAATACAAGCAATGATTAACTGTCTTCTTTTAATTTTTTTCTATATATGCTGTTAAAAAGCTAATCAGGATTTCCTTCTATTTTTTGTTTCAAGTGTAAATGATGAGTAGAAAATTGAGAATTACTTGTTTTCATAAATTTGTCTACTGGATTTATTTAGAGACAATAGCTATATAAGAACATAGAAATCAGTGGATTTTAGTTTTGTTCTTAGATGTATTACATTGTGTGTTATAATGGGACAGCAGCTATGTCTGACCTTTGTTAGGTGACTGATACTACTTAATATCCACAGTCTGAATTTAAGGAAAATGGACATTGAAGTTGAAAATGCCTGCGTGTCTCTCAGCAATAGTCAATGAAACTTATTCCTTTTAACTTCATGAGAAAAACAATTGCTCTCAAGTCAAGCGTTCCGTGTGTTTCAAGAACTTGACAGCAAATGACACTTCATAAGTTGTTCTCCTACATTTTTGTGTTCGGAAGTGTCTTAAATAAAACAGGAATGACATATCTTTACAGCAAAGATGGAATTACCTTTATTCAAAAAAAAAAAATCCAAAAGCATAAACTTCAAGAAAGTTTATGCTTTTTTCATAAGGCTTTCACATAAAATGAAACTCTACCAAAAACATCTACTGTAGATTTCAGAGACATTGAGTGGAAAGACTGAAATCTCAAGTGAAAAATGAAAGAAAGATTATATGGTGGATGGTATTTTAAATGCATGAGTGACAAAATACTTTAGAAAAAACCCAGAATTGGTATGTATGTCAGAGATGTAATGCACTGTCCTAACAACAAAAGTCTAGGAATTTAGTGCTACAATCAAGTCTGACTTGACAGAAATAATGCAGATAATTATCATTTTGCCTTTCTGTGCAAATAACTCTTTTAATGGTATAGCTTAAGGTTTTCAAAATAATTTCTGAACAAATCAGCTGTTAAAGTCATCATAACTGGCCTTACCAAATCAGGAACAGTAGTATTATTGTGACATTTTATCTTTTGAATAAAAATAAGTGCATACTTTTTATTAGCCTGCTGTTAGCATGATGGAAAAAGGAAATGTATGCTCATTAATCCACATCTGATCAGTTCTTTAGATGTGTTTTCTTTACCCAATCTTTCTTTTCATGTTGGCCAAACAAGTTTAGTTTTCATTGTTTAATTGCACAGCAATTTCACCAAGACAAGTGGGGAATTAGCTTTTGAACAAATGTATAAGGCTGAATGTATAATATCCATTTCCAGCTCATAACTAGATTGCTTGTCTTGAGAAAAAATATAAAAACATTACAAAAAATTAGAAGGCCACAGAAATGGTAACTCTAGATTAATTAAACTGAATTTCTGAGTAAAGATATAATGTATGTTCTATTGGAAAAAGCAACCAATTATTCTGTTATAAGCATCCCTATTAGTTAATAAATGTAAATACTGTGTTGCAGGAGGAGCACTCTTTTGTAGTGATTGAACCTGAACAAAATTAAATTAACTGTGACCATAGTGCCTGAAGATATACACACATTTTCCAAAGTAGGAAGCATTTCAAACTGCCTTTTCCATATCATGCAGGTATAGGCTGCTTGAATCCACAGGTGGAGGTAACTGATTCTAGGTTAAAAAATTATCTGCTGCATCCAGAATTTTTCCATTTTGGTTCTGAAACTTTGCTTGCAAATACTTGCTGTTTCCTTTCCCCCCTGATTTTTTTACCACTATGATACTACATGTATGTAAATGGGATATTTTAAGGAGGGAGTCCTCACAGTTTATGATTCATAGGACTTCCATAAACTGATGTCGAAGAAAATAACTTCATTATTAGGAAATAAGGACTTTTCACTGTGGTTATAGCCTTTTCAGTTGAAAAATAGAAAATCATTGGTCCATATTTTATTGTCCCTGAATGAATTTACTTTTTGGTACAAAATCTCTTTAGAAATAAATGAAAGTATTTCCACTTATCTAAATGGCACAAAGGTAGAACAAGAAATACTCAACTGTATTTAAATCTAGGTAACTACAGATTGAAAATGTGTCAACAAGAAGAATCACTTTTTTTTTTTTTGTTGCTACTGTTCTGAAGAAACTGATGATACTTTTAAATATTTCTGAATTTACTTAGCAACATGGAAACAGCTCTAACCTCACAAAAAAACCCACCACTGCCGAGGTTACTTGGGCAGATAAGTAACAATGAAAATCAAGGGGGAAAAAATATGAGGAGAACAAAACTTGACCATTGGGACCCAACCTTGCATGCCAAAGAAATGAAACCAAAAATCTTTGGGATATTTCAGTTCTGGAGGTGGGCGTTGGCACAACTATTCTGATGTAAATAAGCAGAAGGAAAAAATGAAAACACTCTCTTATTCTCAGAAAATTGATTTAAAACCAAAAATCCTTTTCATTTTCACACAGAATAAAAGCACATATCTGAAAAATAAAAAATTAACAACAAATTCCACAAATCAGAACCAGCATTTATTAGTCATTATGACTGTTAAATTGTTCATTAAAAAAGATTACACTTTTTATATTTTGTACTCCTCCTGCTGTTTTAAAAGAGTTTAAACTCAAATCTTTCCAGATTTAAAGGAAATTAAAGGATGAGAACATTTTTTTCTGAAGTGAACTTGATTATGCAAACCACCCAGATAAACATGAATGCGTTCATAGATTTTATTTTGATGTTTTTAATTTTTTTTCCCAAAGAAAAGAAATTTTGAAAACATGTCTGTATTGACTTTGTCAGAAATGTCTCATAAAACGTTTGTTTGAAGTTTCAGTGAAGCTTTTTTTTTTTTTTTTTAAGGAAAATTATGATTAAAGTGATTTCTGCCAAGGTTACCATATTCCTGATGATCAAAAAGAAAGAGGTTGTCACAACATACAGAGGGGGTGAGTGGGGGAGAAAAAGGAGATGCAGAGCAGCGTGTCTGCTTCTGAGGTAGCAATGGAAAGCTCACGACATCTGTGGCTGGGACCATGGCTTGGCCATGCATGCGCAGACACGGGGATGGTTATGAGTGAGAGAGGAGAATGAGCTGCTGGAGTTGTGGCATCCAGGCTCAGGTCTGCACCTGCTGACTGCAAGCCCTGGTATTTCTACACTCATATGCTTTTCAGTTCTGTCTGTGTGTGACTGGAGGAGATGTAATGCTCAAAGCATGCAGGTTGAACAGGTTTGCCTTAAAAAAACCCAAAATTTTGTGTGAGTTCAAGCAGCAGAAAGCATTCCCTAAGCAAATGTCAGCTTACAAAGACCTCAGTATATGGAGGCCTAAATTCCAGATCAGGTATAATCCAGGTTTGACCCTTCAAGAAGAAATTTAATTTCATATCTCTGGGTATATCCCTTGTGAAGACTTCAACTACTTTCAAAAGTAGCTGTCAGTCCTTGCCTGCTCATTTGTAGAGAAGAGATTGGTTTGGTGGCACAGCTAACAATGTAGGACTCTGCCTTTGCTTCAAGGCATAGCTACACAGTGCTCAGCAATGCTCTGCCCCATAAAAGAAGATTGATGTTCTGATGGGTTTAGAAGCTGAGAGCCTCTTACAGAGTGTGTAGGGGGAAAACTTTGATTTTTGTTTCTAAATTATGAAACAATTTATGTTTCTCTTGAAGCTATAGCACTTCTATTTTTAGGAAATTTCAGGGATCTTAGGCTTTGCAATAGAAAGAAGCTTCCAGGTTTCAGTTTGTTGATAAAAGTTTAAAGTTGTGATCAATGAGTAAGATTAAAAAAAAAAATCTTTTACACAAAATGTTTAAAAGCAGGGGAGATCTTTACACTGGTGTTTGTAGTGAAACAGTTCTTCTCTCTAAGTGAAACTTAATCTGTACTTAGCACACAGATACTACGGCAAGATGTTTATTAGAGATACTTAAAGCAGATAGAGGTAAAATTGAACCAAGTTTCCCTTTTAAAATATAGTATCTTTTTTTTTCTATGATAGTTCTAGATGTCCGTTATTCTTATGAGTGAGTACAGGAGTAAAGCCTTACAAGTCTGTGTTCCTCGACCTGTTTGAACCAAATACACGTAATGTCTGTGTGACGCTCCTGTAAACACCTTAGATGAAGCAGGCACAAAGAACAAAACTGAGGAATATCAGAAAGTCAGCTGGAAGATGATCAGACAGCAAAAATAATCTGCTCCATGATGTTAAACTTTAAATGCTTCAGCCTGCTTTACCTTATCCTCTCTTCACAGGTGCTGAAAATACATAATGCTTAGTGAGTGCTCAGAGCAGAGACGTCTTCCGAAGGTCACTCCCCTCAATGTTACATCCCATGTGTGCTGAACACTGCTGGCAAGCAGACTTATCCTATTGGGTGGAATTCAGCCAGCAAGAATAACCTGTGGAAGCCTTTCCCAAAGTCTTCAGTGAAACTTAATAATGCACAGGTCTGCTGCTCCTCCTGTGCCTCCAGACAGGTCATGGCAGTTCAGGGGTGGAGAGGAAGGTGTAGGTCTGGGTCAAAGCCACTTGCACTGATGGGATTCTTGCTGTTAACTGCTGTGTATTTGAGATCAGGACTTTTACACCTCTCTAGCAAAACTTTCCCACAGCTTGTCCCTTATGTAAAAACCACCATATTAGGCCAGGATAAAGGTCTTCTGCCTCTCTCTGTGGCTTGTGATAAATTATTAGAAGAGTATGGGAAGCAGTGAATGCTTCTCCACTGGGTTAGGTATGTGGTTGATGGTGGTCCTGAGACTTCCCACTCCTGAGGCAGCAGGGCATGGGCATTTCTTCAATGAATTTGCTTAATAATTTTTGAACTCTTCATATTTATTTCGTGTAACAATGAATTCCAAAGACCAATTATACATATATGGAAAACAGTTCCACATAAGAGTTTTTCATGGTTCTACAACAGCTGTATAATGAACTCCTGTGAAAAATGGAGAATAAATGTTTATTCTCTTTTTTGTAAGACATCCAATTTCCTATATACTGTGTATATGTTACATTCTTCATTGTTTATCTAAAACCAGGGAATATTTGATTTTGGTCAAGTAGAAACTCCCCATATATCTGATTTGTTCTGTTAGTCTAAATTTTCTACATGATTTTGAGTGGGAGATGGCTAAAGCTATAGCCAATATCCAAGATTCAGATCCAATAAAGACTGAAATTATGACATAACAAAATAATTTGCTTTTTTTTTTTTAATTTCCAGCTAATCCAAAACATCTAACTTGAGTTTTAGTCTACTTCTGAATAGTGAGCTGATATTTTAATAGAACCATCCATAAAGACTCTAAGACCACTTTCCTGAATGTCAATAGTTCTTTCAAGCTTATCACTGTTTATGTGTAATTGTAACTGCTTCTGCCTTCATGAGCATTACTTTGCATTTATCAATGCTGGGTTTTGTCTACCATTTTTATCACCCAACCATTCACAACTTTGATTCCTCTGGGTATCTTTGTAGTCAGTTCTAAATTTGTACTCTAAATATGCTGTTATCACCTTTCTATTTCCCCTTTTCCACATTATTTATTAGTAGTTTGAATAGTATTATGCACAGCACAGGTACCTGAAGAGCTCTGTGGGAAATCTTGGTTGAAAAATACTTATTTCTTTGTACCTTTGATTTCCTATTTTTTCTCAATTTCTCCCTGAAAACCTTGTGTTACAAATCTGAGACAGCTACCATCCTCTGGCAATGATGGATCTAGTCTCTTTAAAAACTTATTTTAAGATAACTTATAAAAGTTTATTGGAAACCTAAGCATCATCCCAATAAATCTTATCCAAAAGATGTCATAAAACTTCAACAGATTTTGATTCAAGATTTTCTGCATGAAATCGGTGTTGAATCTTCCTTGGAATGTAAGAATAGGTCTATTCTTACATGGTTTCTACAAGCTTGTTCAGTACAGAAATCAATGCTTTTGGTCTATAGATCTTTTTATTATCATATGCAATCTAGTCCCCTTCAAATAATGGTTTATTCATGGCAAACAGTAATCTGATAATTCTTTATTTGAGCTCTTTTAGAGCTGGGGGTTAATACTACACTTTTGGTTGTTGTGGGATTTTTTTTTTTGGTTGATTTTTGGTTTATTTTTTTTTTCTGTTACATTTCTGGTCATTTCAATGTTTTGTTCTGAAATCATTCTACTGACACTTCTGTGTAAGATATTTTATCAAAATTCTGCCTTATAAAGTAGGATAAGAAAAGATCTTGGGCTCTTCTGCAGTGAATCCTAGTATGAAAAAATCATGTAACTTTTCTGACTTAAATGTCCATGAATTTATATGGATCACCCCACAATTTCAGAAAATCACACTGCAGAAATAATTACAGTAAATTTGGCTTTGAAGTTAAACTTTTGAAGTACAAATACATTGAGAATGCATTTAGAATCAACAAAGAAGGTTGAATTAAATACATTAGTACTTTATGTTTGCTATTTGCTTGTAAGATGTAACTTCAGGTTAGAAAATTTGCAGGGGCTCCTTTAGTATCCTGGAAGTATGGCTGAGGCATGAGATCTCTTTTGCATTCCTATCACAGTTTGAGATATCCAGGCAACACTGTTCAGAAACACAGGGCAGCTTTAGTGTATGATTTGCAGAAGTCTCCACTCTAGTTCTTGCATAATGAATACTTGTGACACTGAATTCCTTCTGCCTCTCTTTGTTTCCTTCTGTCAACACATCTGTTGATGCTCTGCTTCTTAGAAGTTAACTTATCAAAAATGTTGTTTCATATTTAAATGACCTGCATGCTAGCTCCCTGGAAGGAATGTGTATAATCAACTCCTAATGGTGTCACAAATATTTGACCGCTATAACTGCCTTGACAGGACCAAGTGTTACCATTCGTTTTAAAATAGAAATTACAAATCTGATCAAAGTATTATTACTAATGCTGTTCTTGACCCACATAATAGCCCTTCAGCATTTATATAAGAAAAAATTAGAGGAATTCTTTATTCTTAGGGGAACCAACAAATATAGTCCAGATCCACTTTATGCTTCCTTTCCCATTACACTCTTTGGATTTCAGCTTTGCTTTGTGCTCAGTTGCAACATTATGTTGTGTTTCTAATGCTCTGAACTTTCTGTGACTTTCGTCTAGCAGAAACAACACAAGTCCATTGGGCCTCATTCTCTTATATTCACTTGTGACCCTAGTAGGTGTTTAAATAAAACTGAAGAATTTAATGTCTCCTACATTTACCTGATTAATTTCACATGAAAATAAAAATAAAACCAAAACTAAACAAACAAAAAACCCAAAAACCAAAAATCAACAACCCCCCCAAACAAACAAACAAAACAAAACAACCAAAAAACCCACAAACAAATAAACAATCAAACCTCCAAAGGTACCAAAAAGTATGATTATGTGTGGTTGTACCACAGATGTCTGGCACAGCCCATCAACCCAAGTTTTCTAATCCTGCTTGTTAATACTCAGCATTTCTCTCAAGTGTGGGTTGTGGGGGTTTTTGCTTGCCTTCTTTCACTTTTAAGTCAAAGAGTGGGTCACTGCAGGTGTTACTATACAAAAGAATATAATCTGCAGAATGTACATCTAACTTTCATGGATGTAGTATTTTTTTTCTCTGAATAATTAAAATAATAACTTTTCCTTGGGGAATTACTATTTTTGTGACCAAAATTATGACATATTTGAGGTCTTGGCTTTGAGTTCTGAAGATTTTAAATTAAATCCCTGTTCTGATACATATTTTTTTATAATTCTGAAATGATGTGTTATCACCTGATATGACTCAGATTTATACATTTTCATATCTAGTTTGTCTTGCTGCTACTCAGAGCATTATGAGAAGATAATTTTAATGCTCAGTATTTTGCCAGCAGCACAGCCAGGTCTTTCTGTTTACTAAGTATTTAACAATAGTATATTTTTGACAGTTGTTGAAACATCATTATTCATAGCCAGAAACATAAAAAAATCACCACCAAAGAAGAATGTGTTGTTATGTGATTTATAAAGAGCAGTGAAATTATTCTGAAGAAAGCATTATCAAAATGGTGAAATTTAGTATTGCTTAATAAGAAAAAAAATCTTAGTATTATATTTTTCCTTCTGTTTTCTCAGGAAAAAAAAATCTATATTAAATAAAATGCAGCAATCTCTTGTCAGTCTTAAAAAAAATTTCCATACCCTATTCATCCTTTTCTCCTTTAAAAGTTGTATTTTTCATTCTACTACCCTGATGCAGTTCGCTGTTAGCATGTGTATCCCAGAGGTGTTTGTAACCTACACTCCTACTTTGGCCTTCTTGTGCAAATTCCACTTGCAATATGCTGCCCTCTCCATAATTCAGCCTGATTAACACTGCCATGGGCAAAAAGCCCTAAAGTTTCTGTTTAAACTTAAGAGGAAGGATAAGCCTCAATGATTAAAGACTTAAAATATGATCAGCATCCCTTTGTGTGACGGTAAAATAATGGCACATTGCTTTTGTTTAATTTCTGGGGTTTTTAAAACCTGAATTGTGTCAGCAAATGATAAGTACTTCATAGATGTTGCCTTGTCTACTTCTTTTTTTAATGACATAATTCACACGCAGAGGGGGAGATGAAGAGAAGTCATTATTAAGCTGTTCACACAATGCTGCTATCTCCTGCAATCTCCTGATGGTTCCTGGTCTGCTACTGGTTGTCTGGAACATGTTGAGAGAAAAACAATATGGCCACAAGTGGA
Organism: Pardalotus punctatus; assembly: GCA_013400915.1. Lineage (NCBI taxonomy): Eukaryota > Metazoa > Chordata > Aves > Passeriformes > Pardalotidae > Pardalotus > Pardalotus punctatus. Next base: position 221,688 of record VZTX01002554.1, on the reverse strand, counting down.
AATAAAAGAGAGATAATGTAACTACTATGAAAATGTAACTACTATGAAGCAAAATACTTAGCATAGCCTCTGTCTTCTGCTGTTCCTGTTAGTCACATGGTTTCAGTAAAGTCTTTGAAATTAGCTGTTCTCTAAGTGACATCCGTTTAGGGATTAGTTAGTCATGTAAGGATCAGTGTTTAAGTATGGGCTTGTTCCCTCTTCAACCCATCTGTCATTTTTCTGAGATAATACATTAATTTCCATAGCAACAGCCTGTAATGTTACCAATAGGATTATTACGACTTTGCTTCATGATCAAGCAAAGGAAGCTGGACTGGTCTGGAATAAAGTGTTATCCCAGCTCAGGAAGCCTGAATAATAGGAAAGCTGTTATAAAAGCCACAGTTAAGCCTCCTTTTCTAGCTGTCACTTTAGAATAACTAGGAAAAATAAGTTAAATGTGGTGTGAATTGCCACCATTTGTAAATGTTAATTATGTCCACTTGATTTGGCTTATTCCAGGTTTTGCTAAAGTCCAAGAGATGCAGAGTCCTGACCTAAATCCATTGCTGCTTTTTAAATAATTAAAAAATACAATCTGGATTCCCAACACTAGCACATTGTGCAAAATCCTAAATATCATTATTTTTTATAGCATAAGAGAAAAATAAGAGGAAATTCATTCCAACACTATATGTGGTGAAGCACAAGCATTACTGGTACTTTTCAACTTGCTGATATTTGGACAGAATTAGAATTCCATATTAACAGAATCTGTGACATATTTGACACAAGCATTCTAATCTCAAACTGATATACTCTGGAGAATCTCTGTTCTTATTTTGCTCTGCACCACATTCCTTTGTGACTAGTTTCTAGACAGAGGATATGGGCATAACCAGTTCATAATGATTAAAAAGCAGAAAAACAAATATGCAATTAATTAGAACACTGCTGATTATCACATTATTTAATTAATAATCCCTACATAATATTAAAAAAATAATATCGCCTACCAGTTCAAGACTTCTGTATGTCCGCATGTCATTTAGAGTGAAAACAATCAACCTGGTAGACTGATAAAGGTAAATTTAACAACCGTGGCAGTAGAATTATCTACTTGTATGAGTTTTAGTATAAAAACTGCACATGGAGAAAAAAATTATGAAGCCAAACTGCTGCTACATTTTGTTAAGCTAATGCTCTAAGGCATATTGAAACTTACTGCTGGAAAAGTTACTTACTGAAGTCTAGAAAGCATTCTACATCCCATGCTCCAATAAAGTGCTGTGGGTTATGTGACCCATATTTGCAGGGAAAAATGGGATATTGGGACCCTCTTAGAATTCAAGAGGATCTTCTAGAAGTCTTAACTGAAAAAAGGGGAAATGATTTTTGCCCATAGGATTTGGATGAAGTACTTTGGTCTAGTAAATTGCATATACTGGCTTAATTGCCGAGTTCCCCAAAGGATTTAATACTGCCATCCTAACTTATTTATTGAAGTCAACCAATTAATGGCAGGGTATTTAGTGAGCCTATAATCATTCTAGGAATTACTGGGTTTGGCTCCAAAGTAAACAAGTTTCACAAATTAACTTCAGATTAAATGAATAACAGGCAGGGTCTTTATTTTGCTTTTTTTTTCCTTTTTTTCCCTTTAATCACAACTGTGGAGGAATTATTTATACACCTCTTTATAGGATAAAATCTATTTTTTAATGTGTAACTAATCACACTTTACTGTACACAGGATTTTTGTCAGGTAGTGTGCAAGAATTTCATCAATGCAATTAGTCTTTCCATGAGTACATTCATGAGTATATCCATATCAATATCCTCATTATCTGGGGAGGAATAACCTAGGCACTGGTAAGCACCGGGGGACAACCAGCTGGAGATCACCTGGGCAGAGAGAAACTTGGGGGTCCTATTAGACACCAAATTAGCATTAGCACCTATGTATGCTTGTGACAAAGAAAATCAACCACATCCTGTTCTGCACGGGAGGAGTGTTGTCAGCAGGCCAAGGGAGGTGTTCCTCCCCCTCTGCTTGGTCCTGGTGATACACATCGAAGAATATAGGGTCTAGTCTCCCCAACACATGAGAGGTACAGGAGATTCTTTTTGAGATTCAGCTGAGCAGCTGATGGACAGGCAGAACCTATTACACATCTTTTTTTTATATATATATTTATTTTTTTAATTTTTTTTTCCAAAGAGGGTCCATATTCCTGCACTGGAGACTGATACCAGTTTTCTGTTCAACTGTTCAGACAAAATAATAGAGCTGCTAAAATTATACTTAAAAAAATTTTTCATTCCAAGTTTAGAAGTTTGCCACATATGATTGACCTGATTAGTTTATTTCTGCTATACTTGTACTTTTCTACCTGAAGCTCTTACCTCTCATGTGTACCAAATAACAACTGAAACCTTTGTGTGCTCAAGCTACAGCTAAGGAGGCACAAATCTCTAGAAAGAGATAAGTGGGTGGATCTTCTGCATAGGCCAACCAAATACTCTTCTTCGACTACCAGATGATTAGCTCTACAGCACTGCAGAAAACATTTTGCTAAGGTTTATGTATTTCTTGAAACATTAGCTCAAGGCTCTGAAATTGCAGAAGTTTGAATAAACAAAACATAAGACAAAAAACTCTATCACAATACTGGTAATTAAGGCTGCATACCTCCATTTTGATTTAAGCTATATTTTCAAGGATTCATGCCTCTAACATTCTTATTTTTTTTTAATAAATGCTCTGGAAACGATACAAAGGAGGTTTGTGACTACTGGATTTACTGACATTTATCTGGCCTAATAAATATTTGCCCATTTCAAATTATATTCTGCAAGAAAGAACTTGATCTTATTGCTGGAATAATAACTTATACTATTTTTGTTTTTAATATAACAAAGAGATGGAAGATGGGATTCTTGATCTGTCAGTGTCTGTGAGATGAACAAGATAAAAGTTGAGTAATGTCAGCATAGCGTACATCTTTTCCACAAAAGAAATTCTGAGTAATGTTACACACTTGGTTTACTGAAATGGATTTAACATACTGCATACCAAACACCAGCTCACCCTTATTCTCCTTCTGTAAGAGAATAATGTTGTGCTTCAGCATGTGGATAATTTCTCTTTGTGCTAATCACCAAATTAATGAGATTTACTGAATAATTTCTTCCTCTGCTACTCCTTTATTGTATTCATGCACACACTATGGTTATTTTGTCACTAGACAAAAATAGGTGAGAAGGTAACTTGTTTATGAACACTGAAAAATTATTGTGGATTATTTTCAATATCTTTATTTATTTTAATATATATGAATAAAAAGGAAAAAAAATCCAAGTTTTCAGAAGTCCTTCACACAGCTAATTTCTATCAAAATTAATTGGATTGTAACAACGCAATTCTTTGGAAGTGATTTTTTTTTAAAATTATAAGCTTCCCTGTACAATGAAACCCACATATCCACGTCAAAGTTTTGAATCACCTTATATGGTAAGTTAGGTAACATCACAAAAGAGGCCATATGCACTGCTAATCAAATAACATAATTTTTAGAAATCACTATTCACCTCAGTTTCACAGATATGGATCAACATATCTCCTAGGTATCCTTGTAGAAAAATATCCATCTATGGTGATAAAAATGATATTAAGGTTGTAGATGCTAAATTTGCATGCTTTTAATGGTAGAATGTATTAATTAAGAGACAATGTTCCCTTAGAAGTTTATGTATAGTCAAGCCATGTAAAATCATTTTATTATGCTAAAAATAGATACATATCCCAGAAATATATTCTTATTATTTTTAAAAAATATGAAACAGGCACAAAAAAACATGTTCCAGTAGTGTAGTATATTATTTAGCACTTTTTTGTTTGTTTGTTCTTTTGCTTCTATTTATTTTATTATGTTGGTTAAACTTTGTGCAAACTGGAATATTTATTTAAAATCCAGATGAGATTTTGGTATTTTGAATAAATCTGATGCATTTTGGTGCTTTCCATGTTGACCGTGATAAATATTGTTGATGATTTTAAGTATATTTGTCCAACTTACTCAAATTATAGGGAAAAACATGGCAGTCCCTGTGTGAGAAATCTGCATCCAGCTTGTAGACTACTCCATTAATGTTGTCAGCTCAGTCAATATACAAAAGAATTTGAGGAAGCATCTGGTGTTTCTCTCAGAATCATCAGCTCCCCTGGTTTTTCTCCTTTCAGTGGAAAATACTCACATAATGAGCCTGCCAAATAAATAGCAACTTGTCCTTCTGCAGATTCTTTTCTCCTATGATTAAGGAACAGAGAGTCCTATATAGTAGAGTAAGTGTTAAGCTAAAAAACATCTTAAGAAGCTCAAATTCAGGGCTTAAGACTATAACAAAAAAAGCACAAATGGATTCAGAAAAATGAATTTGTATTTCTTAGGAAAAGCAGTCCTAATCCTCCCACTCTTCTTTAAATCCATGCCTTAAGAATTGACCAAGGACCTTAACAAATATCCCAAAGCAGACTCTACTTCTGTATGCAGAGAAATCCTACATTGAAACAACATCTGGTATAACTGCTTAAAAATATTCTTCCTTCTCCTCTGACTTTACAATTGCATGGAAAGGTATGTTGAGCTATACGTTTCCATATTTGCCATCCACTTGTCTCGTTGCCACTTTGTAAACACAATGTTCAAGAATTAGATTTTTAATGATTTTTTAAAACCGAAAATTGAATTTTATGTTAGCATTTGGCATCCTATTTTGCTAAGAGTACATAAAAATGTTTTCTAGGTGGTTATATAAAGCTGGAGAAATACATCCTGAAATGCTGATTTGAAATAAGTGGTTTAGTTCTTTGTTTTTAATTTGTGCAAGATGTACTTTGGCTTTGGTAACCTTTTTAGTCCTTTTATGTCAGCTAATACAAAGTGCATTTGTAGGAGAAGATCAGTCAAATACCCTTACAAAAAATATAAATGTTATTTGGAACTGATAATGCAAATGTACACACAGATACATCTGCATTTTAGGCATTGAGAACTACTAATGGCTTAATCCAGTAAATCAAGATGACTGCGTTAAGTAGGATGAAGATACTTCCCCGCCATGCCTACCATACATTTTCAGGCAACAGAACCACAAAAGGATGTTTTTACTTCCTCTGTATTTATTGCGCTGTGTCAATAATTAAGGCTTACACATTTGATCTACCTGGATACTACTGTGAGTACAGGTTGCTTTTAACAACTTCTGCAAATAAACACATGGTATCACATTCTGTACAGAGGTTTTTGTCTACTGTCAAGGCCTGCCTTTCAATTGGAAAGACTAATATACACTGAAATGAATGGACCCTTTGTGAGTTTTCTTGGAATTAGATCAGACTTTAAAAGAGACTGACAAGTATCCCATAATATTCTGTTTATTTTTTTTATGCCTCCTGTGCTACAAGACTATGGGAAGCCTATAAGTTCTTTGTTTCAAAGAAGAGACCTGATAAGCATGTGAACCTAGAAACCCTAGAGGAGCAGTTTTTTGCTTCATTCATTCTTTCTTGACATCATATGTTATCATCTAGTTGGGGTTACACTAAATATCTGTCTTGTCCAGCTGTCTGTGTCCAAAAGTGGCAAAAAGCAAATGTCTGAAGGGTATAAGACAGGATAAATGGGAATTTATTTTTATTTTTATAGTATTATCTTTATGGGATTCTCATCCTGTGGCAATTGATTAAAAAGACTGTATTCCTGAAATGACCAGAGACACTATTAATACTCCACAGAATCTTTTCTGTCATTGCTCTTCTCCAATCACGATTTTTCCAAGAACATTGAAAACTTTCTCCGCTCTAGGATGTGTAGTTGAGTGAATTCATTTGAAAAATGCTGTCCATACCTGCATCCAAGCATTGCTTTGTGTGATCATCAAACTACAGACAGAATAAAATTGCAACCGATGGCAATTATGGTAATCCACTTGCACAGGTGGCAGGCCTGAAGCTTCTCAAGAGTCACACAAACCTCAGCCAGCCCTGACACATACAAGGTTGTCCTTGTTAGCCTGCCAAGGACACGTAATAACACAGACCTCCCATTATTGCCATTAAAAGCCTAAGTCTCTCATCCAATCTGGTGATAATGATTTGATTCAACCATCAAGAAAATGTAGTAGCTGGTGCTCAGACTAAGTAGTTAGGCCAAGTCTCACTGGTGACTGAATGCCTTCAGTACAGCATTCATATCAAGCACCTATTGAGGTGGGATTGGAACTACATGGATCTCCCTGATTTAATTTAGTGATCCCTTGTTTGGAACCTTAATAGAACTGCTCCTGGTTTACATTTGGCCCACTTAAGTCAATTTTTGTTTTTCTCAGGGGAATAGAACGAGACATATGAACTTCAATTACCACTGGGCCCAGGTGTTTTACTGTGACTAGGGCGGAACTGTACTCCAAACCCTTTTTTTTGTTTCAGTGGTGACACAAGCTTTAACTTTACATATATAAAATAAATATTATTATATATAAATACATACGCACAGGTATGTGTTATATATATTATTATGTAAAATTATGTATTATATATTATAGGTACGTATTATACTGTTTTGGTGTTTGCTTTTTGCTTTTTTTAATTTTTTTTTTTAATAAAACCTTCTGTCTTTCTTTCCTCTATAGTTTTTTGAGGAGGGTATAAGGAAGCTTCCTGTGCTACAGCGGTAAATGGAATAACCCACTCACCTCATACGTACCTGTTGGGTAGGTGCATATCTTCAGATATGATGCTGTAGTTCATTGGGCTTAGAGATTCTGATCCTGTACATTGGGCCCTACTGCTATAGAACAAAGTTTTGCCCATTGTATCAATCCATAGATCTAGGTCATTCTCTTATCTTCTTTCTTTAGAGCTAAACAGTGAATGCAGCTAGCGAAGGTAATATCTTGTTACAAATATAATATCACTCTTGAACAAAGACAAATCACAACTGGATTTGGTGATATATTTCAGTTGTGGTTCATTTTCTCAAATGAAAAAGTGGCAAATTTAAACTTCTACTCAACAGTTCAAGTGTTTCAAAGAGCTGTTTCACACAACATCAAGTGCACTGGAAAAAAGACAGACCTTCTGTTTCTGGAATAGTCCTAGACTTTTTTAACTCTATGATTCCATCTGCTTAGATATAACAATCTCCTATTTTCAAACGCAAGCCTTCTTCAGAATGGAAGAGATTAATCTTTAAACTGTAATTATTATGAGTGTTTTAATTCCTCTTGCAAAACTTCAAAAATCTCTGCTCTCATGTTTCTTGTCTAGTTTCTTTCTTTTTTTCAAGAACAGACAAAACCTAAATTCATCTCAAATTCTGAGACAGCAATCTCAGCAGCAAATATTACAAAAAATAGTAAATTACTTAGGAAGTAATGACTGAAAATCTCAGTATCTCCAAGTTTCACATTCCCTAAAAAGCAACACATTCTTCCAGCTGCAGAACAGGAAAAGAACTTGTGACTTGTGATCATTTACAGAGACACTAGCATAATTTTCATTTAGCACAGTGTACACTGAACACTTGCAAAATACTGTAGCTTATATTCAAGACAGACTTGAGCTAATATTTATCCAAGATACTCACGTACACATTCAAAGAATTTGCAGCTTTTTTATGGACATATCACAAAGAAGAAAGAAAAAAAAAAAACCAAAAACATCAGTTGTCTTTTTTTTACTGGTTGATTGAGTATGAATTATTTGATCAATCCCACTGTTTTTGCACTCTGTAAATATCTTAAAATGCATGGCATTTTAAATGATTGATAATGTTTCCTGTCACTTCAGTGTAGCACTTTCAGAGTATAAAACTCTTCAGAGTCTGCATTGTAAGGGAAAATAATTCAGTGCACTGTAATGGCAGCTACCACATATCATCATTACAGCTTTTTCAGTGGTAGCAAACCACTAGACATGAACATCAAGGACAGTCTGTAGCTCAAAAGAGTCAGCTTCAGGCAACTTAACTGTTTTACCATTCCTAACTCTCATCTGAACTGTGACATGCTGCTTTCACTACTTCTAACTGATGTCAAAATGAAGAGCATAAAAGTAAATGAATAAACAACAAGAACCGAAGTAGTACCTTTAGAGAACAGCTTTATACCTACAAAGTGCTTGATAAGAAAAATACTGGTCACAGGTTGTATTTGTGTACAAAAAAATGTTGACTCTCCTTGCTGAACAGAGTTTAAAGTCATTACAATCACATAATAAATTAAATCCTGAATATTATGTGCTGCACCCATAGCTGCCCAGCAAACTGTCCCCCAAGAAAGGATCTAGCACCACTGATGATCTGCAATTAATTCTCTCAAACCACACTTGCTTCTATTTCAGGATCTTTATGTGCTTACTACTTTTGAGAATTAAGTGGAAAAGGATTTTCAAAAAGTGTTTTTAGCTCTCATGTTGATGGTGGCTTTTGTTACAGCACGTTCTACATTTCTGCAATTTGTCAGACACAAATCACCTTATCACTAGGACTGTAGTTTTTGGTTTGGGCTTTTTTGGATAGTTTTCTGGGTATCTTTTTTAAAGGAAAGCTCTCATCTGCATGATTTCCACCACTGTCCTGAAACAGATCCTGTGATTTATGTACTTTGTCACTATAGCAGTAGGAAAGTAGTGGGAGCTCTGTTTGGTAACATACTTCATATTTAGCAAATGCTGGACTTAATACAGTCAGACACCTACTGTGGCACAAGGGTGAAGTGGCCTGTTGACCACTCATAACTGTAAACCTTGGGAAGTTAAAAAAGCTGCAGTAGGTAATCCTTTCTATTTTTTTTTTTTCCCTCAGAAGAGGGAAACATTGGCTTCAAAATAGTGAAGAATTAATCTGAAGAAAATACTCCAAATGTTGATTTCTTCTCCAGAAAAATTATTTCAATATTAAAATGAGATTTCTGTGTGTCAGAAAAGAAAGCAAGAAATACAGCAAAATTCTTGGATAATATTTTAAAATAGTTGTTGATAGTTACTTTTGTTAACAACAAAATTGTAAGCCTTTTTTTGTTTTAGGTTATTAGTGGTCTACTTCAATTATAACCTTTTATTAAGCTTTCAGAGAAAGGTAAGAAAACTGTTATATTACTTGAGACTTGAATGATTTAGACTTTTAATGCAGGTTTTCCAGCATCATCTTTCCATTTAATCCCATAGAAATTAATTCTTCCTCTTTTGTCTTATAAAATTACTCTAACTTGTTTTCATTTTAACAGTAGTTATTTGGACTGCAAGATGTTCTGTCACAATGTAAACTTACTGGATAACCAGTGATTCATCCTCTAGTTTATCTGATTTTATCTTGGAAATATTATACACATTTAATGATAAATTAATATTCTTTTCTGAAAAAAAAAATTTTAATCATACTGCTCATAGTTCAGGCTTACTGCCCTTTGATAGAGGAGTTCTGTATCTGAATCCCTGAGTATGTAAAAACTAGCCTGTATATGACAAGAGAGGCAAATGTACAAATGACAAAAAGACTGAAGCTTTTTCCTCATAGAAAATTACAGGCAAAGGCTTTATTAACTTTTATTTTACCAGATGTCTCCAAATACTGACTGCACCATTGATACTTTATCTATACTGAATAAAGGAAATAAAGAACAAAATCAATATTCGTTTCAGAGGGACCTGTTCTACTCTTCTAGCCATAGCATGAAGATGCTATGGTTAGTCATGTCTTTTAATTAGGTCACAGAAAACAGAAGAAATGATGGACTAAAGTGAATGACAGAAAATGAAGATGTCTCCCAGCTGGAGAGTACTAATACCATTAATCCCTAGCAAAGCAAATACAGGATGCAGTTGCTTGGGTGGGGGAAGGTGCAGCGTCAGAAACAAAAGGCTATTGGAAAACAAAAAGAGGGAATGAAATAGTAAAATTTAGATACAACATGTCAACCTCGAATAATATTTTTGCATTTTCCAATAGGTTTCTCTGATATATGTAAAATATATTTTGAAATATCGTTTTGCTTTTTCCGCGTTGTCTAATTCGTAAACACTTTCATTTTTCTTCTTTCCGGTACACTCAAATGTCCACTAATTGATTGTCTAGCATTCTTAAATATCTAGTTTCTTATGAATGAAAACATTGAGAAATAAACTGATATTACCCAGCACTGCTGGATGAGATAGCATAATGTCAAAATTACTAATTCTATTGTGATTGCCCATGCTATTTTTTACTGAGTAATACTTTGAAAACCAGCAAAAATTTTAAATTATTTTATTAATAGCTGTAGTTAATTAAAATATGATACAAACATGTTTTTAATTGAATAACTCCATAATCCTTTGGATGTTATGCCTGGCCTTAAAGACTTGAAAAATTGAATCCGTCTTAGATCGGCATGATGGAGAGTATATATTTTTTCTATTCTCCATTCCAAGTCTAATTTCTGGGGAAAATGAACAGGTCCACAAGGTAATATATATAATATGTATGTATCATTTTAAAATGTATCTACATATATATATATATGTACAGTTGCATAAAAATGGAAGTGATTGTGCAGTAAAAAAATGGATATTAAATTGACCATGATGGGTTGAGAAACAGTCAACCAGAATTTTTGAAAAGTCTTTGAAAACAACAGGTGTTCCTCTTTCCTGCAAGTAGCAAAAGCAGTCTATTAATATGAAATGGTTTTCTAACAATACATGCAATTAAGAGCCAGAATGCAGAAAATTCTGGGGTTTTGATCAAACAAACCTCCTGGTGACAGTTTTGAACCCTTATTAATGAAAACCAGCTTCAAGGAAGAACAGATTTCTCCTAAAGAAAAGCCATATTTAAATATGGTTCTAAGCTCAGTTAAACATGGTCAGAGAAGAAGACAGCAAAGCAATGAGTGACAGATCAATCTCAATGGGAAGATTCTAAAGAACACTAAAAGAGATAGCAACTCTAAGTATCTTGGAAATATACCTACATATTGGAGAAGTCTTTGAGAATATTTAATATCAGCAGTGCCATATGCACTGACTATAGTGTTCTAAAATGCAATGGACATGACAGCTGCTACAACGGATTTGAGTAAATGGTAAATGCAAAACATGACTTAAAAGGATCTAAAATAAAAGAAATTCTTCATTTTGTGGAAGAAACTCAAATTTTAATCAGATTTTCCTCAATAACACACTCTCAGTGCACAGAAATATTCAGTGCTGGTAAACTTGAATAAGTCTTGGTAAAGAAGGACTGTATTTAAATTTAGCAGCTTGCTGAAACAAAAGACTAAGTGTTCATTTATTCTAGATTTTTTTCAGGGAATAAATGGAACTAAAACCTTTTGTTAATTTCTTTTTCATTCAGCTTCAAAAACAGAATACAGAGCTGATATAAACTGAAAAGACGAATAGAAAGCTATTAGTGTTAGTAACAATTTGCATTAAAAATCTGTCATTAAAAATTGTAATGAACACAACTGGTACTGCACTTCATGGTAGCATGATCCATATCTGGTTCTTTTTAAGAGCATGCACATGTCAGAGCTAGAATTCCATGCAGAAAATGGATATGTAGCATAAATGCATAGGAAAAAAGTGGCTGTTGGCACAGGCAAAATGGATATATGAATGATGTCCATGACCCCAATACAAGATTTATCTATGCCAGAGTTCTGGAAAGTGGGTAGGCAACAGTGGCAGCTGCTGGTGTGGGAGCAGTTGTTCCTCACATTTTCCCATCTGGCAGTCAGCAGGAGGAAGAGAAAGCAGCTGAGGTCACCACAGCTTCCCTGTGGCTCTCTGTTCTTGCTCCAGCCCTTTTCAGATTCTCACCCATAGAGCTGCAAAATTTAATTTTTTTCTGTGCTGCTGAAAGAGGTCTTGAGCCAGCTCTGGGGAAGTGTCTGAGTAACTTGAAAGAAAAAATATTGAGACAGCAAAACTGCTGATCATTGTAAAAGCTCCCATTCTCTTTTCTTGCATGATAAACCAGAAGGTTTCTGCGGGATGTTTGTACATCTATACTGTCTACACATGCACACACAAGCACATTCCTTCCTAACTTTGTTCAGAAGAGTTCTACAAAAGGTAGTCAAAAGAGTTATTAAGTGTTTCTGGGCTTCGAAAGATGCAAAGAAGTGTTACTATTTCATGCTGTTGCAATCTTTTTGTTATCAAATCTGGGGTCCTTACAGTTTTAGTATTGCAGACCTTGGGACAATCTGAGAGGTCTCTTTACATGATGCTGGAAAACAAGAGATGATCTATATCACATCAGATCTATCTTTTGACCCTCTGTCAATCACTCTTTAAATAAACAAATGTTTCTTATTCATATGCATAAGCTTCTCACCCTCATTCAGAAGTCAGATTATCTCAGCTACCAGAAGGGGAATATGTAAATCCTGTTAGATGGTTAGCTTTAAAATGAAATAAGTCACCCAATACAGCTTTATCAGCAGCTATTCAGTTTGTCTAGTTAGCAGATGAAGCACTTTGGCATGTTTCTACGCTTTTCTAGCTCAGTTACACAAACTGGCACACAGAATACAGTTACTACAGCAAAACCATGATTACACTCTAGAACCCTCTCCTTTCTGCCTCTATGCTGCCCTCCTCAGGAACTAACCAAATTAAACAAATAAACACTGCAAAATTAAATTGGGTTCTTGATGTAGGAATGGGGAGGAGGGAATGAACAGCTGTTTTCACTTATGAAAGAGTTGAATATGCTTATTTACACTATTGATTTCCCCACCAAAGCTGTTTAGGCAGAGGACCAACTCTCTTTAAGGGAATTATCAGTGGCATGTCCCAGGAGAACCGAGCAGAGGGGTGAAGAACTGAGATGAGAATGAAGGGCTTAATAAAAATCATACAGGTGAGAACCTGATAGATAGGTTAGACAGCAGTGAGGTTTACAACTGAAACAAAAGTAGAATCAAGGAATCACAGAATGGTTAGGCTTGCAAGGGATCTAGTTCCAACACCCCTGCCATGGACAGGGAAACTTCTGCTTGACCAGGTTTACATGCTAGAGTAAAGAACTTCCACCAATATCTAGTCTACTCTGCCTTGAGTAGGGGTGAAGCATCCCTGACTAAGGGATGAAAATTAAATTGGTGCACCACAGGGGGGGAGTCAGCTCCAGGCTCCATCATGATCCTGGCAACAATGGAAAAGAAATTCATATAGCTGATGTTCTTTCTACTCATCCTTCCTTCTGCCATATTTTTACTTCCTTATTCTGTGACGCATTACAAGAATCTACCTCTCATCCAACAGCTTCAACTCACTTTGTGTTGTCTTTTTCTAAGGAGAAGAGGAACTCATTGTGAATGTTGAAAATTTCAGAACTGGGAAATGAGGGGGAAAAAAAGAAAGGAAATCAAGAGCTAAGGAGGTGTTATAATCCACTCTTAATCACAGAGGAGCAAGTGAGCTCTCTGTGGATTACGAATCCTAAGGTTCAAAATATTCTCTAAAATATTATTAAAACGAGGTTAACTGTTGATACCAAAAAATTGATCTATTTTATTTAGCAGTAAAAGAGGCAAAGAGAAAGAAAGAACGAAATAGAAAAAGGGGGGGGGGGGGGGGTTGGCAGGAAGAGTGACAGAAACATATCACCACTCCGTGGGTCCCAATGATGTCTTGTTGGTTCTCTCCATCTGGTCTTATTGGTGGTGAGGTGCCCCACAAAAAAGTATAGAATCCAATGGATTCATATACATTTGGACCAGGTGGGAATGCCCAGGGCAACTTTCACCCTATCTCTTGCAAGACTGTGGCTCTATTCCATCATTTTGCATCACGTGCAGTGATCTGGTGTGAGGCCTCAGGAATGAGTCTGGGGGAACTTCAGGGGTCTTTGATGAATGGTGACTCTTCCTCTGCTTCCCCTTCACTCTGCAAGTCCTGTGGATGTAGCTTTCCC
>VZTX01002554.1:170803-206298 GCA_013400915.1 Pardalotus punctatus | reverse complement strand
AAAGGGAGGGGGGGGGGGGGGGGTTGGCAGGAAGAGTGACAGAAACATATCACCACTCCGTGGGTCCCAATGATGTCTTGTTGGTTCTCTCCATCTGGTCTTATTGGTGGTGAGGTGCCCCACAAAAAAGTATAGAATCCAATGGATTCATATACATTTGGACCAGGTGGGAATGCCCAGGGCAACTTTCACCCTATCTCTTGCAAGACTGTGGCTCTATTCCATCATTTTGCATCACGTGCAGTGATCTGGTGTGAGGCCTCAGGAATGAGTCTGGGGGAACTTCAGGGGTCTTTGATGAATGGTGACTCTTCCTCTGCTTCCCCTTCACTCTGCAAGTCCTGTGGATGTAGCTTTCCCAGAGTGGCGGGGTGGTTTCACAGCTGAGCCAGTTTGGGTGAGAGGATGGGTGTTCACTGCCCCTGACCAGAGGTTGTGCCACACACTCAAGACCCTCCTCCTCTCCCCTTTGGTGGGCGGGGTCTGTCCAAGCCTGGCAGCAGGGAAGTCTGGAGCTATGGCCTCCCCCCTGAAGCTGCTGCAGTTGATCCTCCTATGGAAGTGTCCTCCCAGCCTCATCCATTACTTCCCAGAGCTGAGATGCTTAAAATAATAGTGGTACTTTTTCCTATCTCAAATAGCTTTAGGCGGTTTAACTCACAGTTCAGGACCTCAGCCCAGGGGCCCTATTCAGGGTGCAGTAGTCTTCCATCCAGTTTTTTTATACAATTTTGCTATAAAAGACGAAAGTCCTTCATAAAAATATTTAAGCCATAAACCATAACATTTCAGACTCTGACAGGAGGTATAAACCAAACTGTTTAATTTATACTTCTGAGAAAATTGCAATTATGTTTTTTCTTGCAATAGAAATACATTTCCACAAAGAAAATCATGCCTGTATGGATTTCCACTGGTGTGACTATGGCAAAAGTTCAGGCCATAAATACTTGAAATATGCAGATGAATTGTAAGAAGTTTGAAGAAAAACAATAAGATTGATCAGACATTCCGAAGGAGAACTGATGTAGTCTATCTAGAGGAAAAGTTGGAAGGGAAATGTTAAATCTTTAAATACATAAAAGACGGCTGTAAAGCAGAAGGGTATAATCTGTTCTTTGTGTGCACTGTCAATAGAATGAGAATAATGGATTTGAAAGGGAATAATGCAGGTTAATGTCCTATCAGGAGGAAAAAGAGATTAATGGTAAAGGTAATTATTCACATTAGTGAAATGCCTTGAAAGATTATAATATCTCCATCACCAAAAATTTTAAAACTGGTAAGAAAAATATGAAAGTTGATAGTTGGCATGGTTTAACGCCAGCCTTCAACTGTGTACCACACAGTCAGTCAGTCACTCACTCCCTCTATTTCCCAACCTTACCCCTGGTGAGGAGGAGAATTAGAGAAAGGAAAAAAAGTAAGCCTCATGAGTTGAGATGAAAAGAGTTTAATAACTGAAACAAAATAAATATTATATTATTACTACTACTACTATTTCTAGCACTACAAATTTATGAAAGTATTGATAATTGTAATGAAAGAGAGAGAGAGTGGAAGAATGAAGAATCATCTGCTGTAGTGGTAGATCAGGTACAAAACTATCTCAGGAACCTGAAGGCACATGGGTCCATGGGACCTGATGAGATACATCCAAGGGTCATGAGGGAGATGGCTGAGGAAATGACTAAGCCACTATCCACCATATTTGAGAAGACATGGCCATCTGGGGAAGTGCTCAGTGACTGGAAAAAGGGAAATATAATCCTTTTTTTTTTAAAAAAAAAAAAAAGGGAAATAAGGGAAACCCAGGGAACTACAAGCCTGTCAGCCTTGGTGCCCAACAAGATCATGGAGCAAATCCTCCTGGAAACTATGCTAGACACACAGAAAATAAGGAGATGATTTGTGACAGCCATCATGACTTCCCTAAGAGCAAATTGTGCCTGACAAATTTCTTGTCCAACTATGACAAGGTTACAGCAATGATGTGTGAGAGAAGAGAAATTGATGTCATCTACCAGAACGTGTGCAGGCTGAAAGAGTTGGGGTTTTACCAGACTGGAGACATGAAGTCTGGGGAGACTTTATAGCAGCCTTCCAGTACCTAAAGGGAGTCTACACAAAGGCTGGACAGGGACTTTTTACAAGGGCATGTAGTGATAGGACAAGGGATGATGGCTTTAAATTGAAAGAGAGTGAGTTTAGACTGGATACTAGGAAGGCATTATTTACTGTAAGGGTGGTGAGGCACTGGAACACTTGCGCAGAGACATTTTGGATGGCCCATCTGTGAAAGTGTTCAAGGCCAGACTGGAATGGGCTTTGAGCAACCTAGTCTAGAGGAAGCTGCCCCTGCCCGTGGTAGGGGTGTTGGAACTAGATGATCTTTAAGGTTCCTTTCAAACCAAGTCATTCTATGTGTCTATGGAATAACACCTGAGAGAAAGAAGTGATGCACAGTACAATTGGTCACCATGCACTGACCGATGCCCAGCCTGTCTGCAAGCAACTCCTGGTCAATTCAACCCCAATTTATAAGTTGAGCATGACATTCTATGGCGTGGAATATCTCTTTGGACAGTTCAAGTCAGCTGACCCTGTTTCCTCCCAGCTTTTTGTGCAACTCCTCACTGGCACAACATGGGAAACTGGAAAGCTTTTTGTAAGTCCTAGCACTTACAAAAGCCCTAAGCACTACTTAGCAACAACCAAAACATCACTGTGTTATCAACATTATTCTCAAAGTAAATTTAAACACAGCACAGTACCCACTACTAAGATGAAAATTAACTCTATTCCAGCAGAAACCAGGATCATACATACATCACAGCCTCTCATGATCTCTTTCTGTTCTGTATTTCTATACCTCCAAAGTGAATAGGATTAAATTTCACTTCTGTACATCTATATGGCTATATATGTGTATACATATATATGTATATATATATGTATATATTTATGGATATGGATATGCAGCTACTCAGATTTTCTAGAGAATACAGCCAAGTTTTCTCCAAGTTTACCCTAACATTTTACTAAATTAATTAAGATGTTTTTGTCTGCAAAACAAATTGTGCTAGTAAAGAATATAAGAATGTTCCATTTTTCAGAGGATTAGACAACTAAGGGAAAGTACCTAATAGGCCTTAAAAATGTGTGTAACAGCTAATGACCCTTTCTCTCATTAAAGTAATTGAGACATATACTAGCAAAGTCAATTTTTTCACCAATTTCTTCTAGACTGAAGTGAAAGTGATTATGAAATATCTCTGTTAATGGCTTGTGAAGTCGACAAATGTTGGTTTACAACCTATGCAGTTCATTATCACATGCTTTATCCTCAGCTGGAGTCCTGCAGATTTGAGTACAACTTTGTAACAGTCAGAAATATCAATCCCCTTTCAAACTATCAGATATGTGGAACAATCACAGAGGGTTTCCATTCAGTCTCTTTACCCTTCAGAAAGTATTTCCTTCCTCATGATGTCTGTTTAAGCATAATGCTTTTCCATGTTCATGTAAAACACATGAGAAATTATATTCTTGGTTGTAGGCTAGTGCTGTAATGGGTGGACTGACTCATCCCAGCATGGCAATTCTTATCCTCTCTCATGTTATTTCCTGGAAAAGAACAATTACAGTGTTAAGTGTCCTGATATATTTTTAAAGAGTCCCCAACTCCATTTTGTTAACAAAGGAAATAAGATGGAGACCCTAGATAATTTCCTTAAATCTGACAACCTAGACCTTAACCATGGTGGAGATGCAGATAAAATATAGTTTGATCTTATCAGTATTTCAAATTTTAGTGAATAAAAATATAGTGTGATTGTTTCAATTTCAGAGAAATTATTTTTGCAGTGGTAAATAATTTTCAAGAAAGAGTTCCACTGGATACATTTATTGTAAGACAGAAAAGATAAAAGAGCTTTTAGAAAGAAAACAACACAGTCAGTTGCTCTGTGACATTTTTCAGTGGGAGAATCCATTGGCAGCTGTTCAACACCATTTGTCAGCTAACTTTAAATTAAGTCTAAATGTAGGCAGTCCTTAACCATGCTCTTCCGTCTCAATATTGACAAGTTTTGGGTGATTTAAAACCAAGAAATTATATTTTACAACTGAACTCTTTCCCTCATGAACTTTAAACTACTTAGGCAATCTTCCAGCCTTCTTTACTCTCATGCAGCTGCAGCTGAGAATTATATTTAAATCAAAGGACTGCAGAACATACATATCCCAGTACTGCCATGGGATGGTTTCTTCTTTCCAAGCCTGCAGATTGGTTGGTGTCATGAAGAACAGACAGAGAAGATGCTGTTTATCAGGTGTTCACTTTTGGAGTGACTGAATAAGACCAGACTGGTAAAAAACAAAATCTGATGTAGAGTTTGAGGTGTGTACTTGGAGATATCCTGGAGTTTCTGTCTGAAATATCCACTTTCCAAGGCTGCCAGAACCTAGGCAGCAAGCAATGAAAAATATTTGGAACAGTTGTTGTTTTTTTTCCTCGTGACTTTTACCTTAATATCTAATAATCTTTGATTTAACTGCAATTTAAATGTTTTCAGTGTCTCAGTTTCTCCTTTGTCAGTTGCAGAAAATTATTTCAACTAGGTATTCTAATGTTGACTGCAATTTCATTAAAGCTTAAAAGACAATATTTGCCTTATATTAAGGTTTATATGGGAATAGTTTGTCAGTATGCCTGAACTCGGGAAATTTAATACTCAGAAGAAATGCTTTTTGATAATAGTTCTTTGTGGTTTTCTCCCAGTTCTAGGGTTTCTTCAGCAATAAAAATGCACAAAGCAGTAGAACAAGTACATTGCTTGCCTAAGAGCTTCCTGATTTGTTCTTCACCTGTAGAGAAACTTAAACATATGGGTAAAATCTAGGATTTCCAGATCAGAAATCTCAATCTCTTAAATTCTCTTCTCTCATGCTTTTATAAGCAATTGGACACAAGAAGAACAGTTTGCTTTGCTTTACTCCAAAAAGTCAGCACATGTAAAGCCATTTTATGTAGAATATCATCCTCTCAATGTGCTACTCCTTCTGGGAATCCATAAAAATGTCTTGAAGTCATAAAAATGTCTTTTAAAATTATTGGATAAATGGGATATTGCACATTTCCTTAGAATAATCTGATAGTTTTGCCTTTAAATTTTTATTTAATATATAGGAAATAATTAATTTCTTCCTTCTTCCCCTAGTGATTGTGTTATGGCATATCATCATAGCTCAATATGCAATAAAATAATGAGGCACACATGGTACTTAAAATGGTATTTATCCCCTTAGATCAGTGCTAGCTCTTCTGAACGCTATATTTTTTTAAATTACTGTATTGGATGCAGTCACATGCAACAAAATTATTTGTTATAGTGAGAGAAATAGAGTTCAGATCCATCTAATGCAAATTTAGTAAATACATTGATTTATAAATAATAAAAGCACTGAACCATGTCAACTACAAAACAAAACAAAAAATAAAAAGTACATTATGCTAAAATATGTATCAAAGAATAAATGATTTAAAGAAAGATAAGCTATTAAAAAGAACCCATGGTTTTGGTTTGTTTGTTTGGGGGAGTTTTTTGTTTGTTTTAAGATTAAGCCATCTATTCTGAGCATACGCTGAAGAAGGGTTTGAAATGAAAAAAAATATTCTGTATTATAGACCAGACAGCTTATTTAGCAGGAAAATATACATCCTCATTAACCACCTTTTTAAGTGTACAAGTCGCTTTATTGATTTGATAAGTAAGGAGGAAAGGTAAGAATAGGAAAAAAAGAATTTAAGGGAGCCTGGAATTAAGATTGTAGGAGAAAGGCCTACAGCCACTTACAGCCTAGGTTTCATTTCTCTTAGGACTTTACATCTGATGAGTGACAGACTCTTTGCTATATAGTTGATTACTTTGGTCACCTAACTTTGTTAAGAATAGATACATAACCATATGAGAACAAAAGAAAGAATACCACTGACTGACCTGAAAAGTAGTGGAAATTTTTCAAAAGTTTTCAACCACTTTCGTCAGTGCCTGGTCTAGCACATTCTGTCATGCTGGTATTCTCATCTTCAGTTCATAGCAGGATGCTCTGTAATTTGAGGTTTCTATCGCCTCTATTGCTGTTGGCTACTACTTCCTGTACATAGGGCTTTATAAACTGTCAAGGGCTAAGCTGGTTCATACAGCAGTCCTTTGTTACAAAACAGCTTATTTGTTCATAGAGACAGTCTTTGAATTAAACTTAAAAATACTGCCTTCTTACATTTTATATCCAAGAATAAAGGGAATATTCTTTTTATGTGCAATGCTAGTATACTGTCCTTGACCCTATGAATACTGCAACCATGCTATGCCATGACCTACAAGATCAATGAAAACAATGTTTTTTAGTTTGATTTGAGCACCATAATTTAAAACAAAGTGAAATGTGATTTGAGCACAATCTATTCTTCACTGGTTACAGAAGTTCACCAACATAAAGTTTTTCAAAGTAGGAAAGTCAAATATGACCAGGTGTTTGTGACAGTGGAACTAATGAAGACTTCTTCCAGATGCATTCCTTTTCCCTGAAGCTTTACCTGCGGCATTCCAGTAGAAGAATATAGAAGCAGGTTCTTATGAAAAAGTGCAGGGAAGAAACCAAGACTAGTAGCTTCTGAAGAAAGTATTGACTGAATTCTTTCTGCTGTTTCCTCACTGGTAGCAGCAATTTGCATCTAGTGGCTCATTTTCAAGAAATGAGAGACCTTTTTCTAGTTCCTGTGAAAATGGCCAATACACTTAACAGTTTGGATTGTTATGAGGAGCAGACTGTTGGCAAGACAAATGGATATCACAGACATCCCAATAGTATAGTATTTCAAATGTTTGTGTAGTAGTAGCATGAGGTACTTTTCTCAGCCCTAGAACACTTGCATCACTTTCAAAGGAATTGATAGGATCTCTCAGACTTGTATATGTGCATGTGTGTGTGCCTATATAATACATATACATGTAACTATGTACATGCTGGAGGGACAACAGGCAAATATCTCTGTGTTCAAGCTTGATGACAAGAAAATACAGTTTTTAGAAAGTACTTTGTCACCTTTCCCACTCCCCATTAAGAAAAATTACTTCTAAAATGCATAGACAATGACAAGAAGTGTCAACTGGATGGCTCACCTTTCTATAATTACAGATATGTACATTTTTTACAGCTTTGTGTCACCTAAGAGATGCTTTTTACCTCAGCTGTAAGTTCATTAATCTTTGATGGTACAAAATCAAACACAATGCAACACAACACTAAAATTCACTTACTGTGTGTCTTTGCCTGCCATACTAATTAAGAGAATAATTTTCAGCATCTTCTTTTTCCTCCTGTTTGTAAAAAATAAGTTTAGACAACATAGCAAAGATATAAGTGAATGATGTATGTAACTTCAAGAGGAATGAATACTCTGCATTACAGTAGTAGAATGAGTAATTCTTGAGCAGGATCCAATGCCAAAGAAATTTGCTAGTTAGAAGAATCTGAGGATCTGATGCAGCTGATATTAAATTTACTATGCGGGAGTCTTTAATTTTGCTTCTCTGAAACACACAACTAAACAGTAAGTAGTTACAGAAACATGAAAAAACCTGACAAACCAGATAGCTACATAATAATAATAAAGAATATAATAATAAAAAATAGTTTAGCGGGCAACATATAATTTTCTGAAAATCAAATTAAAAACTCCCTAACAAATTATTCTAATGTGAACACTCTTATTCTAATCTGAACACTCAGCAATGGTGGTGTATATGGCAAGAATATCTTCCCTTTTATATTTTATGATATACAACCCATAACTTCTTTTATTTATTGGCTTTTTTCTAAGAAGCCTGCAACTGATGAGTAAACAGGCTTAAGAGTTTTAAATACAAATAGCTTAATTAATAAGATAGGTAAAATCATTGTATTTATGCTCCATTTTATTTTGTAATGTAATTGATCCCTCAGTTTCTTCTAAGGCAAAACTCAATCATTATGTGCTGGTGGATTTTTTTCTCCACCATTTCACAAAATATCAGTTCAGTTTGCCTTTAAGTGTCTTGATAGAACTAGATTCATTTTATTACCTAGCTAAAGGACTGGAAGTAGGCTTGGATTTCTGCCCAGTGTGTAGAGTCTCTCCCTGATACACCAAAACCGGGAATCAGATTGAAGGAGGTATCTTGTTTTACTGAGTGAAACCTCTGGAGTATGGAGCTTTTAATTTACCATATTTTGAATTCAGATGAAAGTCACCAAGTAGCTGAAATTGCAAATTAACCCTATCTAAGTAAAGAAATAAAGAATTACACTGTTGAATATCGCTGACTCTGTATAGAGGAATCGTAGTTATAGATATCAATGTGGAGAGTTCAGATCTGCATTTATCAAATCATCGTAATAGAATCCAAGCTATTAGTCATTTCTTTGTGTTGGACAAGAAAGTACTGTGGGACTTTGGATCCAGGCTACAGTGGGTGCTGTTTGACTTTCTTATGACTATTGCTAAAGTTACAGTGAAGAGTGCTTCTCAATCAGGCTGAGCATAATGAACAAACAAGATTTTTCAGGAGAATTTACTAAATATAAGACAATACAGTTTGATCCTGAAAACAAATATGATGCTCTTTAACCCTAGGCTACAGCCAAGCCCAATGCAACTGCATGCTCATTCCCCCCAGTGGGATCAGGGAGTGAATTGGAAGGTTGAAAGGTAGAAAACCCATGGGTTAAGATAAAGTCAGTTTAACTGGGAAAGCAAAAGTTGTACACACAAGGAAAACAAAACAAGGAATTAATTCACTGCTTCCCATAGGCAGGCAGGTGTTCAGCCTCAGGAGAGCAGGGCCCCATCCCACAGAATGGTGACTTGGGAAGCAAAACGCCATCACTCCAAATATCCTCCTCTTTCCTCCTTCTTCTCCCCACTTTATATACAGAGCATGATATTACATGGTCTGGAATATCCCTGTGGTCAGTTTGGGTCACCCATCCTGGGTGTGTTTTCTCCCAGCCTCCCACATACCTCCAGTCTCCACACCATCATGGCAGTACGAAAAGCAGAAAAAGCCTTGGCTCTGTGTAATGCCTGCTCAGCAACAACAAAAACATCTCGGTATTATCAACTCTGTGATCAGCACAAATCTACTTGTAAGTCTGAATGGAAGTATGAAATAATTTTGAAATGAACATTTTACAGTTTTGGTTTCATGCTGGGCAGTAGGTGTGAAATAATTCATCTCATTATCACATTCTGACTAAGGCTGATCCAAGTACAAATATCCCTGAGAAGAAGGCACAAAAAGTGTAGCCTGTAATCCCTTCTGTCCTTTCATAGTACCATCTGTAGTTGAAAGCTAAATGAACATTTTTGAAAATACCAAAAATATACAAGATTCCTAGCCCAGCTGAATCTAATGAAAAATTCTGTGAGCTTAGATCCTTAAATACTTCCCTCTGGAATCTTCTGATTTCAAGAATTAAACTTTAATAAAAGAAAAAGAAAGTAATGAACAGGAAAGGGGACCAAGTTCTATGACCAGTCAGAAGCTGACTCTAAAGCTCAGTAGAAATATATGCTATTTCTAATTTTGTTAATCTAGTTCTCTCGGAGATGCCAGAGAACATTTTGTTCTCAGAGTATTTCAATTCTATTGCCACTTACAATAAAGCTGTAATGACTCATAAATATATCTGAATTCACTGTTTGCCTATTTCAAATGATATTTTAATAGACTAGTTTTCACTGTTTCTAATAGAAAGCAAGATGATAAAGCATTTGGATTGTATGCAAGGCTTTGACTTGAAGTGCTCAGTGCAATCATACATCTTACACTGAATTTTTCATATTTTTAACATTTTTGTTAATTTGCAAATGAATCTCATGAAGAAAACCTAGCTGAAAACGCATCATCATAATGTTCAATACTGAAAAATAAAACCATTAGTATATGTCAACCACAATCTTCTTTCTTTCCCCAAATTATAAACATTAAATTAATATGGCAACATTACATCTGAAGGCATCATTATGTAAATATATTGAAAATCTATTATAAAAGCATTTAATGTACAATATTATGGAGATAAAAATAGTTTTTGTAATGCTATGAACTCTATACACTGAAAGTCAGCGAGAGTTCAGCTTGTTAGACATTATTTTGACTATAAAAATTATGTGATAATAAGAAATTGACAGCACAAATACAGTTGTTGCAGTGTTTCTGATTTTAATAATGCTACTAATCTACAAGAAAATTTCAGATTACTGTTCTCATAAATTCCTTTTAATGCAGGGGTCCAGACAGATAAGAGGAATGAAAAGATATAGGCAAACATTGGGTCAGGTGTTCAAACAATGAAGAAATATGAAAATGTTGTCATTAAACACTATTCTAAATGTTTGTATTGTCAAGGTAAAAATCCAAAAGAGTTAGAAGATGGCTTACTCAAAAAAAGTACAGGTGGCAGGTGACTTCCAACTCAGCATATTCTGATTCTTTGATTCCATATTCTTCTGAACACCCAATGAGTAAAATATAGGCTGTTTTGTAATATTATCATTTTAGAATACCCACCTAAAGGTAAAGAGTAAAGCAAGAACTATTTGCATAACACAATTTTCTGAAAAATACTAATCTGTTTTTACTTTAGTTAGTGCCATTTGTCTTACCGATTGTTAGAAAACCTCTATCTTTGAAAAGTTAAATCTCAGAACAATGTTAAAGATGCCTCAGTCTGAAGTCCTGGTCTTTGACTAAATTTTACATTTCTTCACACCTTCTCATTACAGGCTTGAGGCCTTGTTCATTATAGAATCATAAAATCCTACAATATCCTGAGTTGCAAGTGACAAACAAGGATCATTGAACTCCAGCTCTACAAGGTAGTAGCTCCACAAGAGTTTTAATAACCCATACTTAATATTGTATAACATTAACAGCAGCTGGCCACTGTATCACTAAGTACAGATAAATCAACCATCCCCTGAGAATCCATGCTATGAATATAGTTACACTGTTATTGGGAGTCAAGAGATGCCCTCCAAGTGCCTTCTACAAATTCAAGTTTCAGAAATCCAGTCTTTCTTGGATGATCCCTTAAGGTATGAAATGAGAGTGGGAAATAAGAAAAAAACATCATCCCCATCTACAATGTTTTCAGATTGGTGCATGTAGATGTGAATCAGAACATAGAACTGAGAGAAAAATAGCAATGCTTCTAAAAAACACAAAAATTATATAAATATTATTGGAAAAACAGTTCTTAAAACCACTAGGATGCTTCAACTATGTAATTAATAATTTACTGAACAGTTCTCCAGTAAAAAAAACAAACTGTGACATTCAGTAAACCTTAAACTCCACTAGAAACATCACACATTTGAGACATACTGTACAATAAATGATCATCTCACTTGAGCACATAAGTTCAGACACTCTTGAAGCTCAAGAGTATTTCTGCAGTTAATTGACATAATATCTGCAGGGAGGATATTTTTTAAAAGCAGGATTAGTTTACACACAGTTACCCTTGAAACTGAGTAAAAATGGTGTTACACACTGAAAGAAAATCTTATCAGGCAGTCATTTACTTTTTGAAGTTTATTAGGAGCTTCATACATCCTGGTAAATTGCCATTCTACTGAGCAAATTACTCTGCTTTTGTAAAAGGAAGGGTATGAGTGCATGAAACAGTATTCACAGAGTATGAACATGAAAATAATACTGTTCTGATTTTCTTGACCTTTAAAGGCAAGAGAAATGTTCATTTTTATAAACTGTAATAACTCTAAACCCTATTCTGCTAAAAACTCTCCAGGGTCAAAAGCTTCCCTACAAACATCTGTGTTAGGGACAACATAAATTCTAAATAAATTTCTGTTTTTTTCTGACCTCAACAATTTAAATGACAGTGTGTCAGACACACCAACTACTCCCTGTAGGAAGGGACTCAGGGCTCTCTCCATCCTAGCTCTCCCAGCTGGCAAGTACAATCCTTTTATTCAAAAAAACCAGACATTTACTTATTCCCTATAGATAGGAGCATCTCTACAGTCTCCCAGTTTCTCTCTGAAGACATCTTTTTCTTGTGGTTGTTATAATATTTAGAACAGGACTCACTCTGCTTATATATATATGTACGTGTGTATGTGCACAATGTCCATTTCCTAGTTTTTACTCTTGTTTGACTGTAAGTGAAGCATAAGCTTGTGTCAAAATTTCTTTGGTTGAAAATTTATAATTTTAGATAGGCTAGATGAATTAAAGATTTTTTTTTTCAAAAGGGATTATTTTAAAATATGTGTTTTTTCACAGCCCA
The DNA here is from genome assembly GCA_013400915.1 of Pardalotus punctatus. Lineage (NCBI taxonomy): Eukaryota > Metazoa > Chordata > Aves > Passeriformes > Pardalotidae > Pardalotus > Pardalotus punctatus. The sequence continues at coordinate 193,935 of VZTX01002554.1, read as the reverse complement.
GTCACTGGCCTTCAGAGCATGTGCAAATTTTTCATTGTTGCTTGACTGCAATTTAAAAATATTTTTCTATGCAAAATAAAGAAAGAATAAAAAATTTTAGTATATAACAGAAGTCTGCTTGTAACCTTCACTGTGCAGCTGCTCTTTATCAAAGTATTTTGATGACCTGTAACTCAAAAAACAGCTTGACAGATTTAAATTCATAATTTGCGGGAAATATACACATTTGGGTGCCACTCTGCAACAAATCCATTTCCACTGCAGAGGCGATAATCTACATAAACCATACAAACCTTCATATCTAGGATTAGCTCTTGTTAATCCTCTTTTTACTTCTCTCCACTGTCTTTCCGTTCCCTGCTGCACCAAGCATAAATCATTTGCTTTCACATTTTAAGTCCTTATGACCTATCTCTGCCCAACCTTTCATCTCTCTTGTGATAGCAAGACACTGACCCCCACCTACAGCTTTGCACACAGTACCTTCACATGTATTTGGTGATATTTAGCTGCTTTTCAATGAAGAAGTTCCCTCCTTTTCTCAAATCATTTTGAAGTAATGGACAGTATATTCTTTTCCTTCTGACATCTCATATCCTCAAAATGATGACATTATCTGCCTTCAAGTCCTTTAAATCTATTCTGTGCTTTACAGCCAATAATGGGTAGGTAAATGAAGTGTTGTGACTCAGGTGTACCCCTTGCACAATTCTCCCCATCCTGGAAATCCGTAATTCTACTTCATCTACTACTGTAGTAGTACATAGCTGTATTGGTTTCCCTCATACAGCTCATTCTCTGTACTTCATTGCTGAAGGGATAGTTTTCATCAGAACCAGTCAAACACATTTTTTCCCTTTCTTCTTTTTAGAATGTTGATATTCTAATATGTCAGTCTTTGGAAAATTTCAAGTATCCTGAAATGCATTGTAGTGTCTAATGCCAGAATGAGTACTTGGATTCTGGCGCTCAATTCATAAATAATAATATATCATTCTAGTGGCCCTGACAGAATTTTCTGACAAAAAATATGTTACTGACATGGAGAAATTCCATCTTAGAGTATGGGTTACATAATAAAGTAATTTATCTTCTTTTAAGTATGTTGGCAGTTGGCAGTTGGCAGCCTAAAGAAATTAGGGGCATTGGTTTATTCTGACCACAGACTCTGAAGTGTGATAACTACCCACTCTTCTTATTTATCAACAGGCCTTTTCATGTACACTGCCTCACCTCATATGCCATCTTTATTGAAATCTTAATATTCAACTTATTTTTCTGACATTAGTAAAATACATCTAATAGAAAAGAATTAACTTAATCTAAGTGAACAGGTGCTGTCTTCTACTTTGACTTATACCAGCATTTTGGAAATTAAATGTAAACTTTACACTGTTCATCTTCCCCTTTTTTCCTGTGGTACAAACTACTTTATGCCTACAAAACAATCACTGTAGTTGATGTTTGCCTGTTTCACTAGGCAAAAGACATACAGACATACATCAGTCAGACCTGACACAGATTTACATCGAGCTGGAACGTCATGCCAATTTGGGCCTTTACAGCATTAAAAAAGCAACAACTTAGGCCTTTCCAGTAGAATGTAATCATATAATTTCTCAGTAACATATATAATTAAAGCATAAATTAGCTATGCTTTTCCTAGCTGAAAATAATAGAAAATTTTTTCAGGCTTCCTCTGACACAGGTGCTATCTGTTGTGGGGCTATCAGAAAAGGTTAGAAACACAGCCTTCCATTTTTTGAGACTCGTGTCGTTTGTCAACCTCAATTTCCATGTAATAAGCAATAAATGAAATGATAAAATGATGCTTTGCAGCAAAAGTTTGAAGCAATAAAAAGATATGCTCATCTGAGAATGTTGCCATCAGTTCACACTTTTCAATGGGGAGAAAAATAACTATGCTGAGCTGGCTTTCATGTGAAGAGTAAAACTTGAATTGTAAGCATGTTTTATATTTATATTTTTTATAATTTAGCTGGATTTTAAAAGTGGAATGATAATGGTGAATAAAAGGTGTAATTAGCCTTTTTGTGATAGTTACACATGAGTGATAACACCTTTGTGATTTTGTTTTGGCAATCTGATAACCTACCTGATGGATAGCAATAAATAGCTGATAAGGGACAGAGTGTTAATCTCTGCAGTTACTTTATCTGTTTCTGGGGTATGACCATTGATTTACAGACTAAAACTAGTCTGGATTGTTATATTTATATATATTTGAATAGAGGAGGTTTTTACAATCATGTAAGAGAGGAGGGAGAATAGATGTACTGATATATGCATGTGTACAAACAATGAAGGTTTTCCTTTGCGTGTTGTGGTGCTTCTTCAGAAAGTGTAATGTGAAAATTGGACCAGTTTTGAGATAACCTATGAAGATGTGGCCAGACACAAATTATTATGGTGAAGCAGCCCAATATAATTCTGAAACTAAATATTTTGCTTCATCCTTCTGAAGTGCTGCCATAAAGATTACTAAATTCTTAGGCTTTTCCTCACTGGGACACCAGTAATCTTGAAATGTTTAATCCTGGATTAATTCTCAAGCTTGTCAACTTTACTGGAGAGTCTTTCATTGTCCTTGATTAGCATTGTAATTATGTTACCATGTCCCAAAGCCATATTTTCCACCTCATTGACATTTTACTATGAAGTGTTCATCTACCCTGCAAATCCATTGCATATTTCCTTAAATGCCTACACCAAGTCCCACAGACCATCTACTTTTTTTGTTACATGTACAGAACTGTAATTTAAGCAAAATAAGCTTCAGTGAGCCAAGTCCACACTCAGCAACACAATTAAGTTCAGAATATCATGAGTACTGGGAAGCAATGTTTTTTCTTCAGTCTCTAATCTGTGGTTGCATAATGTGTCTAGAATTTCCAATCTTTGGATTAGATCAGAAGCCAAACATAGTTGAATTCATATGAGATGTTAAGAAAGAAGTAAAGATCTTCAGAGTCTTAAGAAAAAAAGATAGTACCAATATAAAGTGTTTAACCTAAATAATGCATAGATGATTTCTAGCTTTTCTGTATCAGAAACCCAGCAGTTGCTACAGTTCACCAATTTTGTGGAAAGATAAAGACAATTTCTAAGATGAAGGGGTACTTGTTCGATTTAGTCTTAGTGCTAAATTGCCTAAGAATCTTTTAACCTTTTTTTCTATTTATTTTACATTTGGTGGGACCATTCCTTGGCTGTTTTCTCATGACAAATTAATTGCTGTGGAGCAACTGTCCAGCTGTTTTACCAAATGACCTCTGGGCTTTAATTTTTAGAGTCTTGAATAAACAAAGCTACAAAACAAAATCAGTGGGAGATGTGGATGTTCAGAGCTTTAGGAAGCAGAGGAGAGAAGTCATGTTATTGTCAGGCTAACTGCTCACAGATGAATCACATAAAATATACAGTTGTCAACTGTTTTGTCATTATTAAATGTGAATTGTTCTTGCTTAAGAAAAAAACAAAACAAACACCCTCAAATATTTTAATTGATCATATACTGTGTTTATTGTATATACTTGCTGCTTTTATTTCAGCAAGAACAATGCCCTCACATCTTGGGTGAAGGAGATTAAACCAGATAGGAATTGGAAGTTATGATTAACAACAATGTAATTTATTTATTGCTGTAGTTAGCCTAGTAACTGGATACTAACAGATTCAGCTGATGGAAGTTGCAAGCTTTCCTGGTTAGGAATTTGTTTTTAATATTTAAGATCTTTTAACTTACACACTTTTTGAGTCACTTCTTTGTATGAGAGATTGCTTTGAAATTTCTCCCCATAAAAACATATATTATGGTTATTTTAATTACATGAAAATTAAGAATTAATCCTGCCTTTACAACACTAATTGTATCTTATTCATAGGAGTTCTAAGCTACATATTGGCAATATAATTTTCTTGGTTAATGGGCTTTAGTCACTGATCTGAAATGTTTGCATGCAGAAAGCATAAATATTTGTTGATGTCTTTTTTATTTAATAACATGAGTATAAAGGTTACGGCCAGGCATTTTTTAATTATAGGTTCTCTTTTAATGTGTTTTCTTGAAATGCTTGCTCCATGCAATGTATATAAAACTGTAAAAAATGTGACTGACAAACTTTCGAAATTCTATGCCAAGCCATTTGACATATATATCCTCATTTTTCAAGACCAAAGAATTTACCAAATGTTATTCACAGCTATGTTGTCTACTTACAGCTCTTTAAAAATGGTTCCTTCTATTTAATTGAAAATTATCTCAAAGTTCTCTGAAAGGAAAATATTTTCATGAGTATTAATTGATAAGCATAAAAATTTGAAGTTGGAGTAGTGTATAGGCACTGTTGTCAAAATTATCAAGGGCAGAGTTATCCTTATTGAACTTGAGTAGGCAATTGCCTATTGCTGAAAATTAATCTGAAAAATTAATTTGGCAAGGTTCAGATCTGGAAATTTCCATACTTAATATATCAAAAGATTAATGTAAAATACACATCAAAAATCTTATCACTGATGATGAAAACACATGAGAAGCCTTGAAAACAGCAGGATGAAGAAAACTGACATAGAAGGCCTCTGAAGGGTAACATGAATGTCAGCTTTGATCAATGTTGACAAATTTGTTCATTCAGCTCTCTCCCATTATGACTCAAAAGTATTGAAAAATCCTTGGGGGCATATATTTTTTGGAAGCAGGAGTAAAATGGTAGTACAAAGTGTGACCATTTATCACATAACATTGCTTGAAAATTAACTATCATAGAGATATATTATGAGCAGAAAATGTCAGCTTGCACACTGTTACCAATCTTTTTCCTAGGCATTTGAGATTGTCACCCAAATCTGAATGCTTAGTGAAAAGAATAAAGTGGGGACTTGAGATGACCTTAGGACATCAGATATAAAACATACCTGTGCTCATCACTTTACGTGACTTTTCTGTTGGTGAGAAAGAAATGAAACCTTGCAGTTCTGACCTGTAAAATGAGAGCCCACAAAGAGAATTAGGAGGTGTTTGTTCAATTTTTTTTAGAACAGGAAATAGTAGCTTTTCTCTCACAATAAAACAATACCATTTCCTAAAGAATACAATGGTGCGATCAGTAAAGTAGAGCCTTTTTATCTACATTGATACAGCTCGTGCAATGAAATCTGTTTTCCACTGAGTTATTGTTTGTACAAGCTCAGAATGAGAGAGTCCTTGTCATCCCTCAAAAAACAAAATAATTTTAAAAAGGGGTCTGATACCTCTAAAGCTGGTCTTATGTCTGTGACAAGCTATTGATAGAATGGGAAGACCCAGTGATCGCATAGGTTTTTTCTGTCACATCTTGACAAAAGCCATGGTGCAGATTTGGTCAGATCTGGAAATTGAATCCTTATCTCCTGAGACTTACCTCTGAACTTTTCTGATTGAGCACTTTCAGTAGCTGGGAACTAAATTTTAAACTTTTCTTTGAGTTCCTGCATGACTGGATTTTGAGGGATGCTGAAATGAACTCATTTTTCTGGCAATAAGCCTATGTTTTCATTTTTGGATCATTGACCACTCTGCCGCAAAAAAGTGATTGAAAGGTGTGCTTTCAGCTTACTGGCAAAACATTATTATAGATTTATTAAAAGGGAAAAAAAAAAGGAAAGAAGTCATGAACTCCAGTCCCTTCTGTGCAAAAAATTATGTGTGTTGGCATCCTATAAGCAATAAGTTGGTGATAAAGGCCAAGTTCATGCTAATTGTGCATTTCAGCAGGTCTTTATATAATTATTACAAAGAATTGGCCTGTTCTGAGTGACACAAATCCTAACATGAAATTCAGGGCAAGGTAGATGATTTCGCTGGCTGTGTTGTAAGCCAGTATGAGAACAGTTTGTCTTAACAGACTTTGAACTGTCCTTCATTTGAAAGATAATAAAAGACGCAGTGTGTAGAGCTGCAGGCTCACAGTCTTCCTTTATCATTTAATTCAAATGCAATGCTTGGATGAAATTTGATCTGAGGTTCTAATCCTTGGTATCTGCCTAAGTTGTGTGGCAGCTGTGCCCATGCCTGGCCATATGCCTTGTCAATCCCAGTCTTCTGCCTCAACCGCCTGGTCACCACCAACCTCACCTGGCCATTGCCCACCCATGTCCTTGGCAGGACCAGTCCTGACCTTGACCCTCACCATGACACAGAGGCCCCTCTAGGAAGCGGGTTATTGTGCAACTCAGAATGCTAGAATTGCCTATGCATGTATTTATTAGTTTGCTTACTTATTTGTTTTAAAGCATCATTAATGTTTGTAGTACGGTCACATGCAGCACTAGAACCAATGCTCCATCACATAGACACATACGCTGCATAAATTCTTTTTTAAAAAAAGTTATTTAAAGTAGTCTGACTCATAAATTGATGTGATTAATGGAAAAGAAGAAAAAGGTGTTATTCTGCAGTGGCTTATATAAATTGATAGTTTTTTCTGGCTTTTGCATCCTGTCATCTTTGCACTGAACTTTGGTTCAAGGGTCTGCATCAACACTGGTGTAATATATGAAATCAATTACCAGAGAGAACAGTAAAAACGAATGGGTCCAAATATATCCAAGAACTGTAGAAAGCCATGACTCTGAGGATGGCATCATGCAATGTCAATGAATTTGATAAGAAATGAGCGTGTTCTTTTCATGATGGAAACAGATGAAGCAACAAAATGAGCATTTTCTTACTGCACACAGTGCAGTTGCATTAAACTGAGTAATCAATTGTCTGCTATTTAAAGTGACTGATATACTAAATCAGTACAGCAGGAGCTTTCAGGGTGAACATATTTTTAAAAATACGAAATAACTGCTTGAGTTTCCTTCTGGTCTCTTTTCCCTATATTGCTGTCTTAATCTTATGTTCAGCTCCAAAAATAGCCAAAGACAGACATGCTTGCCTTCCGTACATCTTTCTGGGAGGCCAGAAGGAGGGAGTTTCATTATTGTACATATATATTGCTCTCCTGTTCTCGGCACTGGTGAGGCTGCACCTCAACTACCAAGTTCAGTTTTTGGCCCCTCACTGCAAGAAAGACATTGAGGTAGCTGGAGTGTGTCCAGAGAAGGGCAACAGACCTAGTGAAGGATGTAAAGCCCACAAAACACAATGTTTAATGGGTTAATATATGTTGAGGTTTGCATGAAAACGCACAGGTACATCCCCTTGCAAGGGAGCTTTACACTGTCTGTTGCAACACTGTGGATCATGAGCAGTCCTCTGGTGGAAGGCCCCAGAAATGAATCTGGGAACACTGAGGGGGTCTTTGATGGTGATGAATACCTTCAGGCCTATGAGTGAATGTCCAATATATCCCCTGGGGGGAGGTTTTGCCACTGACCCAACTGCATAAGGAAGGATGTCGGCATCTTGAGAAACATTATCCCACTTCTGCAGTGTCTGACAAGACAAGAGTAAATGGTCCCAAGGAGTACCAGGGGAGGTTTAGATTGGATATCATGAAAAATTTCTTCACCAAAGGTGTTGCAAACAGTGGAACTGTCTGCCCAGGGCAGTGGTGAAGTCATCAGCCTTGAGGAATTTGAAAGATGGAAAGATATGGCACATAAGGACATGGTTTAGTGGTGGAATTGGCAGTGCTGGGGTAACATTTGGACTCAATGATCTTAAACGTCTTTTCCAACCTACACAATACTATGATTCTCTATGTGGATACACACAGAGGTTCTGCAAATTCTTGTTTGACAGCCTGTTTGTCACAATCTGCCAGTTACACAGCCACTCTCATTAACTGTAGGAAAGGTGACCCACCATTGATGCCAACTGAACTACAATCACATTTGTGTTGTTTTCCCTGGAAAAAAAAAGGGCTCATTTGATAGTCTTAGCCTAAGCAGGAGACTGGGATGTTTACTTCTGAACTTACAAACCTGTCTGAAGTTTGCGTTGTCAGACATTGCAGCTCAAAGCCCCTTGTACAGCATCAGAAAGACATGAACTTGGAGACATGGTTAAAATTTGTTCTCCAGTTCCTGTGCAACTCACTTTGACAAATAGTACTTGAATATCTTTATTTGTGCTTCTCTCACCTTACTTTCAAAGGGGCTGACTGAAACCTTTCTATGGTAAACACAGAAAAGCTATTAAGCAACGCCAGACCTTGAAACACAATAGATTGGATATTGTCCTGGGTAAGTGTCAGTGCACAGGCAGAGGTGAGATTTCTTTGCCCATGCTACAAGCAGGCAAGCAGTGTGCCTGTGTGGGGAAACAGATGGCTGCTGTGCTCGACTAAAGTAACAGAACTAGTACACACTCTATCCTAGCCTCTATATCAAAAATAAAATAGTTCCCCCATGTAATATACACAGTCTTTATTTGGTTATGAGACTTCAGTCTCATTTTGTCTTTAATTTATTATGTGATGCCCAAACCAGTACATTTGCACTGTCTCAGTTTAAATAATTAATTATTTTTATTTATATTTTAGCCCTTATGGCAAGAAATTTGAAAGCCTGGTTTATCTGCAGTATCCCGCCTAGGAGCCAGAAATGAGATTGGTAGGAATGAAATATTAAGGTAAGATTGAGTTATAAGCAAGAAATGGTCCATGATCAGTACAGGAAATAAATTCTACAATATAGTAGAATGCCAAGTGTGTACCAAAAGGAAGGAGAAAATTAATTGCAAAATAAAATAAAATAAAATAAACCCCAAACACAAAACCTGATGAAACCAATCACTTTGATCACCAAATAAAAGGCTACAAACCCAACATGAAGGAAAACTACTTTATCACAGGCTTGATCCCTGTTCTCATTATAAGCAAAGGGGATTTTGTCACCACCTTCAATCACAGCTACAGTTTTATGTTACTGCAATCTCAGTGCCTTTTTTTACCAGTCTCTCAGCTAGAGAATTAGGCATGTTCTTACATTGCTGTCCAAGACATTGATATTACTCTAGAGGTTTCTTCTGACCCTTTTTGGTCACCTCAAAACCTTATATTGTATCTTTGAAATCTGGCATCAAAGGATATAGAAATTCATACAAAGCCTCAATTAAAAGCAGACCTCGTATGGCCAGAATTACTGTATCTACAATCAAAGATAAAAGAGAAAAGAAATCAAACACCAGTTCTACAAAAGTCTTGTACTCTAGAGGGATTTTATATATGAAATTCAGGGCCTGATTTTTACATACCATGAGCTTGTATTTGATTGCAGTACTGTGAATGTGAAAGATATTCATAAAGGAGGTAATGTGGCCTTTGGTTTAATTTGCTTCAATTTCATGCTGAACACCAAAGAGATGTGGTCTGTGTATGTATAAAATAATGTAGGCTCCCTCATTCTCCCGTCCAAAGCACAAGGGGAAGACAAAATACACAGAAACCAAAGCAAATTTAAAAAACCCCAAATCCTTAGATTGTTACTACCAATTCCACATTACTAATAAGGTATAAACAATTTACCTAGGAGATAAAAAACTTTCTGAATCTAGTAGGTTGGGACATATAACTTTCTTCATGTGTTCTCCTTATGCTGTAAAATGCATTTTTTACATACTCATGTATTATTACCATCGCCAAGAATCTGAGAGAAAGCAAAAATGTTAAAAGAGGTAACATAAAGCACATTTTCATCCTCAGCTTTCAGGTTTTATATCTTTAAGATTTTTCTGTTCTTAGTAAATTTCTATGTACAATAAAGCATCCAGTCAAATAGTTTTGCTCTCTTCTTTTTGTGTTTTCTTACAACACTTTTATAAAAATAAAGAGGAATTTTAATACTTTGCTTCTTATAAATTGACACACTAATCTAACAATTTCTTCCTTTAACATTCTTACAAAAGGAAGACATTGGCTGTATATAGGTGTGTATATATATATATATATGGTGTAATGACAGAGGTATTTGTATTCCGTATCTTCAAGTGAATACTTTCACTTCATAATACTTGTAGTGTTGAAGTGTCACAATTAGAATTTGATTTTCAGAAAAGACCATGCAATAGCATGTTAAATGAAACTAAATGGGGCTTTTCATGGTTCTCTAATCCATATTTGGTTGGAAATCTACTTCTTTTTTATTTAATGAAACTGAATTTTAATGATCACAGCCCATAGTTTATTAGGATTTAGTGGCATAGAAAAAACTACATAATGAGGTTAAGGAATAAAGGAACAAGGTCTATGCTTACATCCCAGAGCTAAGACAGTAAATTCATAAAGTCTCTTTGGGTTTACCGGTGTTGATTGTGGCTGCATATTATGCTGGTTGCAAATGCTCAGTTTTTGATCTATTTCCTGTCTGACAGGCTGAGAATTGTAACTTATAGGCTTTTTTTTTTTTTTTTTTTTCTTTTTCTCTTTTAAATAATTGTCCTNTTTTTTTTTTTTTGCTTCCTCTTTCTCTATGAAGGTGTTAAGCTTTTTACTTTGGTGATTTCACAGGTGTCATGGTTTGGGGAACTCCAATTCCCCAAACTCCTCAATTCCAAACCATGAGTCGCCCTCTCCCTCCCCCCTGCCATCAGCTGAAGAGGAGAATTGGAGGCACAAAAGGCAAAGATCACAAGCTGAGATAAGAACAATTTATTGGAAACAGCTATGAGATAAGAAAAAAAAAAAAAAACAACAAAACAATAACAACAACAATATTGATAACAGAGGGTACAAAGAACCCCTCAACAATAGACAATACTGGACGGCTCCCTCCACCACATTTACTCAACCCAAAGGAGACCCTTCTCCGTGGGAGACAGCCNTTTTTTTTTTTTTGCTTCCTCTTTCTCTATGAAGGTGTTAAGCTTTTTACTTTGGTGATTTCACAGGTGTCATGGTTTGGGGAACTCCAATTCCCCAAACTCCTCAATTCCAAACCATGAGTCGCCCTCTCCCTCCCCCCTGCCATCAGCTGAAGAGGAGAATTGGAGGCACAAAAGGCAAAGATCACAAGCTGAGATAAGAACAATTTATTGGAAACAGCTATGAGATAAGAAAAAAAAAAAAAACAACAAAACAATAACAACAACAATATTGATAACAGAGGGTACAAAGAACCCCTCAACAATAGACAATACTGGACGGCTCCCTCCACCACATTTACTCAACCCAAAGGAGACCCTTCTCCGTGGGAGACAGCCCCTTTCCCCTGCCCCCAGCAATGATGTGAGGTGGTACAGAATAACCTTCCTGTCCTAGCCATGCCCCTTCCTCGATGCTGCAAAAATTAACCCTGTCCTGGCCTGAAACAGGACAGCGAGGAAGAACTAAATGTCTGGCATGATGTATAAAGAATGTAAATTGCATTGCAGAGGCTGAATACAAAAGGTGTCATTGAGATCAATGAGAATATGACTAAAAAAGATAACAGCAATGGCTGAGGCAAAGAAAGTGTGAGAGGAACATGGAGAAAGCATGGAGCATGGGAGGACAAACCAGAACAGGCAATCAATATCGGTGTATTCTTGGATGCTCTCAAGTGTCCAGATGCAGCCCAGCTACATTTGTCTTATTCCTGTATCGGGATATGTCAAAAAATATAGAGAACTAAAAAAGATATGATGCTATGTATGTGACTTTTTGGTGGTAATTGATTTTTGATGTTCTGCTCCAGAAACCCAGTAATATAAGCTGTTGAAAGACAACCACTTTTCAAAAGACCTAAGGTTTTGACCTTTAGACACTGAGTTAGCCCAGTCAGAATTAATGTTGTATCTTCATCTTTGTTTAAGCTTGCTGTGCCCAGATACAGCAGAAAATATAAACAGACACAGATAATAGCAGGTGTCTCCCATACTGCAACATTAGGAAACATCATATGTGTGAATTTAAGGACAGAATCAAAGATTTAAGAAAGTGTCTTGCTGACAGCTGATTTTATGTAGACAGCTTTAACAGAAACCTTGGACTGCAAATTAAGACAAGCAATATTTTTAAAAGGAAAGAAAAAAACACTCAAGATGATTAAGGTTACTGTGAATGTGCAGGATTACCTCTCACTGTACGTCTCAATATATTAAGTAAACAAATAATTTATTCTAACTCCCTTGCCTAATTCTTTATCAGGACTTGAGTGAGCAAAAACATTACTGGATCACTGGATCTCTTTTGCTCTCACTAGTTCCAAGTGAGGCAATTCTCAAAAGTTATTCCTTTATAAGTGAAATGTCTAAGATGCTAAATACAATCAGATTTTGAAAACAAATAGTTCTATACCTAAATAGTTATTAGAGAATATGTGTTTTTACTTATCTCAAAGAAAATGTTGGCTTGTCATTTACTATGTGTAAGATGTTATAATAGTTCATTCATCTGTAGAACATAATATAGTCAAATGTCAAGACAATCTATATTCTTCCCAAGGTAAAATATTTAGTACTTCAGTCAGAGACTCAGGCTTCTTAGAAAAAATAAGCAATGTACTTCAGCATTATATTCCAAAAAGAATGTATTTCAAAGGAAACATTGAAGAGAATCTTCCCTGATCTTGGTAGAGGAGAAAATAAACAATTGATTTTTTTTCCTCACCCAGAGAAAAAGTGAATTTTACCTAAATGAAGAAGTAGATTTAACCCCAAATCTCTTCTATGATCTATGTAAATTAAAAGTACATGTGAGACGATATTTGCTTGCTAGCCAGAAACTTGTTTTTGTCTGTGGAAAAAAAATAAAATTATGTTTTATTCCTCAGCAGTTTAATTTTGCTCATTCTTTCCTTATTATGTTAGTCTGTTAAATAATGACTTTTCTTCTGGAATAAAGCTTTTCATTCTTTTTCAGCACTGCACACATAATTCCCCACATTTTTTAAGTTTTGCTTCCCCATGGCCATTCATTTAAGTGTGTTGCTCTTTATTGCATTAATCAAAGAAGTCATCAAAGACCAGTATGAATGGTTCTTTTTTCAAAAGATATAAAAGATGAAGTTCAAATTAATAAGTAAGGTGTTGACCACATGGGATAATTTCTCAATATGCAAAGTCTGTTTCTTGGTATTTTTTGTCTTTTCTTCCTGCTATGGCTAGTTGCTATAATCCTGCATGAGGATTATGAAATTTTAGCGATAACTGCAGTAGAACAATAGAGTCAGAAATCCTAAGAACTTTTTGCCAAACTGTTGTTCTAATGTATATATGCTCTCTAATACTTCCAGACTGAGAAAGAATTTAATATGTACTGTTTAAATAATCAAGAAGAATTGGGTGCAATCTGTTAAAAATTTCCCCACTCCTCCAATTCAGTCTTTCCAACTAATGGAAAGATCATTTGTTTAGAAGAATAGGAATATAATAACAGGAGAATTAATAGAAGAATAGGTGTATAATTTGAATTTAAATTAAGTTAAATTTCTGTTACTTCTTATTTAAAATGAAAGAAGTGATACCCTTAGCAGGACCAACATTTCAGCTTATACTGACCTGAGTTACATAGTTTATTTGACATGCCACACTAAAAGAGAAGTTGAATGTATGTCACAAGGTGTCCTTTGCTAACAGAACAAAGGGTGAGTAAAGACGACAATAGTGTCTATCACTGAAGGAGCTGTAGGGAAGCCCCGAGCAAATGGTAGTGATCCCAGCCCTCCAGATTCAAACTCAGGAAGACGTTTTGCCGTTGACATCATTGCAAATTGTAGTCACTTCAAATGGAGGAATAATGTAACTGGGCAGAAAATTATATATATAAGTATACTTTGAGATTATATTGGAGCAAAAATTCTGTTCATGCTTACAGTTTGAATTTATAAATTTTATAATTGAAAGAGAAATAATCCTAAAAACTCACAAATAATTTTCAAGTATAGGTTTTCTTTCTGTTACTTTTCATCCCACAAAATTAAGTTTGCAAAGTAATCCAATGTCATATTACTATGGTTGCCTACTTGAAGAACTACAAAGATCTGCATAAATTCTTAGAGAATCCACTTCCTACCTATACTACATATGAGAATTTTGTTGGCATCCTTAGAGACCTGAACTTTACAAGACTGAAAACTGTGGCAAAATCTTTAAAGCTTAAGCCCATATTCGATGAGCACAATTTCAAATAAACTTCCTCAGGAGTATTTTCTTAATAAAAACAACAATTGCCTTAAAGCTCAGTCTGGAATACAAGATATAATAAAAACCAGCAAGCACAAAATAATGAATAGATGTGCCTGTGCCATCACTGTGTTAACTCAACATTTCAGTTTTATAAAGCTTTTTTCCAGTCTTTCTCTCCTCTGATCAATGATTCCTATATAAAGATTAAAAATTATTCAAAATTCTCCCAGTCAGGAACCTCAACTTTTTCTGTCTGTAAAGCACTTTGAAAAGCTACAGCTTCTGGAAAATATAAATAATCTAACAGTGATTTTTACATCCTTGTTTATTGAGCTATTTTTACCTCAACATAGTGTTTCACATTAACGTAACAAAAACATTGAGAGTAAACTGCAAATGTATTCCTGTTTGACTTCAATTGGTTGATTAAAATGTATAATACTGAATTTTACTGTTGTACATGAAATATTTCTTTGAATAACTTTATTTTGATAAATGAAAACTTTTTGCAGTTCAATACTTTTAATTGACAGAAAAGCAAAATCCAGGTGTTCCTTATCTGACTGGTTTGAAAGCTGTCTGGCAGAAATTTATTACTATGTCATATGCCCCTGAAAATGGACATGCTGACAAAACATATACTGCAGCAGTTTAACTAACATTGCATTCTTATATATTCATCCATTTATTTATTAGTGCCATGTCTACATTTTTCTATTTAATTTTTAGTTATAATTTTAATTTACATGGAGATATAAATTGCTAATTTTGGTGGATAAAATATGAGTGGAACTCAGAAGGTGATTGAATAATATAAATATTCAGAATTTTTATTAAGATGCCAAATACAACAAATAGCTATCCAAATTTCTTTGATCTGTGTCTGCAGAGGAGACAGTAAAAAAAAAGATTCTGTCTCTTATTATTTCGGTTTTCTTATATGGATCTCTAAGAAATCAAATCATACAATAAAAGTCTGAAACTTCACCTAATTGCATAATTTGCTCCTGTCACCTCTTATTAATAAGACAAAATTTAAACAGTAATTTATGATTACTCTTTTACCTCTTTATTCATAGTCATCTTGTTGTCCTTAAGATTTCTTGTAGAGAAGTTTCTTGTCTTCCAGGTGTTTGTCAGTATACTTCTTTTCCTAAAAAATAATTAAAAAATTTTCCAACTGAATACACAAAGAATATTGGACAAGATTGTAGCCTGCTGTCAAGGACAAGCCATTCCTTTGCATTAGTATGTTATCTGTAGCATTCTTACACGAGTAAATATTATAGTATACATGTGCAAACTTTGTGTTTCAAAATTCCAAATGCATAAATAAAGCCATGAAATAATAAAAACATTATACACTGTAATTATATAGCAAATATTCTGGAATATTTGAATTGAAGTAAACTTTATATTTTATATTAAATATTAAACTATTTTTAGATAATATATAAATGAGTAGATCATGTCAAGGGCTTTCTTTTTTTCCTAGAATAGAGCTGAATTGCAGTCATAAATTACTAACCAGTCCTTGACTGGTGTTCTTGTACCTTTGATAATAGAGATGGCTGCCAGAATTTGTTATGAAAATTCTTCAGCATTGACATTGTTATTATCCCTTCTGTCATACATACACAATTTTTAAAAATCTTAGTACACTGCTAAACCCTATTTTCTTAAATTCAGTATAACATAACGCCTTTTTACCTGTGGATTTAAATGAATATTACATTAGTGATGGGGAAAAAGCTTGAAGCATACCACAGAAGTTATACTGGGAATCATACCCTGCAGGTAATTTAGTTTCCAATAACATCACTCACAACTTCAAGAGGTTATGGACATGTAGTATCATGTTTTCAATACATAACATCTTGCAGTAGGGAAGTGGGAGATAGGGGACTTTTTTAGACCTTAAAAGAACTTTCTATATCATGAAAATTTTGCCTTGAGTGACAAGTTCAAGTGATGAACATCTGTAAACAGCAAATTAGAAGATATAAGTTGGACTAAATGATCACATGTTATTTCACTGGTCTATGCCACTGTCCCTAACCTGTCGTCTCTCTGCATGACATCTCCAGCTTGTTCTGTGGCACCTCCAGAGCATCTATCCAACGCATGATGCTCAATATGAATAAACAAAATCTTCTGTTACTTTTCCATGCTTTACATGCTACCTACTTTTTTCTCAGTCCCTTTTTTTAACAGCTCAGGAAGGCCTGAAAGTAAAGCTTGTTCCCCATGTGAAACAAGAGTTTTGACCAAAGGCCCTTCCTAACCATTTATGTTTCTCAAAAATGTCTTCCCCCGTCCCTTTACTTTGACCATGTCAAATGCAGTCCTCCCTACCTGTATCCTGCTGCAAAGCAGAATTTTCCAATTCTAGCTGTTTCAACAAGTGACTTCTGTTCACTTATTGAAATGGCACTGTATTCCTTTTACTTCATACTTAAACTGTCTTTAGTTTTGAAGTCCATCAGATTGATGTCTACCAATTACAGGCTATGTGTTTTTGTCCATTTTTTCCTTCTTTATCTGCACTTAAGTTGTAAGGCCTTGAATGTAATAAAAAACCTGAATTTTGTTCTGTTACCAAGCTTATAGCAAGATGTGGTTTAATATATGGGCTGGGACTGCTGAGGCTATCAAAACTTTGTAAAGACTTAATAACATGACTTAGGACATAAAAAAAATGAGATAAAACAAACAAAATACCAGAAAGACTTAAGACTACAGGAAAATGTTTCCATTTACTTTTTTTCAGTGGAAAGTCTATGATACAGCGGTAAATAGTTTTATTTTAAGGTAGAAGTTATGCATGGTTAAACCACTCTGGTAAGATATAAATGGTCCACACATTTGGAAGTGAAAAAGTTTCATCCTTGTTTGTATGCTTTGCCATTATTTAGAATAAATAACCATTTGCCCAAGAGAATGTACAAACTAATTATTTATTCAAGAAGTTAACTGTATATGGATATTTCCTAGAAATACAGAGAACAGCAGGATTTTTTAAGAAAGGCTGGATCAAAACATTCACATGGTAGAGCCCAGCTACCTTTGCAAAAAAAAATCATTTTTTACTACATTAAGATTAGTCTTTCTGGATCAGTTTAGCTTCAGAGAAGAGTCTTAATCTTTTTTCAATATTCCTCATTTAACACAAAATGGTTTCTAACAGCACTGACTATGTATCAGTTTAAGAAAAGTCTTTGCTTGTTTTCAAAATATGACCACTGTAGCTGGGAAAAGAACTTATGAAATGTTGATGTCTTTTTGTGTTAAAGACACAGTGCATGAAGTGAAAAAAAAAAAAAAAATTAGCATTTTGGCATTTTTGTACATCATGTCTGTTAGTTTGGAAGCTACACTCTGACTAGTTTATCTGTGTCTACAAGATTCATCTTTGGTGGGGAACTGAGCTCCAGTTGTGTGAACAGAATTCTCCCCACTGAAATATCCAGGAAGATTCTCAACTTCAGAGAAGTTTAGAGCACTCTCCCTCTCCTGGGTACAAATACTATTATTATTTTGTTAATGCTACACTTACTGTTCTTGACTTAATGTGATTGTGTTCCCCAACTGTGGACAAGCTGTAAAAATAATTCCTTTATGGCTTAATGTATTTTTCTCATCATTCTGTCATGATTCCCTATTGAATTATTAGACTTCATTTATGTTTCTAGTATTCAGAGGATCCACTTGACATTGACAACAAGAAGACTAGCCATCCTAACTTCTCAGGAATTTGATATTGTCCAGTTAATGCTGTTTAATTGTTACTTGCTTAAGGCCTTATTACACAGGTTTTCATGAGAAGGGATGCTAGCTTATAAATGAGCTTTTTTATACAACATATATAAAAAATTAGCCCCTTAAATTTTCCATTTTATAAGTTGTCTCTTCCTTTAACATCTGCCAACTGAAATGTGCCCTTGCAAAATAGGTGGCCAGTCACATCCTGAGCTCTTCAACAAGGACTTGTGTGCAGACAGTCCAGAGAAATGATCCTTCTCCTCTATTTGGCAGTTGTCAGATCAGATATGGGGTCTTGTGGTTTCTCAGTACAAAAAAAGAAAGATATGTTGGAGTGGGTACAGCAGAGGCCTGCTGGATGTAGAATGGCTGAGGCAATTTTTCCACTCAACAGAAGACGAGAAGGAAGAGAAGGAAGAGAAGGAAGAGAAGGAAGAGAAGGAAGAGAAGGACGAGGAGGAAGAGAAGGAAGAGAAGGAAAAGAAGGAAATCTTACTGTTGTCTGTAAANGAGAAGGAAGAGAAGGAAGAGAAGGAAGAGAAGGAAGAGAAGGAAGAGAAGGACGAGGAGGAAGAGAAGGAAGAGAAGGAAAAGAAGGAAATCTTACTGTTGTCTGTAAATACCCGATCAGAGGCAGAATAGAGTCAGTTTGAAGGCACAAAGTGAATAGATGGAACACAGCAGGCACAACAAACTTGAACATAGGAAATCCAGATAAGGTGGAAGCATTGTTTCACTGTACCATGATGGGGGATAAACACTGGAACAGTTGTTGAAACAGTGTGGTTTCTGTCCTTGTAAATGCTCAAAATACCTGGATATATTTCCAAGTCTTTTGATCAGGTTATTTTTTCTATGACTTTGCAAGGGAGTAATTGGACTGGTTGACCTCTGGAGGTCCTTTCCAACATGAGTTATTCTGTGAACTATCTGACAACTTATTTTTGCTATGCGAGAACGACCTTGCATTTACAGTTCTGTAGTTAGAATTAATTTTTTCTACCATTTGCTGTCACAGTACTGCTAACATATCTTTTTTTTTTTTTTTACAAATTTGTAGTGGGTGGGATTCTGAGTTAGATGACTTAAGAGATTACAGGCCCCATTCTACATAACTGTCTTGATGAATTTATAATTAAATGAGATTATAAATGCTTCTGTCTTCTTTCTTAGACTTTTCAAGACAATAATAATACTCTTCTTCAAAGGCTTTCAAAGGCAGTTTCCAAGTCTTTCTTCATATTTTGTTTACTTCTCTTTGAAAGGTCTTCAACTGAATTATTTTCTATTCAAATTTCACTTTGTAGGATTTTATCAAAAAAACAGAGCGCCCTTCCCGGTTGTTCATCATCAAAAAAGATAAATGCTAAACACGCTGCCTTAATACTAATATGTTCAGCAAGACTTGGAGAGTTCTTTCAGAAAGCAGGCAAAAAGCCATTAAATTAGAAATGCCATTATCCCATATGTCTGTATGTCAAACAATTAAAGCACTGGCAACCGTTGATAACTAGCAGCTGAAATGAACTCTTGCTAATAGTTTCTGCTGGAAGCAAACAAAGACCAAGAAGAACTACATCACAGGAGTATAAGATGTCAGTGTGGGCAGAAAAGTGTACCTAGACTTTGTTTGACTGTGAAAATAAGGAACGTAGGCAAGCATCAAAGCACTATGATTAATTTTCAAATGTTAGTGGTGTTTTAAACTGTCCCTTTGGTTAAAGCTATATATGTGCTACATATCCTAAACAGCAGTTTACATAAGTAACTTTACAGAATGACAGAATCATGCAGAATCATAGAATGGCCTGGGTTGGAAGGCACCATCAAGATCAACTAATTCTAATCCCCTTGTCTTGGACAGGGACATTTTTCATTAAACCAGGTTCCTCAGAGTTCCATCCTGGCCTTGAGCACCTCCAGGGATGGGGTGTCCACAGCTTCGCTGGACAACTTCTTCCAGGGCATCACCACCCTCACAGTAAAGAGTTTTTTTCTAATACCTAATCTAAACCTTTCTTATATCTAATCAAAAGTTTCTTTCACTTTGAGGCTATTCCCCCTTATCCTGTTACTACATGCTCTTGTAAAAAGTCCCTCTCCATCTTTCTTGTAGACTCCCTTCAAGTACTGGAAGGCAGCAATTAGGTCACCCCAAAGCTTTCTCTTTTCCAGCATGAAAAAATTCATTTCTCTCAGCCTTTTTTTGTAGGAGCAGTGCTCCATCACTCTGATAATCTCCATGGCCTCCTCTGGACTTGCTCCAAAAGGTCGATGTCATTCCTGTGCTGGGGACCCCAGAGCTGGATGCCGCATTCCAGGTGTGGTCTCACCAGAGCAGAGCAGAGAGGCAGAATCACTTTTCTCAACCTGTGCTGGCCGCACTGCTTTTGATGCAGCCCAAGAAATGGTTGGTTTTCTTGGCTTCTTGAGGTTGTCCAGGTCCTTCTGGATGACATCTTGTCCTTCAGATGTGGCAACTTATTTCCAGTGTATCACATGCTAGGCTATTTCCCACAAGACAAAATCTTTCATTCATATTAGAGAAGTCCAAAAGATACAGAAACACACAGCACTTAGCTTTCCTTGTATTAACTACCACAGTTTCAACAGCACCTAACACAATTGTTTTTTTTTTTCCCCAGCAATACAGATATTGATTGAAACTTTCCAGAACTTTTGACATGTTTGAAATTAAGTCTTCACTAGTCCTTTTATAGGAAAAAATTAGTCATTTTTGTTTTTTTATTGTAACCTGTTAGTTCACATAATTTAGTGGGGGGGGGGGGTTGTTGGGTTTTTTTTTTTTAATTTAATATTTGCTGTTGTTGTTGTTGCTGTGATTTTTGTTTATTTGGTCTTTTGGGGGTTTTTTTCTTAATATCATAATGTCTGCTCTAAAACCATTTTTTTCTTATACCAAAAGGGGACTCCATAATGTTTTTTTTTACTTAGAAACACATTCACTCCATCCAGTTGAACAAATTCTTTGGAATAGAAGCTTGAAGCAGCGTGCAAGCCAAAAAAGATGATAACTTGCTAGGTAATTTTTTCCCCTAAATCTTTAATTCCTAGCACTCTCCTTCTACGCATTTCATCAAGTTAAATTGTAAGTCATAAACTGTGAATATCTTCTCAGTTGCTCAAAGGCTACCCATTAGCAACAGAGCCAGCATAAAAGGGTATATTTCTTGCTACATAAAAGAAGTAAACTATCAAGTTACTTTTTAACTAGCAGTGATATTCAGAGAGGCAATCCTGTAAGGCATATGCTTAGAGAATGTGAAATTCAGGTCTTTAGACTGTTTTTTGCAGTTTCTTTCACTGTTATCATTAATTTCCTTTGATACTGAGGAATCACTGAAGCTGACATCAAAGCCATCTTTCTTGTCCCCTCAGGAGACTGTACCAAAAACTGTGTATCATACTGGAAGGCAATAAGCATAGGTTTGGTGATATATTCACTGGGACAGTAGAAATATTTTAAATAAACATATGTCTAAAGGGAGATATAGGCAATTAAATGAGTGAATTATACATTTGAACATACACTTTTCTTCACTAAAATAAATATGCTATTCATAACTTTCAGGGACAATTAAAATTTTATATCTATGCTATTTAAGACCACCTATTCACAGATATGCTTGATGAAAGCATTCTTCAATTGTACTGAGTGCTGCATTTCTATTAGTAGATCTTATTCTTTGCTGGTTTTGTTCCTTTTATTTATCATATAAAATATTGGAGTGAAAAAGCCATTTAGCAGGTTTGACATTTGATGTTTTCATTTCATTTGTTTTGGAACACACCTTGAAAATTTCAGAATTTTCCAGAAAATTAAATTGAACTGAAAAATAGCTATTTTTTCCTTTTAATATGGCATTTATCATAAATCATAATAAATACCAATTAAAAGTCAAAATGCAGGGTCATTCCAAGACTTAAGATGAGCTACTTTCATTTTAAAAAAACAACAAAAAACATTTCTGTGACACATCTGTATAAAATCACTACAACAGTAGTTATGTATTTATTTTATGCCTGTATTTACCATTTTTCTCTCTAATAGGTTCACAGAAATAAGTATACCAGGGCTTAGACTCAATGGGTAAGTTATTAGTGATATTTGAAACAGCATATTTAGGAGTATTCCTATAAAGAATTATCTTCAATGTAAATAAAAATACATTTGCAGGAGATCATGTACCATCATCCCTGGTTAACTGGAGAAGTTCCAGCTGACTGGAAATTGGCAAATATAATGCCCATCTACAAGAATGGTCAGAAGAATGATCCAACCTACACAAATTTATGAAAGACAGATCCTGCTTGACCTGCCTGATCTCCTTCTATGACAAGGTGACCTCCTTGGTGGATGATGGGAGGGTTATGGATGTGCTCTACCTGGACTTCAGTAAAGGATTTTACACCATCTCCCTCTTAGAAAAATGGCATGGATGGACTCTTTAAATGGTTCAAAAACTTGCTGGATGGCCAGGCCCAGAGACTTGTGGAGAATGGAGCTAAATCTAGTTGGCTGCTGGTAGCTAGCAAGGTTCCCCACAGCTGTTTTTGGACTGGTCAGGTTTTTCATCTCTATTGATTATCTGGACATGAGAACCAAGTGCACACTCAGTTAATTTTCAGACACTAAGTTGGGTGGGAGTGTCAGTCTGCTTGAGGGTAGAAAGGCTCTGCAGAGACACCTGGTCAGACTTGAACAATGGCTAAGGACGACTGATAGCTGCAGGAGGTTCAATAAGGTGAAGTACTGGGTCCTGCACTTGGGTCACAGCAACTCCATGAAATGCTACAGGAGTGGCTCAAGAGCTGTTCAGCAGAAAGGGACTTGGGGATGCTGGCTGACAGCTCAATATAAGCCAGCAATGTGGCCAGGTGGCCAGAAACGTCAGTGGCATCTTGGTGTCAAGAATAGTGTAGTCAGCAGGACCAGGGAAGTGATCATCCATCTATATTTGGCATTGGTGAGACCACATCTCAAGTACTGCATTCAATTCTGTCTCACTCACTTTACAAAGGGCACTGAGGTGTTGGAGTGTGTCCAACAAAGGACAGCAAGGCCAATGAAATGTCTAGACAACTTGTCTTATGAGGAGCATCTGAGAGAGATGGATTTGTTTAGTCTTAAAAAGAGGAGACTCAGAGAGGGTCTCATCACTCTCTACAAGTACCCCGAGGGGGACTGAGCTGACCCTCCGGGCGAGCCCCGAGTCACCCCAAGACACAAAAAAAAAAAAAAAAAGGCTTTTTTTTGTTTGCGTTTCATTGTTTTTTTTTGTTAGGGCCCCTCCCT
>VZTX01002554.1:20298-170694 GCA_013400915.1 Pardalotus punctatus | reverse complement strand
GGGGGGGGGGGGGGTCACTCACTGCCCTGATCAGCTGCTAGGTGAAGTGTCCTCGGGCACAGGGCTCCCAGCATGTTTACAGCCCCTAGAGTAGTTTTTCACCTCATGTATAACATATGTTGAGGCATAAATAAAATTCAGATTGGCCCCTCTCACCCTGGGAGATGGTGGAGTCACCATCTCACCATCTCTGGAGGTCTTTAAGAGGTGTCTAGATGTGGTGCTGGGTGATGTGGTTTAGTGGTTTAGTGGCAGTGCTGGGTTGGTAGTTGAACTTGGTTTAGTGGTTTAGTGGCAGTGCTGGGTTGGTAGTTGAACTTGATCATCTTGAAGGTCTCTTCCAACCTTGACTACTCTACGATTCTGTAATAAATGTATGATGTACCTTTTAAACAGTTAAACTGTCAGGTTTATTTTTTACTTTACTTCATAAAAAGAATTAACTTTATGAAGAGATATTTACATGAATAGCTAGGTTTGCTTATCATGTTTGTTCAATTTTGGTCTGTATGTGCAAGAGTTTAAGTTAGCTGAATGCTAATATGCACTAGTCCTGTTGGAGTTGTGCCTGTTTAGCCTGGAGAAGAGATGACTGAAGGGAGCTCTTTAATGTGTATAAGTATCTGAAGGGAGGGTGCCAAGAGCATGGAGCCAGGCTCTGCTCAGTGATGACAAGCAATAGGACAAGAAGCAACAGGCAGAAACTGATGCACAGGAAATTCCACCTGAATATGAGGAAGACCTTCTTTACTGTGCAGGTGGCCATGGCCTGGAAAAGATTGCCCAGAGAGGTTGTGGAGTCTCCTCACTGGAGATACTCAAGAACCATCTGGGTGCAATTCTGTGCCGTGTGGTCTGTGATGGCCCTGCTTCAGCAGAGAGGTTGGAGCAGATGACCCACTGGGGTTCATTCCCACCTGATAATTTCTGTGATTCTGTGGTTGCATATATAGGAGGAAAAGGGTGACTCTTTTCTTATGCTTTTAAACACGTACTACCAACCATAGACAAAGATGGGACACTGAGGTAGTTTTATTGAACACTTCTATTTTTTCAGCTCTGTTCCAGCTCCATGAAACTTGCAAAAGCTCTTCAAATGGCACTGCAGGGCTATTGAATTGCATACTGTGAAAATTCATCTGGCAGTCAGTAATGTAAAGGTAGAATGATATTATGATATTATAAGGTATAACTTTCCCTCCTGTGAGATGAGAGGGGAGGACTGCAAACATGATGAAGATCAGGAGAAAGATAATAAATTAAAGCATTTTATTGCATATTAAAGCTGCTAAATAAGGACCAGGTATAGAATTAAATAACAACAAAAGTATTGGTGTTCAGAGATCACTGTTTTTCAAGACATGGAAAAGGACCATTCTTCCTTCTGTTTTACTTTATCAGTGATTTCTGTGGTTTAAAAAAAAAAGGCATTTAATACAATAGGAACTTTTTCTTGGATAATGCAATAGTACTTTTTATAAAAAATGAAATTGTTATAATGAGAAACACCTAATGAAGTTAGTTCTCTCCTCCTTCAGGCAAATTCTAAGAGTTCATATAATTTGGTGTGTCCTAAGGGAGTGATCTGAATGACCTCTTATGAATGACATGAAAAAAATGCAACTAATATTTGATTCTTCTTCCTCCTATGTATTCAGTCTTTATTCAATTAGGCAATTCAGAGGTATATTTTTAATATGATCCTGTATATGTTGAAAAAAAAGGTAAACTTTCAACACTGTTCCTGTGTTGATGGATTTCAGAATGCACTTCTGAATAGAAAATTTTTTATTTATGATACTTGATGATTCTTCAACGTCCTTGACGTACCTACATAGTGTCAGCAGAGACGTATTTATTCAGTTCAAAGAAAATAACACAGTCCTGTAAGACCTCTCTAAATTATACAGATGATTTCACTGCTTGCTAGCATGTTTAGGGTTCATCAATGCCATATTATTCCCTCAGGAAATTGCCCTTAGCTTGTTTTTGAACCAGACTATGTTTTCACTTTCTCATATCTCTTTATCGTTTCAAGGATTAGGGCTATATTGAATTATTTACATGCAGTACTCATTAGAGGTAGTTGAGATTTTTACATAGTTATTCAGACAACTACCTGACAAAGACAATTTGTTGACAACATTCAATTTTAATTCATTTTCAATTCAGTGTTACCTTTTAAAATAAAATGTTAGCATAAAAAGTCAGTGGACAAAAAAGAAAAAAAGGTATTCAATGAAGGAAATATTAAAGGAAAAAACAAAGTGAAAAAAAGATCAAAAGATAAATTAGACGTATTTACATAGATTTCTGTCTTTTACTGCATATTTAACTTGATTATCTATTTAATTTATTTTTGGGAATCACAAATTGTACTAAAATGATCACATCTTTATTTTTACCAGTAACTCTTCTCTTATTTTTACCAGTAACTCTGACTCACTGAGTATGGCAATACACATGTTAATAAAATTTGTTGCAACTATTAGTTTTAATATTGGGAAGCTTTGAAAACCATATTGAAATCTATGCTACTATTTATCTATGATGTTTATTTGCGCAACTCCTCTTGATAACAGGATGCACATTTCTTTGAAAACACGGCAATATTACCAGTACAAATGAAGGTACAGACCTTTGTGTGTTTTTAAATTCTGCATGTGAAAATATTTTAAGTGCTGCAAATGGATTGTATTCATTGGCAAGTCACTTTCTCCTCCAGAAAATCTCCACAGAGTTACTGTAAGATATTGTGTCAACAAAGTTAATCATCATATTGTAATTAAATTTATAGGAAGTTATTTAGATTAATTAAATACAGTGCTCTATAAATAGACACCAAGCTTATGAGTAGTATGTTTTTCACAGCAGCTTTGTTACAGGTTCACAATTGTCCACTTTTCTTCTTTTCTGGACACCCTAGTTATGAACAGATTTTCTAGGAAGCTTAAGATTTAGAATCTCTGAAATTCAGACCTCATTTTTCTGAGCTTGAATTTGTAGACAAAAGAAAAATCATTCCTTCAGAATGGCTTTTATTGGAAAATACTGTGTTATTATCTGGAAAGAACTAGAGGCAGAGTGTAAAAATGCCTTATTTCCAGGAGGCATCACGATGGACAGACTGCTCTTTTCTGTGTCTCAGCAAAGCTGAATGTAAAGAGTCAGTTTCCTATCCCTTCCTTCTATTTTCAGTCCATTACTTTCTCATAGAATTCTGAATAATGACAAGGTGATGGAAATCAGACACCAAGGTATCTTAGTTTTGCAGTGAGTTCTCTGCCCTTCAAGATTCACAAAAGAATATATCTTCTGCTTATTTTTATTCGGGTATTATTAACTTTAAATTCTTGCCTGTATTCCTTCCAAGGATACCCAATGTGTAGGCTCACTTCACTAGGTGCTGTTGTTTTGGTATTCCTTCCATCATACTTTGAATGGAAGCAACTACTTGCTCTCCTTGAAACTCTTCACTTGCTAGATCCTCATGAAAAAGGTGGAGCCATGGACTCCCAAACCATTTTTCAAATAATATCATGATGGGATATGCCTTCCCCTCAGCAAATAATGTAAAATGGTTAGTGTAGGTAGAGAATGCAAATTTTTAGTCCCAAAGTGTATGAGGAAGTAAAGGGGGAGTTGGTACATGGAAAAAGCAGGCAGCCACAGATATCAAGTATGTGTTATCCCCAGGAGTGGTTCAAGAATCCTGTGAAAAACGACATCCAACTTGTGACTGCCAAATGGTCTCACATAGGAGCAATGTTCAGCCTCAACAGGTGGATATTTTGAATATGAGGAAAATCTTAGGCAAAAAAAAAAAAATTTTTGAGGCAAAAAACCTGATGTATGAAATAAAATATAATTGTATCATTCTAGCCTCTTTTTCAGGATCTTTTGCATCCCACTACAGTATAACACTAGGTGTGTATTAGAATATTAGTGCAATAATAATCTGCTATGGAGAAAGGAGAGGCAGAAAGAAATATAAACATGGACATAAAGGGGCATTGGTAAAAGTGATGGAAGGTGGTCTTTAGGGCTCATCAAGCAGAAAGAAGACAAAGTCTTAGGTTTGTTTATGTCTTTAGGAAAGCTATTAGTTTCTCTAATATAACTGCACAAGAGTAAGAAATGTTTTTGGTCTTTTTATGGGAAGAAAAAATAAAATAAATTCTAGAGGAGGGAGAAATAAAAACGGTATAATGGGCTGTATTCAATGCTTTCCATAGGTAAATATTAAAAATGCACAAAATAGTAAATATGTCCATTCTATTATTTTTCATTTACATTGTAACTTAAATTTTGCTTTAATCATGCTGCAGTAGCAAGGAAGAACTACACTTTATTATAAAAAAAATCCTGCCATCTGGACCTAATATAGACCTATAATTTTAATTGTCGAGACACTGCAGTTAAAATGCAAATGAAAAAAGGGTCACATCTCAGAGAATGTTCTAAATTCTACAAAAAGTGAATAGACATATAAAATAAATTCATATTAGAACAGTTCTCTGTTTAGTTGATCTTGCTTCTGGACTATCACTGATATGGGTTAAAAATCATCTGAGAATATAAGCTTTTGCAATACAGTTTTTTTAATCTACCTTGGTGTTAAGAGGTTTATCTACAAGGGCTTTAAAATTTTGTTTTGGGAGAACACTTTCAGCTGTAAGGAAGATAAGTTATACTAGCAGTTATTTTGTCTCTCTCTAGTGGTACACTGGACAGAGTAATTTTGCTTTTCTCTAGAGACTTTACAGTGGAAAAAACTCTGTATTTCACCAAAATAAAAGATAGTAACTATTTTTAGATTAATAAAAAATGACAGAGATGTAATATTATTTTTCCATATTTTCTATTTTGTGTTCCTGATTGTCAAGTAAAAAACCAGGAATTAAAAAATTTTAAAAAGCTATACATGGAACTGATGTATGTGACTTTTGCAGTTGCAATAGTTTACAAGTAGGCTGTTTTATTACAGAAACTCAGAGTAAATTACCTTTAGGAATAACTTATTAATTTTCATTGTTCTTTGAACTGAAAATCGGCCTGTTAAAACCCTTTTACCTGAATTTAATCAGAAGAAATACTTTGTAGGATCTCTGATCATTCACCAAAAAAACCCCAGGTTACAGACAGTGCAGAAATTAATGTTTGGCTTTGACACTTTTTTGCAGAAAGCAGATTGTACTTCTGTGCAGATTTAGACCAATAGTTCTTTGTATTGCATCACTGTGCCCTGACCCACATATTATTTAAAGAAAGATGATGTAATTAATCTAATTCTATCAATTTTTGGAAATTAGCAATTTAATTCTTCATAGTCACTTGCTTCTGTGATGAGGGAATCCAAGTAAATGTTATTATATGATGAAATGTTTTGACATTTTCAAATCTGAGCGTGCTTGTCCTAGCTAGGGTCTGATCTTGATTGCGCTTCTACAATCACAGAAGTTGTTTCATAGAAGCTTGTAATTTATAATGCCATAACTGAGACACATTGTCCTTCTGTGTCCATTGTCATGTGTGTTTATTAACATATTCGTTAGTGTCAATTGCATTTTCATTGTTCCCTGTCTCATTCTCTTTTTTTCTGATCATCTGCTATTGACTCCTGATTCCTTGGCTCAGATCCCATCTTTATTAAGCCTTATCTAGTTAAGTGCTACATACTTATTCCTCTTTCTGGCAGACACACAAATGCCTCATTAGTCTTCTGATGATGTATTTTGCTCCTACTAAAAGAATTGTACGCCTTATAGTCATGGCATTTTGTTATCTGGGTATGGCTTTCTTCTCATCTGTACTTTTTAGTTTAGTTCTTAGATGAATGTTTGCACCCAAAAATGTTATTTTACCTTGTTATTAAGTTATTATTTAAAA
The DNA here is from genome assembly GCA_013400915.1 of Pardalotus punctatus. Classification (NCBI taxonomy): domain Eukaryota; kingdom Metazoa; phylum Chordata; class Aves; order Passeriformes; family Pardalotidae; genus Pardalotus; species Pardalotus punctatus. The sequence continues at coordinate 164,805 of VZTX01002554.1, read as the reverse complement.
CTGTATTTTTATAATATGGCATTGGTTTGTTGGTCGGCTCTTTATTGTGGTAATGAGTTTGCCTTTGAATAACAACTTTGTAAAAGAGAATAGACATTTTAGTACCTGTACAGTGAAAACCATTAAAAACAAATACAGAGAGAGGGAGGCAGTGATACTGCTGACTTGGGGAAGTCATGTTTTTTATTTTTGCCTTTGCTTTTAGAGACTACAAAATATAAAATATTTTACTGCGCTTATCACTTTGCAGTGTCCTTCTATTTCTCATCTATGTGACTATGTAAGATGGTTATTTCCTTGAGTTCTCTTCATTGCCATTGCATCTAGAAGTACTTGTTGCATCTTGGGCTTCCTTCTCTGCTTTTCTGCTGGTGGCTCAACACAAAATGAGATAAGCAGCTGTTATATTTTTTTAATTTACCATGGCCGCATGCAATATCAGTGACAGAAAGAATTAAAAAGACAGGTCTTTTTTTTCTAACATTAGCCAGGGTAAAATCTACAAACTGACCCCAACAAGCTTTCATCCAGGAAAATGTTAAAGAAACTCCATCTCCTCCGTTCTACTTGTCAGTTTTATTCATGGTATTATTAATTTATATAATGTTATTGTTCCACTCTCTGACACTAATTTTGGTTGGATGGTAAGCAGTTTGAAAGTCTTTCTGCTTTATAAGCATCCCTGAAGTACATTGGTTTTCACTTTACTTTTCATACACTTAAGTGCTAGGGCTTTTTCTGCTTTTAGTAGAATTCCTCCAATCAGGCCTAGCTTGTCCCACATGACCAATACTGGCCTGGCTTGTCCCTGTATGATCAATACAGATCAATACTGGTTTTATGAAGTGCTATCATACTATAGATCAAATACTAAACCTGTTTTTTTGGTTGGTTAGTTGATTAGTTGGTTAGTGGGTTGGTTGGTTGGTTGGTTGGTGGGGTGTTTTATGAGTAATGTGGGGTTTTTCGTACATATAATTTCCACCAAATTAATGAAATTAAATATTTTTTCATATATTTTATTCATATACATTTTGAAAATATATATATGAAAAATTATATATGAAAATATATATATGAAAATATTTTTTTCAATATTTTAAAAATTTTTGTGATTTTTTTTCCAGTTTCAGCACTAAAAATACTTGCAATTTACTGTGAGCACAGTATTTATCAATAAATTACTGCATCAGAAAAAGTCCCACACTCAATTGCTGTGCTGGGTCAGGCTGGGATGGAGATAACTTTCTTCATACACAGCCCACGTGGTGCTTGATTTGCATTTGTGGCTAACACAACGTTGATAACACACCAGTTATAATTTTGGCTATTGTTGAACAGTGTTTGTACACTATCATGGCCTCCTCCCTGTTCCCCCCACCACAAGAGAGTTGGAGGGGGATGAGCAAGTGTTTGTGAGGGGACACAGGCAGGACAGTGGCCCAAACTGACCAAAGGCTATTCCATACCATATGATATAATGCCAAACAGTAAAATATCAAAGAAAGGAGGAGGAAGGGGGATATTTGTGGTTATGGCATTTGTTTTCCCCAGCAATTGTTGATTGCACACATTAAGGCCCTGCTTCCCAGGAAGTGTCTGGACATCTGTAGTGAATGCTTTTAGCTTTGCTTGCGTGAACAGCTTTTGCTTTCCCTGGTCTTTTTCTCAATGTGTAAACCTTTTCCTCCTCCATCTATTTTCTCACCTTTGACAGCAGAGGGAAGAGAGCATGACTCAGGGTGGGTTTGGGCTGCTGGCCAAGGTTAACCTACCACAATTGTTTATCCTAACCTACTTGCTCTTGAAATTGGTTTAGAAATATGGAAAGGTATTTCCAAGACTTTTTATAGAAGACTAAAAAATATTTTGTCATCCCTATTTTTTAGCTCTGGTGCTAGAAATGAGCTGAGGAAGAACTTAAAAAAGATGCAATTCAACTTGCATGCTCTCTGGATAAATTGTTGGTTTGCACAAGGTTGGAATGTGGGTGAGGTTGTGAGGTGAGAGAGAGATGGTGTATCTCAGTAAGAAAGACCTGACAACAAATGGCTTCATGGTGGAGGGAGAGTCAAACCCTTGGGAGGTGCTTTCTCACCAGTATGAGGATTAGTGGATTTTAGGAAGTGTCAGGGCTGCACACGAAGCCAAAGAATGTTCATCTTCCACAGAAATATGCAGTCAGGGTACCTGCACCCGTGGATGAGGGAGTAAACTGGTAAGTCATCTGGTCATTTGGTGACCTGTGCCCATAACTCTCTCTGTGAATGAGGAGAGGGATTAGGCTTTTGGCTGTTTCTGGAACTTTTAAAGAGGCTAACATGATGGTTTATATGTTGCATTACTGTTCTTGATCCTGATGTATAATTCACTCACTGCTGATTAATAGCATCATTAATAAATTCAATGAAGCACATTGTGATTTCTTTTAAACTACAGTTTTTCTCCATGGCAGTTCACTACAGAAAGCTCTCAGATATGGGTAAAAAGTCTTCATGAGTTTCTTTGTTTTGATCTGCTTTTTGCATACTGGATTTTAGTTAGTTCTTCTCTTTAGCATTTCTTCTTGTTCTGTATTGCATGCTCTATTATCTTGAATCAAAGGATCTAATCAGACATTATCCAAGTATAAAATTTATATACTATGTGAGCAAATAAACAATGAACAAGCCCTCATGTATTTGTCCTCTGTTTCCAAGGTGTGAGATTTCCTGTCAGCTACTGCCAACTAAATTTACAGAGTTTGTTTTACTGATGATAGTGCTCAATGACAAGTACTTCTCTTTCTTCCACTGTGCACAGGATAATAACATGATGCATAACACCTCCAATGCCCCAAATAAAATAGTTTTCCTGTTGAGCAAAAAGTCTCGCTCAATTTAGTGGACATATGCATGGCAGAATTTTGTGCACACTTTGAGAACTATATATCAAAGTAAAGAATTAAAAGAAAGAAGAAATAATAAAGGGATTGCAATAAAGAATACAAAAGAAACCTGAGAAGGTAGCAAAACATAAGTATCACATCCAGCTAGAAGCCGCCACTGAAGGTGAAAATACAAGCTGTATTCCCATCTATGGCTGGGTCTGCTCACTTCATGAACCAATCAGTGTTGCCAGATGAGATGCTGATGTTGCAGAAGATGGTGTGAGAGTAGTAGTCAGAATACTACAGTTTTCCTTTCCACTTCAGTTATCCCAAATATTTTATTTTTTCTTTGCATCACTCTTTGAAGGAACCAAAAGATTAAGGATTTGCCTCTTGTCATTATTTTATCCCTCATTTAGGCTTCCTTCTCTATGGATTTGTTTTGGTCCATTGATTTCCAATTCTTTTCTTTTTTGCTAGTAAAAGATGATCATAATGCAGTCCTTTGTGACGCTAGTGCATTTTTTTTCCTGTGAAAGAATGCAGATGTTTTGTCCTTCATTTCAGAAATTAGTTTATACAAAAGGATGAAATTTGCCAAAGTCTTAAAAGCACAGGCCATGATTCAAATGGTTCATAAGCAACTTATTCATATTTCAAAATTTACCCACAGTAATTAAATTAGAAGGGATCTGTTATATATTAAGCATATTTCACAGAATCACAGAATATTCTGACTTGGAAGGGACCTTTGTCTGACACTATTTTAATTGGTAAAGATTAACGGACACAATCCTGTATTAAAAAGGGGAAGAATATTGCAACCAGGTGATTAGTGGCCTAATGAATTTTTTTTTGTGTGTGTGTGTGTGTGTGTTTTCAAAGATTTTTGTTATGTGGTTTTCTTTTCCTCTTTGAGATTGAATCATTCTGGAAAAAGAACCAGTCATTAATATGTTTCACCACCTATCTCCTCTGTCTGACTCTTAGGTGATGTATGAGTACATTTGTTGAAGTAAAGAAAATTATTACAGTGAGATTTTTCTTTAATGTTCTAAGCATCTTGTGATTTGGGTAATGCCAATTGACAGCAAGGCCCGGGTCTGTAAAGTTACATCTTATGTGAGCTAGCTTGGCATTTTGCAAAATGTGATATAATGTTTCTACTTTTCTTTCCTAGTCATTTAGTATGATATTTGCAAATTGCCAAATAACTTAAAAGTAATTAAAATGTAAATTAAGAGATGTACTATCTCTTATGGGGAAAACCAGATGACTACAGGCTAAGTGGGGGGTTTATTGTCTTTAGAGCTGTAATTTTTAAGAACTTTTATAAGTCAGGTCTTCTGGAAAGAATAAGTTTTGCAATCATCAAGGATGGCACTAAACACATCAAGGTAATAGAAGTCACTTAGGGAAATAAACTCCATGAGTTCATTTGATTATTCTCCATATCTATCAATTTCTGCATTAAAATTATAATATACATAATTTTTAGTTTGCTAATTTCATGGTTTATATGATTCATATTTGAATTAGTCTAAAGTTAGTCTACCAAACTGTAAAAAAAATTGTGCCAAGTTGAAAAGTGATTACAGAATAACTAAAGTGCATTGCTTATGTCTTTAAAAATTAAAAGGACACATACAAATTATTAATAAAATAACTATCAGGATGCCTGCCTGCAACTCTAAATGTCCTAAAATACTTAGAAGATTTTAGGCTATAGCTGTATGAGAAAGGATAGTTGCACAAAAGGAATGGATGTGTAGGGTGCAGTGGCTGGCATTTAAGGACTTGGGAAGACTTACTGTGGAGAAGATAAAGCATGATTCAGTGAGACTCCTCCAGCCAGCAAGTTGAGTGCAGGAACCGTGATCCTGGGGTGCATCTTCCGACAAAGAAGGGATCAGGAGATTCATGACACAATGAGAACTGAGCTAGAGCTCTCTTAGAGTAACACACTTGGGGTCCCAGTAATGCCATGACTACACAAACACTTTTTTAGCCCATTGCACAGATTTCTGTGGTCTAGAGAGCCTTTTCTCAGGCTTTCACTAGCAGATATTTCTCAAGGTAAGAAATCCACAAGTACTGCCAGAAAACAGAAGAAGATGCTGGATGTCCCTGAAAGCCTTGGGGACCCTGTCAGATACTACTCAAATATATGAAAGATCTTAGCCAGCGAAAAAGACGGCTGTCCTTGTATGCTTTTTGCAAAATCTGCTTGATTTTGTAGCTATCATTGGGAGTTTGGACAGTGATGGCATTGAAAATACTGCCAAGTTTTTAATTGTGTTCATTCCACTGTTCGGTTTTCAGCTATGCAAAACTCCCAGGAGTCAGTCATATTTTAGAAAATGTTGGCTGGCATATGCTTGCTATTAAGTACAAGTGGATGCTAGTAAAATTACCTATATATCTGTTAGACATGTGTTTAAGGACCTTTCTAATTTCGAAATTCAGGGGCCTTAGAATAATTTTTATGGAAATAAAATATAGTGACACTTTCCTGGTTTTGTCAGTATTTACAAGACCTTTTCTGAATTAGTGCTTTCAAATATGCATTAACTGTGCTAATATAAAAGTTAAACTTTCCATATGATTAATATAACATTTTTTAGCAATCAAATAACCACTCTGTTTTTGATGAGACTATAATTTAGATATTTACATGTCCCCTTTTTTTTGTCTGAGAATTACAGAATTTGTGCTTGGATAGATCATCTACACAGTTCAACTTACTGAGTATTAAAAACTGAGAGAATAACTGCAACATTGCATGGGGTTCTTTTTATCAAAGCAGTACATGAATGAATTATTTTTCTGAGACTTGAAACCTAAAAGTGACTCTATATCTGATTGTTTTTAATATAGTTTGAGACAAATCCATGGACTTTAGCAATGAACATCACTCTAACAAAGAATGTATGTGTGTGTTCCTGTGTGTAAGTAAATACCCTGGAAATAAAAATAAATGTTCAAAATACAGCTATTGCCAACAGTTATTATCCAGTAGCCTAAAGTGTGAAATTCTCAAAAAAATATGCATGTATTCAGCCCTTCATTGTTTTGCTTAAACCAGCTCATGACAGAATTTTAAAAAACTAAAGGCAATTTTCTGAAATCGCTGTCTTGGAGGTGAGGTGAGGGTAAGGGCAGTGCACATATAACAAGGTAGCAGATATTTCCAGGTTTTCTTTCACAACATAATAATAGCAATTTATACCAGGCAGAATAAGTTTTAATTGAACATCTTTCAAGCTGCAGTACATGGAGCAGTTTGGATTAATGCTAGCAAATGTGGAGACCTAATGCTCAGTTTCAGAGAGTGCAGTAACTTTCTGTTTTATCAACATGCCAGACTGGAGCTTACAGCATATTTGGCATATTTACATATTCATAATACACTGTTACTGTGCAGATTCTACAATGTCACATTGGCACTACATGGTGAGAAAATGCAAAAGCAAGTTAACATTATGGCTGTTTATAATCTCCAATATTTTTCCAATTGTCTTTATTTACAGATGGCTTCTTAGGCCAACAGTTTGCACAATAACTAATCAAACTAATTTGTTGCTGGCTCAGAATGTAATGCTTTGATTAGAAAGCTTACTTTCAGATCTATATTTCCTGTATATAAGCTAAATTGTAGTGCAATTTGTAATTACTTGTTTCTCCACGCAGTTCAAGTTGGCAGAATTATGGATGAATACTCTAGAGAGAAAAGAAAAAAGGCTTAGGTTCAGCGCTTGGAGTTTTGAAGTTATCCACTCCAATAGAGGTGCTGAAACCACAGATATATGAATGGCAAGATGTTTATTCCACAGATGTAGCCTATAACTAAGCCAACCATATTCATTCCAGTTCATTTATAAAAGCAGCAGCCTCTTTGTATTGTCATTGAGTCCCTGTTTTTTGTTCAAGGAAATTGGCTGTTCCAAGATCCATGTTATACTTAGACGTTTTGCTCACTAGCTAGGGAATGTTGTGATTTATTTAAATAATGTGTCAATGCCATCCTTTGATTTGTTTTCAGTCAGCACATAGTGAAATGTACTGCTGTTCTTACACTTATTTAAACACACAGGGAAGAAATACACATATACATATGTGCATGTTTATTTATGGTTGTGTATACATACATATATATATATATATATATATATATATATATATATATTAAATGGACTGTTTCACTAAAAGAAAAAGCAAAGATCAGTATGGTATTCTACCTTCAAACAAATGTATTAATTTGAGTTGCAATAGGCAAGAGTCTGTGATCTTGGTAAGTGCAGTGCCTGGAAATGCAATCCATACTCATGCTCTGTTAGTTAAAGCATATTCTGTTGAGAGGAAACAATGACCCTGGACTGTGATTTGTGTCCCTTTCACTCTGCCAGAGAGATTCCTGCTTTCTTCTTTGTGTAAAGCATGCAAGAAGAATATGTCCAATGCATACCTTCTTAGTGATGAGTGAAATGTAAAAGAAGGTATAAATGTGATAAGTGTTGATAAATCTGCATTTAAGGGGACAAACATAATTCTCAGGTTCTCTCAGTAAGCACATCATTTTTATAGTACTAAAATTATCATTATATATCCTTGCTTTACTATGTCATTGAATCTGAACACTTCTTGGAAGAATGAATATGTAGTTATTATTTTAAAGTATTAATTGCAGAAGAACTAAATGTCTTTCTTTTAGTATATGACTCCTGCTTTTATTTCTTTTAAGTGTAGAATATTAAGAGCAGAAAATGTTGCTGTTAATCCTCTTCTGATTTCAAAATTTATGTGACAGTGAAAGCAATTAATCCATTTCTTCATTACTTTTCCTGAGAAAATATGCACAGACATGAACAAGAAACAGCCTTGGCTTGATAAAATAATATTTTAAATTCAGTTTATAAAACTTTAAAATAATGTCTCAGAATTAAAAAAAAAATCTATCAAGTGGCTTAAATTTTTCGTGCCTCTGTAGCTTTTCTCTTAATATAACATTAGAGTAGCTCTGTCAGATTAAAAAAGGCAAATGTAGATGTCTGATTAATTCATGTTTATTTTGATCACATCATGTTACATCAGACCAGAACAATATAACACAAAGTGGCAGAAATGCAACTTAATCTTAAACCACGCTATTCACTTACAGTCAGAACTATGAATTTTTGGAATGAAAATCAAAATAATTCAAAGTTCACCATGCCTTTCCCTTCATCTTCCTTCTCCTCTTTTTTCAAAATAAATACAAATGTGGTGGTGTTATTTGGAATAACCTTCATGGCAGAACCAAGTCACTCTGGAGAAAAGAGGCTGGACAGAAGTACAAGGGAAAATATAGGACATTACATTGCCATTTGTCAAAAAACACTTTGTATGCTGCAAAAGCCTTCCCAAAGATGATTATATTAAGAGTAGCTAAGCCTTGCTCTTGCTTTATACTTCCAGTCATTTTTAAAATGCAGAGTTTGATAGCAATGACCATCTGTGGCATTCAAAGCCCATTAATTTTATTGCAGATATAAGTATGTATCAATGACTTATGGAAGGTGACTGTAGCTCAAGTTAGGAGGACCAGCTTTTCAATTATTTTCCGATGTCTAAAGATGTGCCCTGATTAATTCCACCTTGCTGAAGCAAGTAAGTTTACAATAGTCAGGTAATTGAATCTATCATAATGGAAATAAATAGCAACACCTGCATGCTGAGCTGTCCCAAGTCATGACCTGGATATAGCTCTTTCCCAAACAAGAAATGATGGATCCTGTACCAGTGAAACTCATCTCCTGGAGAGCTCAGGTAACTGTCTAGAATTAAGTAAATGGATCTAGAACTGTCTCGTGCTTAGGTAATTAAACACCACCAAACCTATCTCAGGACTAGTTTCAATTTTCCAGCCAGAAAAAGGCTGGCTTGTACGTTCCAGCATCAGGATGCTCCCATTCTTCCAAAGTGGTTTGTAGTAATTTGTAAATTTTTCCTTCTTGTCTGTTTCTGTCTTGGTGTATCACTAAGAGGTATAAGAAGTGTATTCAGGTATGTGTATTCTTTCCTGTCCTCAACTTGCAGCAGCCAATAATGTTGACACTAAAATAAGCTACAGAGAATTGCTTTGTTTGGTGCTAAGTAAGATCAGAAATTGATGGATATCTTCTCATCAAAGAGTAAAGCTCTATGCAGTGACAATTCTGTGATGTGTACCCTATACTGCTATTCTGGAGGTCATTTCTCAATGGAAACATTCATTATTGTCCAAGGCAAGCATTTCATCCTTCAAGCCAGAGCCTGGACATGTAACTGAAACAGGCATAATATTTGCTCTCTCCACTGTATTTTGCAACAGATAAAAATACACAATATGTGTCACACAGATAAAGCTATTGGTTTAGTAATTATTTGTTCTTAATTCTGATCTATAGCACTTGCAAAAGCCACACAATAGTGTATAGGTAATTTTTTGTAAAATACCAGTTTTCAGATCTGCAGCAATTTCTTTTGACTGTAGTGGGAATTAGCTGCATTTTTGTGTACTGCCTTGAAAATTTGGGGGCAGATATCATGCAGCAAGGAGCAAGCAATGCTGTCACTGGCCTAAGGAGATTTTTGTCAATGCTGTGGTGTTGGTGACACATTTAAATATCTGAAGAAACTAGCACAATCCTTTATTTCTGACATCAATTTGACAAATTTGACTGTCTCACCTTTGTGCATCTGCACCTTTCCCTAATAGTATTTTCATACACAGATATTGCTAATAAGTGGGTTTTTTTTCCCTCCCTCATAATATTTACATCAGGAGGTAGCACAGAAATACATATTTTCTCAGAGGCTTTTAATGACATTGCTTGTTAAGAGTCATGAAGGCAGACTCCTTCACTCTTTTTCATTCATAAATATGAGTTACTATAGACTGTCAAGCACTAATGCATATTCCAGGAGCCATGATCTCTGTGGATATCCTAGATATTTCTTACATTTCATTAACATTCTTTGTGACTTTTTATAGCAATGACTATCAGGTCAATGTTTAAGGATTAATGATTAGCTGGAAGGCTCCAAAGTACAATGCATAGCTGAAAAACATTAAGTCCAGGTTCTTCTGCAAAACAAAGCAATCCCTCTCCCTCCAAAAGTATTCAAAACCTCAAAACCACAACAGAATCTTGAGAGACAAAGCCAGTAAGTTTAAACTATTGTTTGATATACAGCTACTAAATTTGAAAAAGTATAAAGAACTCATGCACTTTATACAAGTTCAATTAACATTCCATCCATCTTAAAAGGCCTCTCTAATATTAGTTGTTAATTCCTTTGCAACAGGTGTACCTTAAATATACACTTCATGCATAAACACCATCTGGAAAAGAGTGGGTAGAAATAAAGTAAAAAGCAGCTGCTATAAAAGAAACACAATGGAAGAAACATAAACTTTTTGTTTACAAATTTTTTTCTTTGCAGCATATTCATAAGAACATTGAAAACCCACTGTGATGACACTCTAGTGGGAAAAACTCAAGTCAGCTGAAAAGTAAGTATTCTGCTACTCTTACATGAACAAGTCAAAACAATTTATTCCCAAAAAGCATCTTTCATGTAAAGCACCTCAAAATTATCCATGCTGAAACATAAAATAATGAGATGGCATTCACAGGAACAGCTTCAGTGGGCTTTATAAAGACAACAGGACAAAACAAATGAAACTGGACCAACTTATTCACAATATGTACATGGATTTCCCACTAATCCTGAAGGTAAGTTGAGATTCACACTGCAAATTGTTTTCCTTTAGCCCTGTCTGAATAAAAATAAGAGTTTCAATGAATTTAAATTTAACCAATGTTGTTTTTTCTTGTTTTGTTTTGTTTCCTTCATATATATACACTGCTATTATTACTTATACTTTTCATTTGTTTTGGTTACAATAACGTGATCATAGTCACTTGACTATGCCTAAGTGATTAAAGGGAAAAAAAAGTCATAAAGTGCAACTGTTAATTATTTTCTACCATATCTAATAAACAATATAAATTATTAGTAATGGCATATTTATCAACTATTTACTGTTTCTGTAAAGAGTTTGGAAAAAAAAAAAAAAAAAGAAAAGGTTTCTTCCTTCAGATGAAAAGAGGGAATTAATTACCACATGTGAGAAGACAGATATCTTCTGCCGTCTGTAAAGCTGATCCAGCAGAGCATAGAAAGAAGTCATGTGACTTAGTGACCAGATGCACTTAGACTGACCTTTTATGTGTAAATGTCATGTCTGGTATTTCTTTACAGTTTATGCTCCTTTTTAATAGTTAGAAGGCAGATAACAGTTAAACAAGGCAGATAAGCAACATTGACATCCTGTATATTTAGGAGGTTTGGCTGAGACACAAAAAATTTTGCGCATCTTCATAACATATTTCTAGTTTACTTAATTTCAAATAATTTTTGAGTTATATAGACAAAAATTAAATTTTAAAATATTTAAGAATTTTCCTTGAAGTTTTGAGAACTAAACATTTTTGTGAAAGCAGAAAGAAGATTCACTCTGCATTACGCAGTCATAAGAGGAACATCCTCTAAAATATCCTTCAGATTAATTAGATGCCTTCCCCCAGCTTCACTCTAATTCTCTATTTTGACAAAATTTTCAGTACCAAATTATTAGATATTTGTATTACTGACCAGTTTGTGAATATCTACAGCATAGACTACAATCATCCAGGTCATGCTTATGTATTTTTTGTAAGAGAGAATTCTAATTTCTTAGGAAATGAATCAAGCAGCCACTATTACGGGTCTTCTAATGGTAATGTTCGCATCTATCTTACATATTAAGTTATTTAATTTTGATGTACTTATAAAAACTTCTTAACTTTTACAACAAACTTGACTTTAATGCTGGCTTATTTTGTGGTTGGGGTTTTCGTGTGTTTTGTTTTTTAATGAAAAAATTTAACAGAATTTAGAGGTTATGCTTGCAAGTGGCTAAAGAATATGCTATACATTTATAATGGCCTAAACAACTGGTGAAATTAGATATCAGTATTTACCATATTACTGTCTATTAACAGAGCAGAAGATTTGGTAATATATATGTTTTATGTATGCTAATATATATAATATATATATCTCAATGCAATGAACCATCTCATTTTATGTAGAAGACAGATCCAATAGTCTTGTGGTTAAAGAGCTGCAAATAGGCAGTTATCAAATCAAGCTTAAGTACACACTCAGATTATTCTGTCATGGAATATCTGTGAGGCTGATGAAGTTGAACATCTATGACTAGTTTAACCATCACTTATTTTCTTCATTTTATAGTATAGACAATGTTAGCTTTAATTTTTAAAATAATCAATTCTAAAAAAATAAAATAAAAATCCCTTGCAATATATTTGTATATATAGTGCCACAATATGATCGAAAATGTCTGTTGTTGAGTATCTCTTGCTGGATAAGCAGTATGGGGGACGCTAAGAAAGAAAGAAATCCAAACAAGCAACAAAAATTCCTATGATCCTTCTGGTGACATGTAGGCAAGCAGACAGGTAGGCAGGACTCAAGGGTGTTAGTGAGAAAGGTATTTGTCATAGGCACCAAGTTCTAAACCAAGAGCCAGGCCGGAGGAGAGACAGTCCTTTAAGGACAGAAAGGACTGGGAAGTTTCTTTTTTACATATATTTTTATCACCCACCTTGGCAGGTCTGTTCCACTAAAAAGAAAACAAAAAACCAACTTCAGTTTTGATTCTGTCTTTTATTTAAGCTTACCTTTAGAGTGTGTAAGCTTTTCATGTAGCTTCTCTTATATTTGCTTTAAGCAATGTTATACTTACTTCGAAGCTCTGGCTGATTCAAGGTCTTATCAGAAGTGCATTTAACACTTTTTTTAAATTCAGAAACAGATTAAAAAAACCCACTTGGACATGCTTTCCTGACTTATATGCTATGGTTTTATAGACCTAGACTTGCCTCAAGAGGTTGTGACGAACTTCTTTAGATTAAATAAAAAACATAGTGCAGCTGGAAAATGTTCGAATAGTTATTCATGAAAAAATACAACTGATACACTGACATCGTGTCAAACTTTGCTTGAAAAGAAGAAAATTTGAAAACCAAAATATTTCATTCCAAATGAACTACTTTTTTACTCATTTCAAAGAAAGCATTCAAGACTATATTACACATATTAAAAAATGAAGCAGAACTGATCTTTTGTCTAAGATTGATCCACTGTTTGGTGCCGAATGTCGAGTTTTTGGTTAATTTTGCTGAAAGTTAGGTTTCTCTTGAAAATCATAGGTCAGAAACAACAGATTCCGGAATGCCTGGTTCTACATCAGATTTTCATAATTTTCCAGTTTGACAGAATCAAAGGATTTCTGAAATGAGCATCTTTGCTCTCAATTTTTGCACCCTAGTCACAAGGAAAAGAACTAAAGAAGATTGTGCCAGAATCCTGATTCCATGCACACTGCTAACATTTTTTATTTCTTTTGGATTTCAGAAGCAGTCTATTTATTTTATTTCAGATAGTTTTTTGTCATTGCTCAGTGTCCAGCAATTTTAACATGGGAACATTTATTTTTTTTTTTTTAAATTAATGTAAATCCAGTTTTTGAAAGCAGTTCACTTTCCCCAAAGTTTTCTTCAGTGGCAATCATTAGTTTAATATTCTACTCCTATAAAGTAATCTAAAAAATGCACCCTTAGGATTATAGCTCCCATTGTCTTCCTTTAAAAAGTGAAACCTTTTAAAGTTTTTTTAAAAGTTAGAGGTTTTTTAAAGTTTTCTTTGTTCCCATTGGCAATGTGTCCTTCATACTTCCTTCTCTTTCAACAGTCAATGTCTTCTCCAAGGCTCCTATGAGAAACTCAAAATTACATAGTATAATTCAGTAAAGCTTATGCTATGTAATTGTGAACTATTTTTGTCTGCAATATGGTAGAGAGGATTTGAGCAACAGTTTACTATCCACCTGCCAGTAAAACACAGAACTCACTGCATTTCTGTGAACAAATATATACCAGCTCACCAAGAATCTTGCTCATCAAATATCTTCATGACTTCAGAGTTTTGTACAAGGTGTCAATTGACAGTCATAATGATTTTACTCGGCCCTGCAATAACTTAGAAAATGAATGTGCTCTATCAATGAAATATAAATGAATTAATTATGAGTTCTGGTTTGCTACAGAAGGTGTGAATAACTGTATTGATGCCAAACCCATTGGTCTGTATTTACACAGTATACCTGGAGACTACTTTCCACAGTAGCAACATGCAAAATTAAAGGGATTGGGGATGGCTTCAATCACAACAGAATAGTTCTAGCTACCAGACAATAATTTTAATGTGTGACTTGATATGAAAAGCAGTACTCAAGTTTCCAACTCTCTTCGAAGCGAGACATACTGCATAAAATAAATATGCAATGAAGGTAAAAAGTATATTTAACTTTATGTGGAAAAGTATGGCTCATTGAATGCATTCACACTTTTCATGTGATTTCTTTGAAAAAACTATGAAATACAGTGTACCAGGGAAAATCTTTTGATAATAAAGTATAAATGAATGGATAGTAACTGACAACCAGATACTGAAATGAAACTTTAAAATTGATTTAATCATAAAAATAACCAAAAAAAGAAGAGATCTATTTCTTTACTTAAGAAAAACAGTTAGATTCCCTAGTGCTACTATAAGTCATAAAAAGAATAAGTTTATTAACCTTACATAGCAAAGACATGAATGAGCAAAGGTATTATTGTACCAAGTATTTCCTCCCTAATATTTCAGCAATATCAAGGTGATTTTATCCAGGAAAATCTACCATAATATTTTACCTACAACTAACAAATGGACATAGAATCTTGAACACTTTATATACCAAAACCAACTGCATATTATTTTTTTGACTTAAATGAATATAAAAGCAGATCTTTACTCTTAAACCACTTTTTTTATGTAATACTCTTTAACACTCCCCTTGAAAATTGCTTTCAGGTTGCAGTCACAGCACTGTTGTGCCTGCAGTTTTCTTGACCATGATATTTTCTGTTGCTTGCATGATAAGACACCTTTACAGACTCATAAACACCAGGTGTAAAGACAATTTATGATGTGGGAAATTTGGAAAGCTTTGATATCAAGCATTTTTGGTTTGTTTACCCCTAACATTAAAACAACACATTCTAAAATAGGAATCTGTTTCACTACAGCATAACCAATGCTTCTTACATTAGGGGTTTCTCTCACTATTCTAGTATCTACTCTTTTTGTTACTATAAATCAAACTCATCTTCTACTGCTTCTTGTATCTTGAAAATTCTTGCATTTTTGTTTGCACAGGCCAAAATGGAAGCCTTTTTGGTGTGTTTGAAGCAAACACACCAAAAAGGTCATGTTATTCCTAAAAAAGTAGCATATCATTTTCAGGAAACATTCAGTGTCTGGTGCATGCAACGAAACAAACTCTGACTTTGTGAGTTCAAATGTTTTACTGCATATTTTTGATGGTATCTTAGAACGCTTTTATTAGGATAAGATTTGGGATTTCATCTATTTCTGTTCACCTGTTCTCTTTGTTCCCACACATTCTCCAGAGATCAATTCAAATCCTTTGTTGAAAAGAATAATGCTTTTACTTTGATTAAGTGCTCACATTTATATAGAGATGATTTATTTAAGGTGAAATTTTCTTGGGTGCAGAACACTTCCTTAACACCTTAAGCTTTCCTCTCAGAAAATCCTTAGGTCTTGGGAATGGACAATCTCCTCCTGAAAAAGGATTCTCATTTTCTATTATGACAAATGCTTTAATCCTTGGTATTTAAAAGAAAACCTTGCATGAGTATTGGTGCTGCAGTGACATAGTCAAGGAAATGGCTTTCTTACTGAACTGGCTGTATCTTCTGAATTAGAACTTTCTTAGTATTTGACTGATTTATTGCATAGACTTGAATTATTTGTCAATTGTGCCTGTAATTCAGGTTTAATTTCTAACTTTAAAAATGGGTGAGCAAGAAAGAACGAAGCATAAGTTGCTGAAGTTTCCTAGAAAAGATTTGACATGTGAGTGTCCTGAGGCAATCATTTTTTTAAATTTAATCTTTCTTATTTGTATTAATAAGTCTTTAATTAGACAGTTAATATTTCAATTACACTAATAAATTGTCTTTACACATCTGGTGTTTCCTTTAAACTGATAAGGAGATTTAGGGTGTAACAGAAACTACTCAAGTATCTTTACATCAGATGTCTACGTCTTTTAATATACCGTACTGGTTTGTTAATTGTATATAGGTCATCAAGTACTTTGAAGTAGAAATACCAGGTTGTTTTAGCTCAGTTAAGGATACTAGCTGCCAAAATGTCACAGAATTACAGAAGCACAGAATCACAGAATGTTTTGGGCTGGAAGGGACCATAAAGATCGTCTAGTTCCAGCCATGACAGGATCACCTGCCACTAGACCTGGCTGTGCCAAACACCATGCAACCTGGCCTTGAACACTTCCAGGGATGGGGAATCCATAACTTCTCTGGACAACTTGTTCCAGTGCCTGAACACCTCACAGTGAAGAATTTCCTTCTCATATCTAATCTAAATCTACCCTCTTTCAGTTTAAAGCCGTAACCCCTTGTCTTATCACTACATGCTGTATTGTAAAAAGTCCCTCTCCAGTTTTCCTTGTAGGCCCCCTTTAGGTACTGGAAGTCTGCATTTTATCTCTTTGCATGGATTATAGAAAATCAGAAACAGAGATACATTTTTCCTCTAACAGACACCAAACTGAATACAGAGTTGAGTTAAAATTGTAGTTAATGTCCACAGATTTAGATGACCCTGGTTTAGATTTCAGGCCAGTCTTGGTGATTTGTTTGTATAATATCTGTAAGCAGACCTATCTAAAAACAACAAAGTTTAAAAATATTGAATTTCACCTGAAAGCATGAAAAAATACATAGAGGGAAACAACATATTTCTAATTATTTTCTATACATAATTTTTCTTTTTCTGTGGTTACTTTCATTTGAGAATTTCTCTGAATCAGGGAGAAGAAGTATAACAAAAATTTATTCTGGAAATTGAAAGTCTCTCATGGCAAATATCTAGTTAGGAATTACTCATTATCTGAAATTCAAATGTAGATTCTTTCAAGTCCAGTGTAGCATTCATTAATTGCCTGCATAAATATATATTACTGTGTTTAGATCAGATTGCAAAGAGTTTATTACATAACAATTTACATTAGATTTGTTGAACTGTGTACTCATATGAATTAATAGCGATGTTTAATTTTTTTGTTGTTATATTGCAAAAAATTTCACTTATAACATGAGTGGAGTTTCTTTTCTTCCAGAGACACAGTTTAAATACATATTTCTTGCAAAATATCTAAGAGAAAAGGGAAATTCCATTAAAAATAACTAATAATGATTCGCACCACATTTTATTTTCTGTTAACCAATAATAATTTCTTAAGATTAGTGGATGAATCAGAAAATAGAAATGCCTAGAACTGTCTTGGAGATTATGAAATCCAAGCAGTTTTACATGAACTTTGTGGTATCAGGTAATGTAATCAAAACTTTCTTAGTATTCTACTGTTTTACTTAAGGCTATATAAGATACTAATTTTCCTGAACCAAACAAAGCTCTGGGAATAACATCCTAGATGCAAATACTAGCTGAGAGCTTGGCTAAAGTTGAGAAGAATTAAAAGAAATCCACAACTAATTCTTCTTCATCCAGAATTTGTTACTTCATGTAGATAAGAGGTCACTTTATCTACTCGCTTCCCAGAAAACTTAAACAAGCCAAATTTCAGCTATAATGGCAGTTTTGTGGTCTGAACATGAGATCACTGAGACACTCTTAGATCAAGATCTAAGAGAAATGAATTTGACATTCACGTGGCAAGGAGATCTTTCCACTGTACAAGAAATGTTTTTTGTTTTTTTTTAAATTTTTTTTTTAAGGAGGAAAAAAAGATAGCAAAAGGCATAGCCTTTGTGCCTCAGGGCACAGGCTCACCCTCAGCTGATGATTAGGAAGTGAGTCAGTTAATGCACCATCAGCTATAGAGACAATTCTTGAATTCTTGCTGTTTCCACTGAAGCGAGTAGGCCTAATTTCTGGTGGGAATAAAATGCTGAACTAGAGAGACCTTTGGTCTGATTTTTTATGGCAGCCCTGGTATTTCATAAAAGCCCTTTTCCATTCAGTTCTAAGATATAATTTTAAAGGGTCATTTGTTAACTCTGTCTGCACTTGAACCAGGGGAGCTCCAATTCCATCCAGAAGCAGTAAACCTTACTGGAGGCTTTTAAAATAATTAATAGTCTGAGTAAGTTCATTATCATTTAAGATCTATTTTAGCTGCACATATTAATATTCTGGTTTTGTTGCAAGGCTATTTAGATACTGCCATTCATTGATAATAAGTCATTTATTCCTCATTAACTGTTAGGATGGATGTAGATACTCATTATAGCAAGACAACAGACTCATTTAACTGCACACAGTACTTGATTATACACATGAACATTGACTGGAATGCAAATTTCCTTCTACATAAGTCTCATCTTGTTTGTTATTCTCACCATGGGACAAAGTATCTTATCTTATCTGCTGTCCTTCATTTTCTTTTTTATATCTGTCTTAAATGGCAAAAAAGAACATTATAAAGACTGGTGATAATCTCAGTTTGGGTAAACACTGGCACAAGAAATAAAGGTTTCCTCACATAAACTGCTGTTTGGTTTTTAAAATGTTCTGTGAAATCACATGTCCTTACCTGACAGTTCTCCTAAAATCAGTCCAATCTTAAAATAGATGAGATTCAGATTTTGAAAATGTAAGGCTTTAACAAATACTTATTACACTGGTCATGGACACAAGCTTTTGTTTTCTCCTGAAATACCAATATTCTGTGTCCCAGCTACAGAAATCAAAGGCTAAACTCTCCCTGTCAAATGGAAATAAATTATATTCTCTGTCATCTTCTGCTCTATACTAAATATGATGAAAGTGATGACTTCTTTTTCTCTATATATTTGTATTTTCTTTCATTTTGCTTTTCAGTTTTACCTGCTTACATTTATTGAAAATCATTGTTTTTATATGCAGAAGAACTGCAATCATCTTTCTGTTATATACTATGGCACGTCTACAACTGGGGCATTGGACAAGCCTTTTAATAATGTAAGAAAATTACAACTTAGGGACAAACTGAGGCTTTGTGTGGTAGGTAGGTCAGGTCTGCTGCTCTGTGTCGTGAAAGGATCTATGAATCAGTAACACAACTGCATTTCTTGTTGCAAACAATATTAGATAACTTAGTGTTGTTTTTCCATGGCCACTAGAAGATTCGCCATTAAAAATATGTATATGCATACATTTTGCAAGATATGGGCTCATTCCCATGTAGTGCACATAGGATCTTTTCTGCACAGTCAAAGGTGTTTGCCAAATAATTGCAAACACCTTTGCAACATGAGGGCAAATAGCTCTCTTCTTAAATGCAAACAGTCGCTCCACCTATTCCTTCTTGAAATACGGAGAATAGGTAACAGAACTGTCTAAAGCAGCTTAAAAACTGAAAGGAGAAAAGAATTATGTTTTGAAGAGGAAAAGGTAACTTGTCCCAGATTTCCTGTTTGGTGGTGGAAGGCCTTGAAGTGAAATTATCAGCTGCCTAGAGCAATAGTTCTTTCCCACTCTGAACTGAGAAAATTGCATTAGTCTTTGCTAGCAATTAACAGTTCACATGCAGAAATTCAGGTTTTTAGTGTGGGTAAGGTCCTTTTATATTTCTTCTTGTATGCTGAGGTGAGCCTATGGAATCTGGCATCTTGTTACATACATATCCAGACAATGTGATATTTACATGTGGTGTTGCATTTATATGTAATGTCACACATACATCATACATGTATAGCTAAATATGACGTATCTATACATGGTAATGAAAAGAAAGTTATTTAGCTTTTCTTTGATATTTGGGACTTATCAAGGTTGGACCATCTAGATTTTAAGAACCAAAGTCCCAAAAAATATTCTGAAAAGAAGACACTTCCGCAGGAAGAATCTGTGTGGTCAAAACATGATTTTACACTGCAGAATAGCTCTGCTGAAAAAAGTTCAGCTAGCCTTATCGGAAACCTTTGCATATGGATGAGGCAAGACATTCAATATCTTGCAGGACCAAACTGTTCAAAATTCTATGAAAAAAAGGCAGTGCACGATACGCTGTTCATAGGAAGTAGTACTGAATTCTCCAAGTGCTCCTAATTTCTACCAGCTGAAACCAGTTTTCCTGATAATATACTCTCAAAAGGAAATCTCATTAAAGACTTTTTCCATTGACATTTAGATTTTCTATTATTGTGCACTTCCTTTCACGTCCTTAGAAGTTTTTGTTTTCTAATGGCAAAATAAATTTTGAAAATTCTGTTACTGAAAAAAAAGATGTCAAATTAATGCATCTGTGAATAGATAATATAAGATTACAAATACTTTTGAACTAGGCATTGGAGAGCAAGCAGTAAACAACAATATAATTTGTCATAGAACCCATGGCCTGAAAATCTTTTTATACTATGTTATGCTTCCAGAATTATGGAAATGTGTGTTTTATTAGGTTAATTCACTTGAAAATTTAGATGCTTAAAAAAACTCTTTTAAAATATCTAATATTTAAAAATTCTTCTAGTAAGTAAATGATTACAAAAGTAATTTATTAAGTGGGCCACAAAACTGAAATTCTTGTTATTCCATGAATCTCCCCAAAAAATACAGGAAACTATATTTCATTATCCTAGTAAGCCATACTGAAACTTACAATAAAGCAAGTGCAATTTATACTTTTTCTTTAAAGTGCACAGTTTAATTGGCAAAATGTCAAGGCCGATTCAATCAGATTGGTGGCATGATCAGTGACAACATTCTTCAAGTATTCTGATTCACATTAGAAATTGAAGACATATGTTGTGGGAGAAGATGCCTTAACAATGAAAATATTGCTGGTTCAGACAGATGGTAACTTTTTTAGTAAGGAAAATGAGAGCAAGAATATGAAAGATGAATAAAAGTTTAAACCTATTAAAACTGACAAGGTCAAAGATTGCATGGGACAAGAAGGAGGTGGATTTCAAAATAACTGTTAAAAATAATATTTTATAAAAGAAAAGTTTTCTCTCCATGACGATCTTCATCACAAAAAGATGTCCTTTTTTTCTTTCTTAGATGCATAACTCATATGAAACAAGCACTGTTTGGGAAAAAGAGTCCCTGAAATTTATTCAAGGTTTAGCTCTTTCTGGTTTGCACGTCAATACTGCTTTATGTTACTGGGTTCTTTATTCAGAGGTACTCATTCAAAGCCAGACTGTGTAGCCTGTATTCACATGAGTGAACATGTAAATTCTTCTGCTGTAGCCAATAAATTTAATTTCTTATTTATAGATTGGCAACACCCTATGGGATTCTCTGTTCCTTTCCTGTTCCAGAGAGTGACTTTAAATCTTTGGCCATTATTTCATTTAAGCTTCCTTTTTCTTTTTTTTTTTTTTTTTTTTTTTTTTTTTTTTTTAAATTTTAGCTAGTAAGTGTTCTTATTTCATCTCCTAGTTAAGATTATATGTCTATATGTCTATACTTGGTTAGGTAGACTTAAATTTGAAGCTAGGCATCAATAACACTTTTCAAATAATTTAAATTAAAAAGCTAAAAAGAAAAATAGGAGCTTGAAATGTGAAACATTTAAATTACAACCATTTAAGATAGCCCACCTCTAAATTCCAATCACAATTTATAAATTAAACAGCTTAATCAGTGTTAGATAATCTCATAAAAAATAAAAAAAAGGGATATAGAAATAGAATAAATATTCTGACTTTTGATAAAACTGTATTATTTGTATGAAGACTAATTTTAACATATTAGTCATTTATTTACTTTGTAACATGATAATACTTTTTCTGCTGACAAGCAAAAATATTCCTGTATCAAACATTAAAGAACAATATTTTACTTATGGCCATGCAGGCTAGAAATTGTTCATCTTAAAATCATATTGAATCTTGAGAAAACCTTTATAAATTAAATTAAATTCAGGAGATCCTGATCATCCAATATTCAGGATACAAAATTGTACTATTCCAGATTAGACAACATTTTGTTAGAGCTGTAATGCTGATCCAGCCTTCTAAACAGGTCCCATTATTTCACTGAACTTTATATCAGGCTTTTACTTTCTATAGTAAATACTTTCTGGTATATCTATTTTACCAAATAGTTACCAATACTTGATATTATCTTTATTAGGTGAGTGTCATTAAAAGGACAGGGAGAGTGAGAAAGTTGTAAGATATTTATTGCAAGTAATTCTATTTTCTGCCTAGCACTAAGCAAAATTTCATTAAAGGTGTCTGCTGCATGACATTGCTACTTTACTATGTATTGACCAAAAGTCCGTTTTAATAATTTTTATAACAGAAATAAAACACATATACCTGATTGTGGCATACTTTTGTGAATTTAGGACAGATCTATACAGCAGTGCTGGCTACCATCTCAACTCTTATTTACAGTTTTGCTTATACAATACTTTGGAGTCCTTAAATTTGAAACAGAGAATTCTCCTTATGTAGTATTTTGTAGAACAATGTCATATCTCAACCCTTGTTAATAATGTTGCCTCTTACCTTTTACAGGAAGGGAAGAATATGCAGGTGTATTATCCAGGCTTACATGGATACAAGTGTTGGAGCAGAATAGAACTGAGAAAGTCTTGAAATCAGCTTTGCTATTCAGCACTTTTTCATGACACAGTCTCCTTTCAGATGGTGTGTTAAGGACAGCTGATCTAGCATGTAGAGGTAACCTAAATACTGAGTAACCTAAAAATATTTTTTCCACTTTTATTGGTGATTATAAAAGATCCGAATATGCATAATCTCTCTCAGTTGACCATAAATTCAACATAATTCATCATGAGAAAGAACCCCTATATTCTACAAAAGAAAAGTGAAAACTATGCAAGGAAATCATTAAGAAACAAAGAAATTTCTGAGAAATTTCTCTTTGATCTTTGGAAGTATTTATGTAAGATAGAATGATAGGCATCCATTCATACTACCTTCATAAAACTTTGGTGTTATGTATTCTGTAGTATGTAACAGCCCCATTCCAGAATCCCTCTGTAACAAATTCTTATTACAAAAGGAATGATATACTTTTCCCACCATAGTCACCAAATGATAACTGAGTGCAATATAGATGGGATTTCAGAATGCATTATTGGACTTTCTCACAGCAAAGAAAGGCTTTTTTGCAGGAATAAAAATATTTTTATGGTGTGGATAAAGCTTTCCTTTCCTTTGTAAGATAACATCAAACCTCCATCCCTCAGGACTGATTTTTTTTTTACTGAAAGCATAATTCCTTCTGATCCAATTGTGAGTTCCAACTGTATTAAGACTGAGGGCTGGAAGTCTGCCACATCCACCTAGAATTTTAATTAGATAAAATAATGTGCTTAGACTTAAGCAAAGACTTAAACTCTTGTTCAGTCAGGATCTTTGTCAGTACCTTGGCAGGAGATCAACTAATACAGCCAAAAGAAATTAACAAAAGAAGGGCTTTTTTAAGGTAATGACTTTACCTATGACTTCACTGAGTGTACACTCAAGCCAAATAACTGATGAAGAAGTTTAACTTAAACATAGAATCAAATTTATATGGCCTCCAAGACAGCAATGTGAGATGAAGCCTTGTCCTACCTGCATGCAAAAGACTCCCAGATACTTCATGCTGTTAGAGCAACTAATTCCTCTTTAAAATTTAAGAAATATCTGGGAGTTTACATTTTCTTTATCATAAATAGATCAAAACAGAGTATCTATGACATTTGAACTGTAACTTGTAAAATTGTTTGCTACCTAGAAATAAGTAAAAATTTAATAGAAAATTATTTTTTTTTTAATTCCACCTTCCAAAGACACTTGACAGGATACTTTCTTAATATCCAAATTTTTCAGTATTTTAAAATTATTATAGGTTTTCTATTTCTTTATCAGAATTAAACTGAAATATTACTTGTATGCTGTGTTAATCAGACTTACTTCCTTAGGAGAGCAAAATAAAGTTCATGAAGAAAGCAGTCACTAACGGGAAGGAAACATTGTGCTGAGTGTTTAAACTGCAAGAGAAAGAATTTACACCTAACAAGTATCTAACAAAATGGATAAAAACCTCCTGTAACACAACTCTCTTCATTTGGTTGACTTTTTTTTATCTCCATTTTTAATAATAAATGGTTTTTGTATTTTTATTATGTAAATTGAAGGCCCAAACTTCTATCTACATCACTTTGTTGCCTGTCCAGAACTTCTCAGTGTCTTCCTCAGTGCATTTCAAGTTCCCCTAAGACGTTTATTTGATAACTTAAAGCATTCAATTTTTGCAAGTCTTCTTTACATTAGTGTAGCCACAGCACTTCACAAGCAGCATTCATATTTCAGTATGAATTTGCATTTCAGTTCTTCATGCAGTCTAATATTTTACTTGCAAATTCAGGTTTTGCACTTTGAGAAAATAGTTATATTTCTTTTTCAAATGAAGCTTAGCTCACCCTGCATTCTAAATAGTCATAGAATCTTCCAGACTAATTAGAAGCACTGTAGCTAGTAGACTAAATTAACAGTTAATCCAAAGAGAAAACACAGAGATTAGAACATAAATTATTTTATTACTTTTAGATTTGAGAAAATTAGTTTGATGCAAAGAGATTCCCATCACATGATGGTTGCTTAAAGGAAAATCAAGTAGTCTTGGAAAATTAAGATCTACCAATTACAACATTTAGTTTAGAAGCCATGTTGTTAGCTGGGGATGCTGGGAGACTTGGAAATAAAGTTACCAATTATGAATTTTACCTGTTAATTATAAATGACTGGAAAAAGAGAAGAGATGTCTAATTTAAAAAAAAAAAAAAAAAAAAAAAGTTCTTTGATCTATATTTGGGCTCTTAGCAGCCAAGGAAGTGAATGAACAATTTTGCAGAAATTATGCCCAGCAGAAATAATCAGTTCCTTCTTATTTAAAAGTCCTGTTATTCCTACATAAGTGGGTCAGAATTAATTTCACAATTTCATGGAAAACCTGAAATACAAAAATACAAATATGTGATGAACACATTGGTGTGCTTTGGATGGTAATCCTACCCATTAAATTTTTCAGTCACCTGAACGCATGGAGCCCTGATATTGTGCCAAGATAAACAGCTGAGTTCACAGTGGATGAGACAAGAGGAATGTCTCTGGGAAGCATCGTGCCTCTGCTAATCTCCAGGGTTCTGCACTCACATGGTAACAGCAAAGAGGTAGACTATATTTGCAAAATCTCTTCTGGGGTGTTTCTGCTTTACCAAAACTTACAACAAAGCATCAGCTCATATGATCTGGGGAGGAAAGAATACTAAAATTAAACTCTAAACTATTAAACTTTAAACTTCTTTTTTTTTTTTTTTTTTTGAGGGAACAAAGAGACCTGTTAAATACTATCCACAAGTTAACAGCCTCTGCGTTGTAAAAAATATTTACCTACAATGTAAAAATCAATTTTTAGGTGTCTTTGCACTCTTATAGAAGTGGAAAGAGTTCAAAATAACTATTATGTAACTATCAAGTTCAAAGTAACTATCATGCCTCTGTGTCTCCTGGCTCTTCTGAAATGGATAAGAACAGAGTAGTCAAACCTCTCCGACATTTTTGTTTGAAGCATTTCCCAATTGTATTTCTGAGTCAAAGGAGAGCTCTGCATCTAAGATCATGGGTCTAGAGATCAACATTTTAAGCTACCAGATCAGTAACTCCTTGTTCCATGACTGTTCTGTATGTTCCTATGCAAAATGCTTCTTTCTTTATGCATCACTTATTAACACGGTTTGGTAACCAATTAACTCTAAGAAATTTTGTTTAAAATGAAAGACCATTTCTTGTTAGGTTTTGCAGTGTAGCCACTCTTACTTTCCAGAACATAGGGCAGTGATTCTAAAAAAAAATAAATTCCTTTTTCTTAATCCTCATCCATAAAGAGAAAGGATATTTGCTCTTAAATCATAGATAAAATTAAATAATGTATTTAATCACCAAAAAGAAATTTAAAAAAAAATTAATGAAAGAGTATTGAGATGACAGGTGGAAGACTGACATATATCTCTCAATTATAACTGACATTTTATTATCTAAAGGAAAAAAAAAATCAAAAACTTGTACACATACTTGTCTATACTGCTAAATATTTTGGGAATATATAAGTAGAAGAATAAACATGAGACTGAGACTTCATTTAAGAAGTTTTCTATTCCATAATATATATTAGAATGGCAAAGGAAATTATCTTATAAAATATTGATTTAGAAAAGAAACAGGAGGCTTCTTTGCATTGCCTATCTTATGCTAGTTGGACTGTTTCTAAGCAAATAAACTTAATGTTTACTTCAGCTGGGCACCTAAAACTCAGCCTACATAAACTTGTGGAGCATTTATAAAGCATAAGCAGCATAATTCATTTGGCAGCATCCTAATTAATTTGTATTTTACCACTTTGGAAATGGGTTTGAAATGTATTTTATTTTTAATAAGCCTTATGTTACTGAGTTACAGCTTTGCCCTCACAGTTTTATATGACAAGCAGGATTACAGAGTAAAGAAAATAAATTAACTGTCCTACACAATGAAGTGGATTCTCTGCTTCCCTTGACTCTGGTATATAGTAACTTGATGGTGATTTTCAGCTGCACTACTTAAATAAAAAAATTCTTAAATAAGAATAGCTTTCTAATGCTGTACATAATTTCTGTGATAATTGCAGAAATATTGTCAGCACTCGGAAGTCTGTAAATATTTTTTTACAGTCTACTAAAGTGTTTTGATGTAGCATTAATCAAACCAAGGAAAAGAGAAAGAAAAGATAAGATGCACCACCATGAATTAAAAGATAACAAAGAAAATACAGTGACACTGATTCATAATGTTTGTATACTTCTACACTCAATTATGGCTAGAATTTCATCATATTGCCAAAAAATTTTATTCCTTTGGTCTTTGGCCTCCCCTCCATTGCCACAGAGAATTAGAGGTGAGCCAATCACAAACTCATCAGTTTATTTGAAATAGCACACAAGTAAATTCTATTTGCTGGTATTCACAGCTTTTTTCATCCTTACACCAGTTTCTGACAGAGCAGGAGGCAATGAGCCAAATGTTCAGCCCGTGACAAAGAAAGTATTTTATCAACAACACATTATTAGAGGTTGCAGATTTAGCACAACTTTTGGAAGGGCTGGAAATTTTCAGAGGCAATGGCCTGGCCTACTTTTGTTACTCAACCACTATAACTTTTGGCTTGGCTGTATTATTTCAACATATTAACTATTGAAAATATATGTTTATATTTAGAGAAGTATATAACAGATAAGTAGTATACCTTTCTTTTTTGTTTCTTTCTAACAGTAATGGTGTATAGGATTTTTTTTTTTTTTTAGCCTGGATTTACATATGAATATTTCTGGCAAGAGAGAAAACTAAAATGTGCAAAATGTATAGTGATTTTTACGAAGTCTTTTGAAAGGCACATCACATATTACAGTTGCATAACAGGAAAATAGTTAATGAAAATACATTTTGAAAATAAATTTTACACATTTTTAGACTGACAACTCAGCAATATGAATCAATCAAGCTGAATGACAACATAAATGTCACGCCAAGAATTTGATAATTAAGGTGATTTTTCATAGTAGTCTTGGAATTAAAGTGAAATCTGACAGTTTCTCTCTGGAGGAAATTGTAATGGAGATACATCTGACCAGACTTCAATTGTGCATGGGTGCATTACTATATTTTCTTAACAACTAATAGTCTAAACTTAAAGAAGAAAATAAACCCATAAAATCTCTGAAAACTGAGGGATTTAAGTTGCATTGCCCCACTATCTTAATTACAACTTCAGCTCAGTCTGTTGTAATAATGCTTACTGCTTATGCACAGACATTTGAAAATTACTCTTATAGAAATATGTTGAATGTAAGACATTAAAGTTGTCACAAGAATTAAATCTTTCAGATGCTGTAAATATTTTCTTGCCTTACACTTCAAACTCTGTTGCAATATACTTTCTTGACTGACAGCTAAACTGATTCTTACTATTACTTGTATTACCAAAATACTCTTAGAAGTCTATTAGAGGCCAAGATCTCTTTGCCAAATGTGAAGCAAGAAGACAATCCTCATCCAAAGAATTTCCAAACTAAGTAGAAGACAAGACAACAGATGGACTGAGACAGATGGTTGCAGGCTATGAGTGGTAAAATAAAGCCCAGAGATGATACTAGGCAGTGGTTTTAAAACTCTGCAAGTTTAACGATTGTCAGATGTTTTGAAGATGGCAAGAGAAAACAGAATTTTAATTGGGGTTCTGAGGAATTACAATGAAGATCTGAAGATATCTATAGGGGCTTTTTGATTGGTGAAAGTAACATTTTAAATGTATGTGTCTATCTAGATATCTATATATATACATATATATGTTCATGCATAATTGCTAACTGTCTGAAAATCTTGTAAACAATGATAATTTGACTTGCATTTAGGGATATGATCCCCCTCACTAAGGTGGGATAAAATTATGGTTAAAAGGTAATTTAGACAAGAGCCTGAAAAACATGATTCAGGAAAAGGCTGATTTACCAATACTATGATACTTTTATGTTATCTAACTATATTTGGGTTGCATGGCCAGGTTTTAGTAGTGGGGAGAGCTAGAGGGTCAGGCGTCTGTGAGAAGATGCCAGAAGCTTCCCCCATGTCTGGCAAAGCCAAAGTCAACCCGGTCCAGAACAGACCCAACACTGGCCCAGGATGAGACAATCTGAAAAGGTAGCAGTGCCTCTGTGATAACATACTTAAGAAGGAAGAAAGAATTATAGTGAAAATGTAATTGTGCTCAGAGAAGAGAGGAGTGAGAATATGTGAAAGGAACAACTCTGCAGACACCAAGGCAAATGCAAAAGGAGGGGCAAGGAGGCTTTGGGTATTGGAGCTGAGATTTTCCTGCAGCCCATGGTGCAGATCATGGTGAAGCAGCTGTGCCCCTGCAGCCCATGGAAGACCATGGGGATGCAGAAATCCACCTGCAGCCCATGGAAGAGACCCATGCTGGAGCAGGTTGATGCCCAAAAGAAGGCTGTGACCCCATGGGAAACCCATGCTGGCTCCTGGCAGGAACCCATGGACCCATGAAGAGAGAAGCCCACCATAGAGAAGCTGGAGCAGGTTTTCCTGGTAGGACCTGTGATCCCATGGAGAATCCACACTGGAGGAGGCTGTTCTTGAAGGACTGTACCCCCTGGAAAGGAACATAGTGGAGAAGATCATGGAGACCCTACACTGAGGCAGAAGGACTCCTCTCCTTGCGCAAAGGCAGAAACAACTTGTGATGACCTGACAACAATCCCCTTTCCCCATCTCTCTGTGCAGCTGGTGGGGGGAGAGGTAGAGCCCAGAAAGGAGGGAGGGGTGGGGGGAAGGTGGTTTTAAGATTTGTTTTACTTCTCATTATCTTGTTCTGATTTTTTTGGTAATAAATTCAGTTAAATTCCCCAAGTCAAGTCTTTTTTCTCTGTGATGGTAATCAGTGAGAGATCTCTCCTGTCCTTATTTCAACTTATGAACCTTTTGTTAGATTTTTTTGTCCCCTGTTCAGTTGTGGAGGAAAGTGAGAGGGTGGCTTTGGTGGCTACCTGTCATCTCTCCAGGGTCAAACCAACACTAATCTAAGTCTACCTTTTAATTCTGAAGATGTATTCCCTCAGGTAAGGTGGTATTTTTAACCCAAATAATATTTGTGGGAATAGCTTTACAGTGTGTGTTCTTTTGAACAGTATCCCAGATGAATCAGCTCTGTCATGGATCTCACACTCTTCCAAATGAACACAGGTTATTGACAAAGCTTAATCTCCACATACCTTTGAGAGTAGATTCAGGGTTTTGCAGCTATGAGGAACAAGCAAACAAACAAAATTCCACAGCCAGCAAAACACTTTGAGCTCTGGTGGAATACTCTTGGCTCATAGATGGAGATTCTGCATTGTTTTACAGTGTGCCTTGACATGACCTACTATTCACAGTGGCAAGCATTCATGGGGATAACATTTCCCTGATTCCCACACCAATTGACAAGTGTAATAAATAAGCTACTGGTGCTGAAGAGAAAACAAGTATTGATTCAGATAGTAATAACCAAGGAGCTCACATAATGTCAAAAAGCTTAGTTTTACCATGTTGTTTAAAAGAAGGAAATGCATGTTTACCACGCTTTTTTTTTTTTCTTCAAACTTCTAACATTGGCTTGAACTACTTCATTTGGAACCAGTATCAAGAACCAAAGCTCAACAAACTTTAGAAATTTTGTGGCAATATTAGTGGCAAATGGTTCTGGGAACAGTCAATCAACAACAGGGAAAACCAAGAGGGATAGTGTGGTGGATTGACCTCAGCTGAAAGTCAGGTCAAATCAATATCAAGTTGTTGTTTCACCCCCTCCTCAACAGGACAGAGAGGGGAGAAAATAAGATGGAAAAGAACACATCGGTCAAAATTAAGGCATTTTAATAAAGCAAAAGTAAAGGCTGTGTGCAAAGGAAAACAAAAGATGAATCTATATCCCATCAACAGGCAATGTCCAGCCACCTCCTGGGATGTAGGGTTTCAATACACCTTGCAATTGCTTCAGAAGATAAATATTATAATAACAAATGTTCCCCCTATTCCTCCTTCTTTCTCTTAGATTCTAGTGCTGAGCAGGCACAATATGGTACGGAATATCCTTTTGGCCAATTTGGAGGAAGGAGCAATACACCATGAATTGTACAGAGTAAGAGGTCTGCCAGAATGCTTTAGTACCTCATGATTTTGATCCCATTAACTCAAGAGAAAGGCTTTTGGAAAGTTTCTTCTAATATGGATTTTCACTAAGACAATGGAAGTGTCTGACCCAGGAGCTCTCTGGCTGCAATATTGCCACTGCAAACAGAACAAGAACTGGCACCAAGTTTTAGAGAGACCACCAGTGGGAGGTGTGATATGTGAAATTACTCTTGACATTGAAACAGTCCATAGGCACAAATGAAGAGACAAGTCCAGCACATTAAAGGACTTATCTGCTCTGCCCAGATCTTGTAGGGAGAAGGAAAGATGTTTATATGAAAGAGTATTGTTTAATATGAAGTTTCTAGATTGATTTCTACTCGATGGGAAAGACTACATCAAGTTCCAGGGGGAATATGAAAGGAGAATAACAGGTGAAAGACTAGAGAAAATAGAGTGGACTTGAGCTCTGTACTTAAAAAGCAAAAATTAAAACAAAATATGTGCAACATAAGATTCTGAATTTGCATTATGCTGATGTCTGCAGACCTTCTGTTCCTTTCAATACATAGTACTTGCTTGGAATGATTAGCAAAATAAATTCTGACCAGCAATAAGAGATCTTCAGAGCTAAAGGCTGGATATTTCAGTAAAAAAGAGCAGCTTTCTACGAAAATATCAAATTGCAGATTGCAGTTTTCACATTTAACAGAATTATTAAAAAAAAAAACAGAAAGAATCCAAAAAACAATTAACAACATAAAGGTAAATTTTCAATTTATTATTTTTTTATTGTATTCTGATTTTCTTTCTTTTGGCAATGCAAAGGAGGTTTAATGAGTTTGCATTAGATTTTTAGCTTTTTTTTTCACCCCCTTTTCATCCATCTTAACTATGAGGAAAAGGGTAAAAGCAAAGAAAATCCATGTAAAATTTGTAGCAACTCAGGTCCTCACCTTTTTTATTCTTTTTTTTTTTTAATTTCACATTGTAAATGCATACTTTTTAAATGCAGATTAAAAGAAAAAAGTTGTTAGTGATCTTCCTAGATTCCAAATAATTCAATTGGTGTTAGACAAAAATATTTGTTACAGAATTCTTTCTATGTGATACAATTCTTTCTATCTGAATGCCTCTTATTTTTTGCCTAAGTTAGACTATATATTTGAGCAAGCTGAAGATATCTAAACTTGATACAAAGAATAAAAGTACTGTAAAAGGATATAAATCCACTTGTTAAATAATTAATGTTAAAAAATAGTCTGTTTTATTTGTATACTTTCAGGGTTTAGTGATTGGATATTGCATTCTGATCAAGTGAGTAATATTTGTAGTATCTGCATAAAGAAAGAAAGATGTAATAGTTCATTTTTCCTTAGGCATTAGCTGTATAATACCAATAACTTAGTGACATTTTTAGGAGATAATACATCTATTTTTTTCTCAATATTTATATGTAGATGTGGAATTATCAGTAGGGTTCATGACAGCTTTTTGACACTGTCTTTTACGATGTCAAAGACATTTCTTAGGAAGCAGACTATATATGAAGACCAGTGCTTTCTTGCATGGGAGGAATGTGTGTATGTGTGCAAGTATTTTAGGACTTCTCCCTAGGTTTTTTTCAACATCTAGTATTTGAAAGGCTTCAGATTAACTGATTTTTAATAGCCTGACCAACTCTTAAAATAAGGTTACTAAGCCAACTGTTTAATTTTTCAGTGTCTGGATTTAGGCCTTTGGAATCAGGAAGATTTGGTTCTATTTGTATTTGATCTGTTAAACTATATTCTCAGTGACAAGGATCTCGCAAAGGAAATATTTTCCTCTGATGTAAAAAAACAGTATCTATACATGTTTAAATATGTTTTGAGACAGACTAGGAGAACAAATTGATTTTCTGGTTCATTTGTTATTCTCAGGACTCCTGAAATGATGCAAAGTGAGGAAAGATAATAGCTGTGTTTATTAAGTCAGGCTTTGCTACATTAGATTTTCTCAGATAATTAGTGCAGTTTTAAAAATAAAATGAGGGAAATAGTTCTCACAAAGAATCCAAAGGGTATACTCTATACTAACTTAAAATACCTCTAGAGAACCTTCTACTATGTGGAGTCATTATTTTTTTTTAAATCCCATTTGATGTCTGATTTTCATGTTCACTTCTCTTATGCTGATTTAAGTTATTTTTCTCAGAAAGTATGTTTTGGTCAATTTAACTATTAATTGATTTGTAAATACATGATAAAATATTTGATGGTTAGGTTTTTTCATTTACGCTTTTTGAAAAAGTACTATCACTGTTTATTCTTTTTCTTCCTGTTGGAAGGAATGGTATCTTTGAAATGTATACACTTTAATCCAGTTGTTCTAGGCTTTGAAACTGTGATACTTCCTGTTCATCACAAAATAGCCTCTATATTGGGCCTGGCTGAGATGGAGTTCATTTTCCCATAGCAGCCCTGCACTGCTGCGAGGTGGGGAGAAGGAGAAAGGGCTTCCACCCTTCCCCTCTGTAAATCACATATTTAAGAATTATAGTTAAAATCCACATTCATCACACAACCTTCAGTCACATCAACAAAATCAACCAACCAAAACAACAGAAAAACTCCCCGCACAACAGAAAAGTTCTCTTCACATAAATCAAAATAACATCATCATAACACCAAATGGAAGTGTACAATTTAAACAAAATCTACGCGCTGTCCCTTTACCACAAATACAACAAAAATTCCCCATTATCATTCCACTCTCTAACATTGTTCAGTACTTGTTTTGCCCATTACCTCCCACAATTACTATCCTTATCTCAAAATCCTCATGATTTCCCGTGTTTTGGCTCCAAAAAACTGTGGAGGGTTGACCCTGGCTGGATGCCAGACACCCACCAAAGCCTCCCTCTCACTGGCCTCCTCAGCTGGACAGGGAAGAGAAAATGTAAAAAAAGGGTTCATTAATTGAAATAAGGACCAGGAGAGATCACTCACCAAATACTATCACAGGCAAAACAGACTCGAATTAGAGATATTAATTGAATTTATTGCTAACAAAATCAGAGCAGGATAACGAGAAGTAAAATCTTAAAAACACCATCCCCCCGCCTCTCCCCCCTTCCCAACTCTATCTCCTCCCCCCACAGTGGCACAGGGAGACAGGGAATGGGAGTTATTGTTAGCTCATCACCCATTGTTTCTGCTGCTGCTCAGAGAGAGGAGTCCTTCCCCTGCTCCACTGTGGGTTCCCTCCCACAGGAGACAGTTCTCCATTAACTTCTCCAACTTGAGTCCATCCCACAGCCAACAGTTCTCCACAGACTGCTGTAACATGGGCCATTCTTCCACGGGGTGCAGTCCTTCAAGGACAGGCTGCTCCAGCATGGTCCCCCAGAGGGTCACAAGTCCTACCAGGAAACCTGCTCCAGGCTAGGCTCCTCTCTCCATGGGTCTGGAGGTCCCTGCCAGCAGCCTGCTCCAGCAGGGCCATCCCATGGGGTCACAGATTCCTCTCAGGCACCCACCTGCTCCAGCATGAGTCTCCTCCATGAGCTACAGGTGGATCTCTGCATGCCCATGAACCTCCATGTGCTGCAGGGGCGCAGCTGCCTCACCATGGTCTGCACCACAGGCTGCAGGGAATCCCAGCTCTGGCACCTGGAGCACCTCGTGCCCCTCCTTCTGCACTGACCTTGGGGTCTGCAGAGCTGTTCCTCTCACATATTCTCACCCCAGTCTTATCTGAGACAATTACATCTGTAAAATATTTTTTCTCCCTTCTTAAATGCATTATCACAGAGGCATTGCCACCATTTCTGATTGTCTTGGTCTTGGTCAGTTGCACATCCGTCCTAGAGCCAGCTGGCATTGGCTGTGCTGGACACAGGGGAAGTTTCTGGCAGCTTCTGAGAGAAGCTATCCCTGTAGTGGTCCCCAACACCAAAACCTGCCTACACAAACCCAATATACCCTCTTTCATTTACTTTTTCCCACATGAGCACTTCTCTGAACCTGCATTCTCTCCTTACACAGTATATTAATATCATCTTCGCAACAAACATGTACATTTGCAATATAAGTAAGAAATTAATTGAAGCAGTAAAAGAAAACAAATTAGAATGCTCCCAACGATTTTAGTTTACCAAATCCCAATGAAGATCTGAGGAATCCATATTCTTCACACTTACAAAACAAAACAAAAAAAACAAACAAACAAAAAAAACCCAAAACTGAAACCAACCAACCAACCAAACAAAAAACACAACAAAAACCAACCAAACAAACAAAATAAAAAACACAAAAAATCTCTTCTTAATAAAGCTGGGAATAACTGCAGCTATCTTTCAGTATTCTTGTCCTGTAAACAGAAAAAAACAGGACAATGTCCTCCAGTCATCAATGAGAAAGTCTCTGACACCTACACAGCTCCTCATAAATATTATTACAGCCCACTACAGATACTTTGTTATATTTTTTTGCTCTCTGGAAAAAATAGCCAGAAAGATCATGAGCTATATTGATAATACTTGATTGGATGAAACAGTAGTAAAAAGAAATACAGTAGAACTAAAAGAAAAATATTTTAAACAATCATTCAAAGGCTACATGAAGTTTGAACCTCCTATAAATGCAAGGAACAATGCTTTTCTGAATTTAAAATTATCAGATTTTTTTCAGTTTCTTTAATCAGGATCTAGTTATTTTATTCTACGTTATTCTGGGGAAGTACAAGAGAATTTATTTTAATAATTTTTGAAGATGTGGGTTCAGAAATGCCAGAAGAAGATTGGTGTTCATTAAGCAGTAATTTAGGAAGAAATCTAAAGAAAGGGATGAGAACAGAGAATTTAGTTGATGATCATTAGTTTTTCCTATGGGATTAAGCAGTCTTATCTCACAGGTCCTTCAGTGGCTGTTTTTTTAGTGTCCAGTTCATTGACTCAAAAGCATGAAAATCTTCTGTCTTTTTTCCTACCCAAATATTAAAAATCAGACTCAATCAGCTCTGTATTGTCATTAAAATACATTTTCACTAATGTGCAAAGTTTTGGCAGATAAGAAAGTATATAATACCAAATCCATTTCAAATATTCAAACATTTTTAAAAGATATATTAAGGGAAGATGGAGCACAGCTTTTTGAACCACAATGATATTGTATCGGCCATGGAAACAAATGGAAAAAAAAATTAATGCTGGTACACTTTCAAGCTTCACAGAACAAACTCTCAAGATAACACAGTATAATCAATAATGAAAAAGTCTAAATTGCAATTCAGTCTTCTTGTATAAAAATGGAACTTTTCCTAGTTGCAGTTTTCAACTTAATTGAAGTATTATTGAAGAATTCCTTTCCAAAGGGAACTGTTATCCCTATGAAATGAAAACATTTATGAGGAACAGCTTGATGACTGAATAGTTTCTTCCTTTGTAATGCTAATTATTCTTATAAAGAAGACACAAATAGAAAATGGGCTGTATCCAGTTTCAGGTACAAAATATGAAACAGGACTTACAGATGAGCAAACATTGTTCATCAAATATGCTAAGACTGGATATTTTCATTACAGATCATTACCTATATGAGGCCAGGCTCAAAAAGGTGTGAAAAGATGTTTAAAAGTAGACATTTTGGGATATAACTTTGCCTACACATATTTGTGAATTTCAACCACATGACTGTGCAAAACCAGGTGTACTTTTGATATATTTTCACTAAATGTATCAATGTTAATAAGCATCTTGAAACAAAGGCCTTTTAGATGTCATATTTAATGGAAAAAATGAACAACCAAACCAAAACCTACTGTACTTGTGTGTACTTCCCTCTAAATAGTTCTCACTGTGATTGAATCTTATCATTGCTCAGGGAACTTCCTTAAGCATATACTTAGTTTGATGATTTGAGAATTATTTTAGCTGGGAGTCTGAAGTCTAACACATACTTAAATGTTTTAATTTCAAGATTATTTTTTATTTACAACACTACTGCTGACATAAGGTCAAAAATGGGGAAGCAGACTGTAATTAATTTTATCTTCTTGTACATTTTGCTAAAATCTGTACAGTCTTCACAGCTTTTATAAAATCAACATCAGTAGTATAAGTAGTATTGTAACTCCATCTAGATCTAAAATCTTCTCTTGTGATGTCATGCTATCTGATTCTAGAGGTTCATATGAAGCATTATTAGTGTCATAGCATCATATTAGGATCATAGAATGGATTTGGTTGGAAGAGATCACAAATTTCATTTAGTTCCAACCCCTCTGCCATGGGCAGGGACACCTTTCAGAAGACCAGGTTGCCCAGAGCCCCATCCAACCTGGACTTACATCACCAGTGACAAAGTAACAGAACAATCTGTCTATTCCATTGTTTTCAAAATATGACCTAAAGAAAGACAAACAAAACCCCAACAATGCCCAAAACAACTCAAACCCCAAAAAACCCAAACCAGTTCATGAGATGATGTTCACATGACCTTATATAGGTGTTAAAAAAGAGTTCTGTTTTTCTTCTGTAATGCTGTAGTTCAACTGCCATCACTCAGAGAAGTCAAGGGAACTTCCATGCCCCAGATAAAAGAATACATTATATTTTTTGCCTTTATACTGTTTCTGAAATTTTGGGTAAATGAAAATTTTATAGGTCTTTTGGGAATACCTGGAAGAGATCTAAATCCCACTCTTGGCCCATCAGGGACCATCCTGATACCCTTCTCATGAATTCATACATCACTTGCAGTCTTCCAAAGGACAGTTGCTCCTACAGGAATAAATGAGTCAACATTGCACCTATCAAAGCCAAAATGAAGTATGATAAAACTGAACTGTTGTAATGGAACACATAGATTAGTCTGCATGTTTAAACTATTAAACTGCTATAGAAAAGGTTAAAAATAATAGCAAAGTCCTTCTTCCTTTCACTTTTGATTAAAAATGTAAACTTTTGTTCTGTCTCCCTGTTTCCCTGGGAAGGGGCATGGGAGGGGGCAGTGAGCAAGCAGCTGTGTGGTGCTTAGATGCTGGCTGGGGTTAAACCACACAGTCCTCTGTAACAAATGCTTCTTGAGGTCAAAGATCTCTTTACTGGCGAGGTTGAGGTTGGACATCCACAGTGCCTTGTTTACATTAGTTTATACAGCCTGTGAATATCTCTGACCAGCTGTGAGGAAAATAATGACCTTGAATAGCCAAAAAAAAGCTTTTGCCTCTTTTGGAAGTTAAGTAAGTTTCCTCTTTGCAGATGCATTCTGTGATAAATGAGGATGCAGAGTCATTCACTCTGAACTAGCTGCGATCATCAACATCTTCAACGCAGAGCACAGATAAATGGTTTGTGATGAGTGGTGACCCATTCCAAATAAATTACTGAAACTGGAAAAATCTGAAATTTCTCAGCACAAAATGGTGTCATAAGGGAAAAAACCACAAAAAACAACAAAAAAAAAACACTAGAAAGGAAAATATTAAAATAATTTATGTAAATTAAATTTGGTAATTTTTCAAAATATTTAATTTTCTCAATAATAATGATTAAAATACTCTAGACAACATCAGAAGTATACCAATTTAGTATATAAGTAGAAAAAATGATACAACATAGGCCTATTTTCCTATGTCTAAAGGAAATTCTTAACTGACCAACAGTTACTTCAGCTACAGTTACTTTTAGGTATAGCTAAAACAAAAAAAACCTGGCAACCTAAATCCAGAGTGCTTAATATTACTTTTCCAAAAAATCAAGAAAATATATTTCCATATTCAGTGTATCTTGCCATTTTGCAAGATCAAGTAAAATCCAGAAAAATATTTTTAAACTAAAAAAAATTTAATTATATTTCATTAATATAGCTATTATCAAAATTCTCAATAGGATTTTGATTTTTTTATACTTGATAAGAATTTATAAATCATTAATTTTGTTACAATAAGATAATTGCAAATGAGAGTGAACTCCTGTCCAGATATTTAACACATGTGGTTGTATCTAGAAATATGTAAATTCAAGGAACTGAAGTTGTTGTCATCTGAGTTATACTTTGAGGGCTCTACAGCTCACAATTGAATATCATATGTTAACAGTAGAAAATAATCCAACTTAAAATCTTTTAAACTCTTTTTAAAAATATAGACTTGAGTTTCCATTCTGAGTCTTTTGCATCTGGGATCTTCAGTACTGGGTACCCGTGACTTACTGAATTTCATACCTTTATGACCCTTAAAGAGATTGCAAAGCCTCTAAAGTAGACTGTACTTTTTTTTTCCACTCCATGGTTAGATTAACACTTTGCAGTCCTTTTTTTTTGTTTTTTTAAATGAGGTTTGGTAAGGATGTATAGTAACTGTGACCATAAATGGACAATTTTTTCTCCATTTTTAAACTCTTTAAGCTTATTCATAGTATTAGAAAATATTACACAGCTGTCTTTGCTTACCACTGTCTTTGTTATGTCATTTTCTTTCATGATATTGTAGATTACTTTTTAAAGTCTGCAGAATTTTCCCCTTTTGGTCAATGGTAATTAAAATGTTATTTACAATGCAATACTACTGTATCTGGAAATACAGTGACAAAAACATTATAAAGGCAATTCCTTTTTCAGCACTTTGCTATCTCACTTTACTTCAATTAATTTTTGTCCTCTGCACTAGATATCAAACAAACAAATAAACAAAACTCCAGACCTGTCAGATAACCCTGAAAAATAACCTGGCCCAAACCAAAGATAAAATTGAAAACACTTTAATCATTCCTGAAAGAAAGACGTCTAACCTGCCTTTCCAAACCTCCAAGAAAGGTGTTGCCATAAATCCATTACAAAAGATTCCAACGTTCCATCACATCTACCACAAGAAAGATATTTCTAACCAGAATTTATCCAATTTGTCAAAATTTTCTGAACTACACTTCAGTGTGAGAACTGGTCCCTATAACTTCTATGCAGATGTTTCTTCCTAGATTTTAAAAGACTGAAGCATCATTTCATACTATCATTATTATTAGAATAATCTTACATAGTCAGGATACTTGCTACTTGATACCTCCTGAAAAGGAAACTTTGCTTCAGCATCATTTAAAAATTATCCCTTCACTTTTATTCCATAAGTATAGTACTGATGTCTTTATTCTCTTACAAGACCAAATACACTACACAAAAATCTCATGAACATCACTGCATCTATCATTATATTATCCTGGCATCTAGAACCATATACTCATTCTTCCCGTAATCCTGAGGAACAGAATTTTGGTAGACCCAGGAGAGTAAGTATATAGCACTTTGAAATTCACCATGGATCTTCTGTTTCCTAACTGAAAGCCATGCTCACAAGTTTACTCTCATTCCCTCTCAGCTTCTTTCACCTTGAGAATCATCATTAATAGTAATAAAGTGTGCACAATTAAAGCCTAATGAAGTATCAACTACATCCTTAAGCTTTTCTTTACACTTAGAACAACTCAAAGGATTCTTCCTAGCAGGCATTGCACTTGGAAGTTGAGTTCTTCAAGCATGACATTGTTGTGAATAGAAAGATTGTTGCTGTTTTTCTTTCATCTTATGGCTAAGAGGTTGCAGACCAGCCTTTTGCTTTCATTATATCATTCTCCCTTTCCCTTGCAAAAATGTAGCTTCAGTTGTCTCTTTAAAAACACCCTTACCTATTCTAATTCTTTGGGCATGCTTCCTTCGCTGGATTTTTTCTGGGTTTGATTTGTTGGGGCTTTTTTTCCCCCTCCTTGGTTCTGTTTTTGGAAGTTTTTTTTTTTTAATTTCATTTTTCAGTATTTCCTCTTCTCTACTCAACCAAATATGTTCAATGTTTCTTCATACTCTAAGCCATACCTCACTCAATTCACTGAAAGACCAAAATTTTTTTATGTGTGTTTGTTTTCTTTCACACTCTCTGTTTTACATTGTGAAGCTGTTTTGTTGAAGATGAGTGCATGTCCCTTTGATGAGAAACTCATATCCGCTTTGTCTGGTAGCTCTGAACTTAAAGAATGTATT
This sequence comes from Pardalotus punctatus, assembly GCA_013400915.1. Classification (NCBI taxonomy): domain Eukaryota; kingdom Metazoa; phylum Chordata; class Aves; order Passeriformes; family Pardalotidae; genus Pardalotus; species Pardalotus punctatus. Next base: position 123,988 of record VZTX01002554.1, on the reverse strand, counting down.
TTCAAACAAAGGTATTCTGTATTGACAAATGAAAAGAGATTTGTGTCTGTTGGTCACAATAGTCACAGATTTCCACTGCAAGCAAAGGGATTTTCTTATTTCCTCTCTATCCCACCCAGAGACCAGAATAAAATAGGTATCAAGGCAGTAAGTCTGCTATGTGCTCCATTCAAAACATGTCTCATCCTCTCTATTGTTAATTCTTCTTTCCAAGAGTTTATCAGTTATATTGCAATAACTTTTATGGAAGCTTTTGTTAGACTTCTGTAACACAGTTCACTTATCCGTCTTGTTATCCATCTACACAGGGATAGAAGAGACAGTCTTTTAGAATAATATATGTTCTATTTCTCTTGAGATTTTTCTCAAGCACAGCAAGAGTAGCTTTTACTGCAAAAGTTTTCCAGTAGAGAAATAAAGTAGAAAAGTTGCCATCTTCTCTAGTTCAACAGGATTTTTTTCTGTTGTGTTTTTTTTTCCTTTCTATATAAAGAACTGGATTAATGATGTATATTGCTGTATCATCACCCCTAAATATTGAAATTAATAATGATCATAGCTAAAAATTATTAAATTTAATGTAGTAAAATATTTATTCATAAATTCATTTAACATAACCAAAAATTAAATTATATATTATTAAGATATTGTAATAATATTTTGCTTGCAAAAAAGTCAATCCATTTACATAGATTTTTATACAAAAATCCACAGTGACACATGCCATGAATATTAAGTTTGTAGATTGAAAACTAATCAAAGTAATTTTAATTTCATACAACCTTCAGAATTTTTGGGAACATTCTATTTCTTTCATTAATTTCCCTTAGATTTGATTATGCACATATAATAAAATTTTTTTTTTGTAGACATCTGACACAATCAGGATAAAGATGAAAGACAAAAATACTTCATCATCAAAATTTATTTTAAATCTAAAAATTGTTAATAACACCACTACATTAACTATGGACAAAAACTGGCCTCTTTGAGATCCACTTTTATCTGACAGGACTATGTAATGTTCTCAGAGTGTGAATTTTATTTATGATTTTAAGAATGTGAGTAGCAGCTCTTGTTAAAGACCTTATTTAATAATTTTTTTTACTTTAGAAGTAATTTGTTTAAAAATAATCTACATAAATAAATGCAATTGTTAAAGTAGTTATAAATGTCCTATTTTGATATTGTTCTGCTATTTTATTATTTAAGAAAAAAAAACTTTCTATATGTGGAACAAAATCAAAGTGACTTTTTAGCATCCAAAACGTCTTCTATTTTCAAGATAAATTTCTGGATGACAGAATATTACACAATTCTGTTAAACAGAAATGAAAAAACTTTTCTAATTTTCCAACTTGCATTCAAGGTCTTGTCACGCCCTTTAACATTTTTTGTCATTTGGCATTTTATGTCATGGTGACAATTCACCCTAAGTCACATGTACTTATGGCTAAAAGGAGTAATCTACTTTTTAACATATCAGAATCCAGATTCCAACTTTAAATCCTTAGGGTGTTTAGCCTACAAATTCAATAAGGTATTAAAAATCTTTCCTATCTTAAAACAAATAAGATCATTATGTACTTTCCTTTAAGATTTTTACTTATTTCATGTAAACTTTTAAAAAAACTTAATAGTAATTAATATAAAAAGATAGAGAATAATATAGGTTTCCAGTCTTTCTGAATCTTGAGACCATTCCGGCTGATATCTAGGATTTAGTGACTCCAGGCTTCCAGGTTGTTTGGAAAGAATAGAAAAGTTAAAAGCATTATGTACCAGAAAAGATCTTTCAGGATGCCAAGGCTCCCTTGTTCTACAAGAGAACATATTCTTGCCTAAATAAGAATATATACATATGCCTTTAACTGCTAAGAGGCTTTTGAAGAATGTAACAATTAGTTGTTACATTTCATTTACCAAAACTTTTAAAAGAAAGCCGGAAAGAAATGTACATATACATTCTCAATTTTTCTGCAATATAGTAGTCAGCAACTTCCTCCTAATGGAAGAAGGAAGGGCAGACTCTGTGGTGACCAGTGGCAGGACACCAGGAAATGGCCTGAAGTTGTGTCAGGGGAGGTTTAGGTTGGATTTTAGAAAAATATTTTTCACCCAGAGGGTGTTTGGGCACCAGAACAGGCCCCCAGGGAAGTGGTCACAGCAGCAAGCCTGACAGAGTTCAGGGAGCATCTGGACAGCGCCCTTGGGCACATGGTGTGACTCTTGGGGATGGTCCTGTGCAAGGCAGGCAGCTGGATCTTGGTGATACTCGTGGATCTCTTCTGGCTCAGGATATTCTGTGATTCTGTGATTCTATTATTCTATATTTGCTAAGTAATTTTGTTTAATTTTATTTTTCTACCTTTTGATAGGAATCAAAGTAAAAACTTTCTTGAAACCTCTCACAAAGGAAGCATCAGCCTACTCAGAGTAATTCTCCTTAAGCTCACCATTATGAATTTACATGTTTAAAATATTTTTGGCTGATAGAAAGTCCTATTTTCAATTTTTATAAGAATCATACACACGTCTTTCAAAACAATGAGACAAAAATACAGACTTTTTTAAATGGTATTTTTATGGTGACATACTTTTACTGTAAGAAGAAATAAATAAGTAGATTATCTTTCTCAGTGCCAGGCAAATCTAACTTTTGGTGTCCACTGTAAACTACACTAGCAATATTGATTGATAACTAATTTCAAAAACAAGCTCCAAAATTACATGTAGTCTAACATCTAAAATGACTAAGTAAACTGATTAACTAAACTTTAGCAATTTTATTTCTTGGTCCTTACACTGTAGGAACTATTCCATCAGTAACCTATTCCTCAATGACTTTAACATATATAGGTTATTACAATATGCCTCTGAGATAAATAGCAGAAGGTTTATTTTGATATTTGTTAAGCAACTGACTATATAATGACATGTTTGCAATTTCTTGGTGATTAAAATTAATTTTTTCCTCTAAAAGGAAAGAGATGTATTGTCGCTGCCTGCTTGACCGCCCGGTGGTCAACACATGACAGGAACACGCACGCCTCGGTGGAAACCGCTTCTTGTGTCCCTTGTAATCCGGTGGTTGGGTCCTGCTCACAAGCCTGGAGTCGATTGCAGAGACCCCAGCTGGGTCTGGCAGCAGATGATAACTTTGTAGCGACACCATGGGGATAAAGGAGACAGGAAGGGTTCCATTACCATGGAAACCAAGCCTTTATTCCCCAACGGGAGAACAATTACATGATGGGGGGTGGCAAAAAAACGAAGAAAGGACCATTGCAGAGGGTTTTAAGAGGCGCAGAAAGGGGAAGTCCAAGGGGAGGAACAACACATTAGCCAATGGGGGGGGAATTACATAACCACAAATGTCCAATAAAGTGAAACAAGGGGTGGGGTACATTTAAACGAACCAATGAGGGTACAAACAACAAAGAACTTTCCAGCAAATAACACATATGAAATAACTGGGAGGGGAAAGGGGTGTAAGCTAGAAGGAGAAAGGGGTGTAACCAAAGCTTGGAAGGACGATTTAAGTCGCTGGAAATGTGGGGAATTCCCCAGCCTCACCTTCTCCCTCCCTCTCAGGCTCACTGTCCTGAGGGGGAAAATCTGACAAACTGATCCCATTGATCTTCACAGAGAAAGCAGATTGGGTCACCACCACAATGTATGGCATTGATCCTACTTGTGTCAAAATAAATGAAAAAAATGCTTTTAATTCGAGTAGGATAATTCAGATCCTTGTAGAACAAAGACAAAAAGAAAGGAAACAGAACAACATATTTGAGAGCATTATTTAAGTCTCAATAAAAGTGTACAGCATTAATGTATTTTCAGATATGCATGAATTCACTAGAAGTGTAATATCTGAAACCCTAGACTGACCAGAAACACCGTTGTGCAATGCTTCGCAGTAGCATATGTAGTTTGACATTTCTGAGATACTTGGCTTGAATATTTACTTTCAAAAATCATACTAAAAATAATTGCAGTCTGTTTTTAAAGTTAAATCAGTCTATATAATTTTTATTCTGCTATTTATTATGTAGATTGGAGTATACTAAATTGCTGTTTTTTGTTTTCTTCCTTTTTAAAGCCTTATTTCTTTTTTTGTTTATTTGAGTAGTTTTCATGTCACATGGCTTGAGCCACTTGGCAGGTTTATTAGCTCTGTCTGTGGTCAATACAGAGATGAGTTCCCACAGAAGAATATAAATCTATGATAGAATGCAAAGAGTCATTATCCTTTCTCCACTGATTTGAGAGAGAACACGAAAAACTGGATTAGAGTACTAGTTTTTAGATGCTTAAAGTCAGATAACATGAGACAACTGTAGATGTCTTGGTGAATAGATATTTTCTTATGTAGCTTAATAATAATAAAAACATTCCTATTAATCATGGACACAAGTCTACATTGCATGTGGCTCATTTGGAGCAAAGAAAGTTCTGTTATGTATTCCTCCTATGTCTGATCTTTGTTTATGGATATGTATCATCCACCTGCTGCTTAGTAACCTGTTCAAAAATTAATGTCAATTTGCACTTCACCATTTTTCCATATCCATTTTTTTTTCACCTATATACACAAAAAACTATTTATTCTGAGCCCGTGTTTCTGATTTATCATTTTTCTTTATTGATAGGCATAGGAAAAATTTATTAACTCTGTGTAAAATTCTCATAATTGCATGCATTTTAAACTAAGAAGACATATATCCTTGAAGTATATTGTATCAGATAAACTCCATTGTGTATAATTCTCCAATGTACAAAATGCTTAATCTTAAAGATATTCTTAATGCTCTAAACTCCTTCAGTGTTCATTCTTCAGTAATGATCACTTTTAATTTGTAAGGTTTTGAGACTCAGTAAAGACCATATCTAAAATTCCACTTTGAAAAATAATTTAAGACTTTAGAACTGAAAAGATTTTGTGATGAATTCCAGAACTGAATTGTTATGACTATTATAATGAGACACTGGCTGACATAAATTATGAGAACAGAATAACAAGAAAACTGAGTGCTGTCCATATCACACTCTAGAATATAATTTCTGACAACAGTGGATTTATTTTATTGCACAACACTATGATCACAAGGTTATTTAAATGGCATCTAACAGCAAACTTGCATGCTAAGCAAGATACTGACCACTTTTAAAAAGTAACAAATTAAAATTATGCTTCCAAGCAGATTATGGTTTCATACTAAACACGGTAAGATAGCTGAGAACCATACTGTCTAGAGAGGCACAATTTCTGTTTGTGCTTAGAGGCTAAGGCACAAGGAAAATCCAGTTACTCTATTATAGCTCCTGCATCACAATGAGGCACCATCAATGCTGGCATTCAGACAGATATTCATGAGTTTGCCAGCATTTTCCCAGTCCCAGTAGCTAACCTACCAGTATATTGGAGGAGCTGGGGGGTGGGTAGAACAGGACACTACATGACACTCTGAAAATATTTCAGAAGGTTTTTACTTCAACAGGATTCATTTTGAAATTGGTTCTGGTAACTGCTATCTATGAGCCTAAGTGCCATTTTCCTCTCCGTTCCATGATGCATTCCTCCTTGCTTTAGTTTGATATCTCTGAGTGAATCAGAGAAGACAGAGAGATTGCCTTGCCTCAAAATAACTTTTCTGATATGATGGAAAAGCACAATGTAGTCAATCATGATAAATAAATTTGTACACACTATGTAACAAAGCACTGAGACTTAATGAATGGCAGCATTCTTTGCTGTGTTTTGCCAAAGCAAACAATTTGATGAATTCTATTTTTATTAGCTAGCACTTTTTAAATTAAAGGTAGTTCAGCTTAGAACAGTGCAATTACCAGCTTTCCTTTCTTTTTGATGTGCCCATGAATTTTCAATTCTTGTATGCTAGTTAGCTGTTCAGAGCCAAGGGAACACCTTTTCTCGTGATTAAACTGGTTTAAAAAGAATTTTGACTTGCTTAATTAGCTCTCTAGAACTGCTAATAACCACACATTCTCCACTGTGAACCATGTAATTATTGTGACATTAATTCTCTCCCTGGGATACTTTATTCTTGATGAGATCATTTCTCTTTTTTGATTGCTGGCTGGTGATTTAACTTCTGCATATTAATGAGCACCATAAGACATGTTTGACTACTACTCAGGATCTTCAGTGTCCTCCCATATGATGCAAAGATTATATCCACAAGTAGTAACAGCATGCTGGTTACTAGTGATAAAACATTTGAATAAAATAGAAAAAAAAAAATCAGCTAAGCTTTTAAAATTCTTGTAACGTGCAACTGCTTTCAAGCTCCCTGTATCAGTTTGCCACTCCATCAGATCCTTACTTCAGCAAGTTTGCAAAAGGAGGACAGAATTATGGAAGAAAACATTCTTTTCTTTCACAACCAGAAATCATATAGATTTCTTAGAGAACACACAGCCCCTCTAATCCCCACTGCTTTTAACCATGTTGTACCTTTAAGGAAAGCAGTATATTTTAATACTTCTGGTGCAAGTCAGAGCAGCTACAAGCCTTAATAAGCTCTTTCTTCATAGCTGGGGACTAGATAGACCATTCTTTCTTTTTGTCAAAAACATCACTGTTACACTGGGACTGTGGTTGAAAGAAATGCTGCAATGCTTCTACATTTCTGACTGTCCTATAAATATATTTACAGTGGTGAGAGAGAACTGATTTTTAGACCTACAATACTGAAAGTAAAGACCTTAATGGATTGAAAAGACTGAATCACTTTGCATATACAGAAGGGTTTGGGGGAACATCAGTTTGAAATTTCCCTAAATGTAACCATAAAAAGTAGCAAACAGTAAAATTAGCAAGGACACTGGCATTTCTGCCCTTGCCAACTTTGTGCAGTCTAGATTTCAGGAATAGCTTCTTTCCAGCTGTTGGAAAGAAAGCCAGTTACCTAATTGTCTTACATTTTCTAAACAGTCAAGCTCTTACATGCTATACTGACTTACATCTCTGTGTGACACCTGTGTAGCTACTTTTTGGTACTTCATGATCAGGGGCACGTTTTCTACTGAGCTGTTCTGGGTATTGTGGCTTGCTTGATTTACTTACTCCATTTTATATTCCAGCAGACAGCCTTAAAATAGAGATAAGTTTCAGAAAACCTAGAATGAGTAAGATAGTTCTGAAGAGTTTAACCACCACCAGTCATCTTCCTTAATAAATTTAAGGGAGTCCCCCTGGGAACTTCTCCCAGTCCTGCACATGGACCTTGCAGCAAAATTGCAGCTGAGACTAAGGCCCTCAGTCCCCTGCCCCATAGGAGTGCTGGTCTTCCGCCCTGTCCCCAGAATAGATTTCAGGGTCTTTCTCCAGCCCCATTCCTGTCACCTTGTTCTGTTCCTGAATGGTTTCTGACATCAGCTTGTCACTTGCTTTCTCTGGACTGTTGACACACCCCGTTAAAGCACTGTGATCGCCACAGTCAGCTCCTGCGGGATGGTGCCTGTTGGGAAGAGTTCTGCCAGGCCTGGGGTCACCCTTGGCTCACAGCTGCCGGTCCCTCAGGGAGCAGCTGGCCCTTGCTGCACACTGACACAGCTCTGAACAAGTGTATTCTCAGTGACATCCTCTGTGAGTGGCTCCAGGGCACACATTTTATTTGTAAATGGGCTTTGAAAGTGCACCATACCCTTCTCAGTGTGACAGACAGCTCTTTCCTTCACTGAAGACTTCATGTTAGACTTTGGGGTTGTTAATTCCCAGAGAGCATTATTTTAATAATCATAATTGCTCATTTATTATTTTATAATCTCAAATTTTTAGATACAGTGAAAGTCATGCAACAGTGTTTTTCCATAAATGACCACAACAAACCTGAATTTGCTTCAGTATTAACTACCACTACTTCCACACTGCAAATGATCAGATTTTTTTTTTTTTTATTGCTAAGGCTTGTTATACAAATTTATATTGCCTGCATCTGGCTTGTTAAAATCTAATTTACAGTTTCTGCCTCAAGAGGATAAGAAGTGATGTCTGTGTGCTCCATTGTATATCCCTGAGAAACAGTTCACTTTTGAACTCTGAATTTTTTCACGGTAAATTGGTTCTGTGATAGAAAAATAAACACATTTGTTTTCATGAAATGCTGTGGGGTGAAAAAATCCCACTATTTCTTCCTAGACAAATAAGCAATAATGGAACTAGCATCTGGATTAGAAGTTGCCATTTTGTAGTTTACACAGTTATACATGGGGGGTGGTGGTTAGCTTTAATGTCTCATTTTTTATGGAATCCATGTCATTAACATCTGTTCCTTTGAATATAATTTGATTATTAGAATCATACGGAATAATATTTGTGATATAACCACACAAAGTAGGGAGGGGGGGTGGAGGGAGGATTCCCAGCAACATATGAAATTTCTGCTCCAAATGGAAATTCTAGGTACTTTCCTTTAACCTTTATGTCCTCTATTCTAAGCACATTTGCATTAACCAAGTTGCAGTAAAAGCATTTAGTTTTTCTTTTCTTTTGTATGTAATGATTTCTCCAACTACAGTCACTACTCCTGCATAAACTCTTGTCAAGACTGAGTTTAGAAAATCCCAAAACATTTTCTATCAACTTCCCACTTGCCTTTTGCATTCCAAGAAGAGTTGTCTTGGTGCTTTCTTGCCACTAGTTTATCAGTAGCTTTTTTAATTTAAAAAAGGCAGCATTTTCACATTTATATTTACATAGATGTAATATATTCACATCCTTCTCCATTTATAAGGTTGCTAGTAGAAAGTATCCAAATGAATTAAAATCCAGATAGCTCAGTGTTACCACCGACCATGACAGAATGGATTGCCTAGGGCTCTGTGGAAGAAACATAAAAGTTGGGCTTTTCAAGAGCCCTGGAATAGCAAACCTGAAAGATAAGCAAGATAGTTATTTTGTCGCTTGAATTGTTATTTTGTGTTTAAGGTTATCTTCTTAAATTATAAAGTAAATAATTTTCTAAAGCAGCAGCACCTTCCTTGGAGATTGATTTACCTTTGATTTAGATGGTTACAGTTCACAATCTAAGCCAAGAACAAAAGAATGACATAATTCCACAGCAAGAAAAAGGTCAAAGCTAGAGACCTGAGGTCCAGAGCAAAAACCGTATTAAGACATGAGAGTTCAGAGATGCAAGCTGTCTGTAAGTAGAGAATACAGTTACAATCAGTTTAGGTCTGGAATTGTAACATTAAGCCAATTACTTCTTGTCGCTGACATGGATCACTGCTACTACATTGTACCACAAGAATGTGCTATATCTGGGCTTCATAATTACTGGACAACTGTTTTTGTTTTGTTCCTTTGTGTTGCTCTTAAATGCAACCCCAATTTTATTCCTTCAGACTAAGCTAAAAAATCCATAAGACTCTCCAAAGAGCTAAAGAAAGGGCCTGCGTAGCAAAAAAAGAACAGTAAAAAAGAAGTCTAGTTGGAGACCAGTGACTAGTGGTGTAGCAGGGATCAATACCAGGTCCAGTCCTGTTTAACATCTTAATTAACGATCTGGGTGATGGAGCAGAGAGTACCTTGTAAAGGAATAAAGGAAATTAGTTACTTAGTGCAACTCACTTAGTATTAGTAGCTAACTGTGCTGAAGCCTCAAGCCACACACTGTGAACTTTTTTGCTGGATACACTGAGCTTTTTACGTACTTAAGTAAAAGGGATCCCCAGGGCCTGTTCGCACTGGAACACAAGGCATTAAGGAAGGCCACTATTCCACCAGAAGAAGCTGCAACATTAGAGGTAAAAAGAGAAATGGCCCAGCTGGAGACAGTGAAGAGAACCAATGGAGAACCAGAAGACCCCACTCCTTAATATTTTTATTGGATTGAACTGTCACATAAGGGGTGGGACACTTAGATTGTAAGAGAATAACTGCACAGGGATTTCATTGTTTGGGATCCTTTTCTAAAGATATTGACCTCAAGCTGTTTTTATTGCAATACCTTTCAATCTTTAAATTATTTTTCCAGGAAGCGGGCAGCTGAGAGGCTGCTGTGGGAAACCTAAGGCCAAGGAATTTTTTAACATACCCTCAGGAAATTTACGGCTGACACTGCATAGGGAGGAGTGGTACACTGAAGGTTGTGAGGCTATCCAGAGTGACCTCAAGAGGCCAAAGAAATGGAAGGAACCTCAAAAGGAGAAGGGCAAAGTCCTGCATCTGGTGAGGAACAATAATGTGCACTAAGCTGGGGGGCTACCCCACTTGGCAGAAAAGTACTGGAGGTCTTGGTGATCACCAGATGGAACATGAGCCAGCAATGTTCTCTTGCTGCAAAGAACATGACTGGTGTCCTGGGCTATGTCAGGCAAAATATTGCCCACAGGTCGAGGGAGGTGATCCTTCACCTTTATCCAGCACTGGTGAGGCCACATCTGCTAATGTCGTGGGTGAGGAGGGGTGGAACAAGCCTCTGCATTCACCGAAAGTGCCTCTATGGCTTCTGAGAGATCACTCCAGCCAGCACTGCTCTGGTGCTGTACAGAATGGCTTTCCTCACACCCGTGCCGATGTGTCAGGCACAGTTCTCACTCACCCACTGAGCCGGACAGCTTAAGCAGCCCCAGAGACAAAGAATTCAGAGGCCCTCTCTCCTGGAAGTTCCAGACGTTTTTTTCTGAAGGGGTCCAAGGCAGAAAGAGTGCAAGATGGCCCCGAGAGCCCCCAGTTATAGGGACGATCTGGGGCCAGATAACAGGAGGCAGGGAGAAACTCCTTTAACCAACAGGGGGCAGGGAAGGGTAGGATTTAGGGTTAGGTTACAAAGATAGGGGATCACACAGTTCTGGGGAGAGACCATTGTGTTTTCCAGGGGGTGCTTAGATTAGGAGGTTTTCCACCAGTGAGGTCCTGCAGTGTTGGTATGATCCACTGCCACAATCTGCATAAATGCATCCATTTTTGGGGCCCTGAGGGATACTATTGAGAGTTCAGCAAAGCACTGCAAGGACAAGGCAGGGACTGGAGCACCTCACAGATGAGGAACAGCTAGAGATCTGGGACTGTTTAGCCAGGAAAAGGCTCCAGGGAATCTTATCAATGTATATAAATACCTAAAGGGATGGTGCACAGGGTGACCAATGACAGGACAAAACACAAGGATGAAAACACCTTTTCTTTGTTTTGTTTTTTTTGTAATGTAACTTGTTCTATTGAGTCTTGAGAAGATAAAAACCTCACAATCTGTACAACCATAGCTGGGGCACCACTGTTTGGTGGCAGCAAGATTGCTGCTTCTTTCATGCCGAGTTTTATATAGGCTTGGAGTGAGGAAGTGAGGTCAACCTCCCTATCTCTACAAACACATTTATAGATTTGGAGTGGGATACATTAGTCAAATCAAATTAAATGGCCACATAGAAAGCTTTGGAAACACATGGAAAAGTGATTTATAAGGTAGGTTTGGTGAGGTGTGCCAGCTCTACAGAACACAGGGAAGGTCGATAAAAGACTTAAACAGTTTTCTTACTATTAACTGTACAAAATTGCATTCTGACAAGTTTATATTCTCATATACTGGTTAATATTCAGTACCACCTAATATTCAGTTTATCAGCTGACAATACAGAACACTGAATTTAACCTATTTTCTGACGGACCTAAGTGAAAAAAAACTGCCCTTCCTTAAACACACAAAAACATTTAATTAAATTGTTTTAAACACCTTTTCCTTAGCTGAATGCTATTGATAAATCTTGGGTTAATGTAGAATCAACTGCAGTTGGTGCGAATTCTAAGGCTTTTTGTTTGTGGTTTATTATCATTATTATTATCATAATTATTGTTATAGTGACTATTATTTCCAAGTATTTTAATCAAAATGCTATATACATACACAAGAACTGATTGTTTACAACAGGTTCTTCCTTATACAGTGCTGAATTACTGTTTACTTTTGCATCTCTTAAATAAATGTACCAACTGCAATTGAATAAATTAAATTGCAATATTTTAATCAGACAAAAAAATCTGATTATTGTTAGACATTATGATAAAACTCACCCCCCCCCAAAAGAAATACAACACTTTATTTAAGACAATACTATAAATAAGATTTCCTTTAGAAAAGATTGGACCAGATAAATCTCTTTAACTCTTCTGTGTGTTATAGCAACAGGAGTTTCAGCTTTAACCTTTAGATTTTAGAAAGTCCTAAATGCATAGCAATTTAGATGTTCCATTTTCTGCCTCTTTCTTGAGGCTTTTAAATGGATGTTTCACCTGCATCCATTTCTGGAGATTTTAAAAGGGATTTCTTAATTTAGTCATACAATTTTTAAGATTGAACTTATTTAAGAAAATTGACATTGCAAATTAAATTAGAAACAGAACAGAGTATTTATAATAATTAAAAATGTATATATCAGAGGTTTGTCCTTCCAGTTTCTTAATAATGAAGAAAACGCATGAAAGCTAAATGAAATGTACTTTTCGGGTTGTCTTTGTACTGGGTGGGATTATGGGGTTTTATTTAATGATTCCTCCTATCAGCCCATTATTTATGTTATGTTTCAATACTCTTCATGGCATTGTCCAAAACAATGTTATTGTCCAGACTCTACATCCATGGCTTTCAGCTGACTGGGAGGTGAAAGGCCTCTCTAAATAAAAACACCTAAATTTTATTTTTATTTTCACTTCTGCAGTATGCGTATAGTGTACAAGTTACAGAGCTATTATAATCTAAAATCAGAGCCAATCATAAGAAGGCTATTATCACAGTTGGTGCGTGAATAGAAGGGGGGTTCAGTATTTTTTAGGTATGGCATGGTCTTCTTAATTTAGCAAAATTTTTTTTAAAGAAAAGCTTCAGCTAAATTGCTTTCCCACATTTTTAATTTTTTTTCTTTCATTGACTGTTTTCATTTCTATATTGGGTTAATTTAAGAGTAAAAGCAGTGCTTGAAGTGAAAAGTCAGTGTTTTAGCTTTGACACTGACCACAGGAAATGCCCCTACTCTATAGTCCTTCTTTTTGAACATGAATTTGTTGTATTTAACCCAAGATTTTTTTTTTTTAATGTATGCCAGAAATTAATATTCTGACAAATATACTTTTTGTAAGGTAGAAAACCCAAATGCTCAGGTTAGTCTGTGTAGACATTTGTCACAACGCCAAATTAAGCTGAAATATTATTAAAGGTTTGAGTGTTTTGATCACTGAAAAACCATACCACAAACTAATTTGATCCCACAATGCACTGCTCTCAAGAATGAACCCAAATAAATATTATGATTCCCCCTCAGCATGGTGGAAGAGGCATAAAAAGTCCAAGGTCAGGCATATATTGTTGTGTATTATAGCCATGAAAATATGGCTTTATTGAACTGTATAGTAATAAACATCTTATGTATATTGAGTTTAGAAGCAAAGACCTGGTTTCTCATAATCAGGAATTAGGCTAATAAAACAGACATATAAAGCTCTGTTTTGCAAGTTGGTTTGGGGTGACCATTAATTTTTCTTACAGATATTGCTGGGGAAAGAACCACACAGTTAAATTATTATATTTAAGAGTTTGCAAATTGAACAAGAAACCATGGGCTCTTAATAAAATCTCTCATTATCTATACACATGTGTGTTATTAATTTTTTTTCCCCTTAAAGCTCCTTCAGGATAGAATAAAAAAGCTAATAAAAATAATGACATTTATTTTGCATCTATTTCTAACTGAAATATTTATTCACAAGTAAGGATTGGCTGAAACAGCAGTAAAATATCCAAAGTATACTGCATTTAAGGTTTGAGATTTGTATTGAATCAGAATTGTTATTCACATTTTATAATGTCAGAATCTTATCAGAAGTTGTCATAGCGGTTACTGATGACAAAGTAACAACAAGAAACTCAGGTACTGGGAACCCGTTTTATTAAGATCTGCACAAACATATAATAAAAGAGAGTCCCTGCCCCAAGCTATTTGTAGTATAAATACAAAAAGCAGAATATGTGGAAAATGAAGTATGATAAAAGTTTAAGAAATTAAAAATTCCCAAAGGCTACACAGCACAGGCATTGTGAACCTCTGTACACCTAGACAACTTTTGGCACAGATTTCATTAGATCATGATCCTATATAATGTTCTCTTTCAGAGCCTGACTGCAGTTGACTGAGAATAGAAACACAGAAGCTAGATCTACCTGGTCCAGGCCTACAGACCCAACCAAATGTATTACTGTGATTGGGATTTTAACCTCATTGATACTTAATACATACTTAAAACTAAGTATACCTAGTCCCTGTAGGACAGTTTTCTTACCAGTTTATTTTTTTTTCCCTTTCCTTTAACTGAGTGGGGGTAGGAGGTGCTCTGATACTCCATTATTTTCTTGTTCTCTTTGAAACTTTAAGCTGTTTGGAGCTTATCTTGAAAACATTTTTCTTTTTCTATTTATTTTTCCCCCCCTCACATTTGTTCTGCTTTAGTGTTTTTGAAGCATCAGAACTGACTTTTAACCAGCTTTTCAACTTGCATAGCACTGCAGTTCATTGTATTTCACTTTGGTAGGCTGGGTCAAATCTACCTCACTCTAGACACACAGTTTATTCCAATTACCTTTGATTTTTATTTCCACATGTTGCTTCTTTTACAAGGACCTCTTAATGCACTGCTGCTAAACAGTTTGGGGACATCTATCAATAATATTGCCATTGTGACTGCAGCACACAGACAGAAGAAAACCTACTTGTGAAACTTCTATTTTTTCTTATGTATTCATGTGAATACTTCTTAGTAAATACAGGCAGTAAGGTCAGATAAGCTTCAACTTCTTATCCTGAAATGACTACCTGCTCTATTGATTCTTTTCATCAGTCAAGTCAGTAAATGTTTTAGCTGCATATACTCTTTCTTACAAGACATGTTATGTTTTGGAGATATCTTTTTTCACTGTCTTTGATTTTCCATATTACCCACTCCAGTGTGAAACATTGATCAATGACACTGCCCCTACAAGTATTGCTGATCATTTGTTTTAAACTCTAATCTTTCTTTAACTTTTGCAATCCTCTTTTTCTGGAAAGCTTCCCTACTTTGAATTCTACTATGTCGTTTATGTCCTGTTTTGATGATCATTCCTTATTCCTTTCATTATATCTTCTGTGGATCTTCTTCCCATTCACTTTCTCTCAGAGTGTTGACTGAATTTTTTTTGTCCTTGTTAGAGTTTTCTGTGCCAGCAAGTCGCTATTATATTTCCTTAACTCTTACTATCTATTCTACCCAATATCCTGTTTCTCTCTGACATATCCTCAGGAAAACTGCTGCTGCTCTTCTCTTTTGAATCTTTCTTCCAAAATCATCTCCTTTGACACTTTCCTATCATCTTACACAACTAACCAGTCACCTTGTCATTCACCTCACAATCTTGTGGTTATTTTTTGCTTTCTGTTCTTCTTTCCCTAAGCCTTCCCGGATCTCATTATTTCATTCTTAGTAATGTTTTGAAATCCCATTTCTTACACCACTTTTACACTATAAAATACCAGAACACACACTGGTCTTTCTCACATGCTGTGGCCATTTTCTCTGTTCTGACTCTGTACCACTCCTTCAGGCCACAAAATGTGCAACAGAGAGGAAACTTCTTCTAACTAGTTGCTCCATCATTCAAGTCTTTAATCTGGTTCTTGAGGCTTTTCATTCACTCCTACTTTTTAGCATAAAATCTATACTTCCTGAACTCTATACAGTTTATTTTTCTAATTTGCGTCATTAAACATGTACAGCAAGTACAAGAGAAATCTGTACATTCCAGTAGAATTAGTGCTCTACTGGGAAGTCCTTAGCAGGGTGTGCACAAGATGAATGCCACAGAATTCCAGAGAATTCTGTTACCCATGACAAGATGGCCCTGAGACCATACTCGTGTTCACAGAACAACATTTGAGCATTGTCAGAAATCTGCACAGATTTCAAGTTAAATTTTAACAGAATAGTTTTTCTTGCTGTTTTTTAGAAACATATCTTTGTCTGATATTTTATTTAATATTGACTCCATATTCTCAGACTAGAGGTCTCAATAAGATTTAACTATTCTGTGGTGAAAATTATAGTCCTGAGATAATTTTAGATAATTTTAATGTTCTGTTGAATATTATTCTGGAGTATGAGACTGTCTATCTGACGTGTTGCTGCCTCCTTACAGGAGCTTACAACCTCCTTTATTTTGTATAGGTTTGAGGAACATAGATTTGGTAGATGAATATACATATTTTAAGTCGGTTTCTGCAGGTAACCTTATTATACTGGATATGAAGCAGGGGAAAAAAGGCATTGGTCACATGAAACAATACATATGACGGATTCAGTAACTAATACTGAAGACAAAGGATAAACACACAAAAATATAAAAGTCAGAGAACAGATAGATCTAAAAGAAATACCCTCTTGTCTATCAATGAGGGGGAGAATATCCTAGAACAATAACCCTGCATATTCTATTGGGTGTGGAAGCTGTTCTTACTCAAGAATATATTTGGTATTCTAATTGCAGCAGAATTTGTGATAACTGATAAAAATAATTGTTCATATGCGTATGTTGAGGAGTTGAGTTTTCTGAGAGCAAGTTTGTTTTTTTTTCTTGTTTGTTTCTCGGGGTTTTGATTTTTTTGTTTGTTTGGTTGTTTTTTTTACATTAAATTATATAAAGTAATTATGGGTGCTTCCAGAAAACAACCAGGTTCAAAACAAAGCATATGCAATATAAGAATCTTGGAAAATCCCATATTGCAGAGTAAGTTTATTGAAAAAATAAAATTAAAGCATTAAAAATTAATTAATAGCAACTGAATTATAACCAGTGAAAATCATAAAATGGTATTACACAAAACTCATATATGAACAGTATCATTACGAAACAGGTGCTTGAGCTTTTTTTAGTTACACTTTTTTTTCCTCATAAAGCATCCAGATTATGGTTTGGCTTCGTTTTTTGGGGGGGTTTTTTGTTGTTGTTTTTAAATAATAGTAAAGCCATTAAAACTGGGATAAACAATAGTTCTACTATAACATTTCTCATTTTGAAGGATTCTGAAATATATTGCAAACATAATCCAACATAATGTAAAATGAAGACCTCAATCATCATGAAGACAGACATAGTTTAAAACAGCAAAAAAAGATATAACATCCAAATGAAATTTCAGAGGCAGTTAAAAAGGAGAACAAAGATAACAAAACTGCTTTGTCCAAAACACTCAATTTGACAGTGCTGTTCCTTTCAAGATGGTCAATGTATTTTAGTCATAAGCAGTGTAACTGATTGGCCCAAGGGGACTGGAAAGATGGTTTGTTTCTGGTTGTCAGCATATTTTTATTGTGACAAGATTTTTTTTACCAGCTATAATCAACTCAAGCAGCAACAGTTTCTCTGCTTCACAGCTCCAATTGCATGGTACTGCTGTCTCCTTTCCCATCATGTTGCCATGGCTGTCAATGATTCAGTAGAACTCCAGAATCAGAACTGTCACAGAAACAGAAATATAAAATCATATTGTCAAACTGGCAAAGATTTCACTGCAGTGATATTTTCTTGTTAAAGCCAGTCTGGTTTTAAATGTCCTAATCAATGGAACACTTTCTGCTTCCTATAAGGAAGCTAGAGAAAAACATTAGCGACATTCCCCATACACAATTTTTTTTTTAGTACGGTACTCTTGTACTGCCTCAGAGGGAGCTGTACTGATTTCTGAATCTCCAACTGGTCTTATAACCAGCTAATTTTGTAGTGTTGCTGGGAGTTAACCTTCAGCTAAGCACCATACAGGTGCTCACTTGCTCTCCCCCACACCCCAGGGGATTCGAGGAGAGAATAGGAAGAGCAAAATAAGAAAACTCATAGGCTGAGGTACAGATATTTTATAATAAGTAAAGGAAAGACAAAGAAGAAAAAAAAAATTAAAAAAGAAGAAAAAAGGGAGAAAAAAAAGATGGAAAAATCCTCCACAAAAACAAAACAAAAACAAAGCACTCAATACCTCCCAGCCAGTCTTAGAGCAAAGGCTACCTTCCCCCACCCCCTATCAAAAAAGAAAACCAAAAGCTTCTGCTGCTTTTTTCGCTGAGCATGATGTTACGTAGCATAGGATATCCCTTGGTGATTTCAAATCAGCTTTCCTGGTTGTATTCCCTCCCAGCTTCTCACACACCCCCAAACTACTTGCTGGGGAGAGGGTGAGAGGGTGAGAAAAAGAGAAAGGTGTCCATGCTATGCAAACACCCTTCAGCAATTGCTAAAACATTATCAGCACTGGTTTGGTCACCAGTAGTGCAGCACCATACTGGCTGCTGGGAAATAAATTGATTCTATCCTTGCCAGACCCAATACAAGAGGTCATCCAAATGCATAGCCCTTCATCCTACCTTGACCTAGAGAATTATGTTAGAAATTTTGTAGCATGTGGGTGACAGGAAAATCACCAAATGCAGTCTTATTCAGTAAGATTTCAGGTGCACTGGTGAGACACTTCAGCAATTGTTTTGGAAAACATGGAACTTGCTGGATATGTGTTTATTCTAGGTGTTTATTGCTCTGTGGGGCACCCAGGAAATGCCAGGACCACCACAGTGCAGGGGAGAGTGTAATCTTGACACAAACATCTGACAAAAATACTATTGAGCCCTCTCAGTGCAGGGTTCTCTAACAGCTTTAGGACTGCTTTAAACCACAAGAGTAACATAAAGTAGATTTAATGCAGCTATTAATAATATATGAAATCTCCAAAGAATTTTAACTTTTCTACTATTTTGGGGAAAAAAAAAAAAGCTTTAGCTTCCAAGAAGATATTTTACCAGTACTTGCAGATGACTGTAGTCATACTATGAGGACACTAAGAAGCCTTAGCCATGACACCATAAGCAAGTATAATGCGTACTACAATCAATAGTTCAATGTGTAGGGCACAACCATTTCAATTTTATAAGCCTGTACACGACAAGTATCTTTAAATCAGTTCAGCAGTTGACATGAAGCAGTATTCCAGTTTTAGTACCAATTCAGTGTTTATACAAGTTGCATTTACAGGGTACCCTAGCCATTGAATTTCTACAAACTGAAGTTTATGTACTGAAGCAAACATCTGGGAGAACTCCAGGGTATAAGTCTTAAGAATCTATAGCTAGTATCTACAAATACATAAATAAAGAGATGTGTGCCTGGCTGAGGTTGAGATATCTTGGGAAGAATACTGCGGCTTAATTTGCTTATTGTTAACGCATTGGGAGTCAAAAGTAGAATCAAGATGAGATCCAATGTTTGGCATCAAACAATAGATCCTTATAGAGTTATGTGATAGTCACCACCACAGTGCTTAACTTCTGTACTCCTGACACAAAACACATAATTTTCTTGTATTTAATGGAAAATGCTAAAGCAGTAATCACACAATGAAGTCCCTAAGTTAGACTTCTTATACACTGTCAACTAAAAGAGACAGGATATTCTCTGAAACACAGTAAAGAAGACAGGAAAACTTTCAAGCTCCTAATCATTCTGTGAAAGAGTCAGCTCTCTGCGTTGGGTGTCTGATTTACATTAACTTAAATTCCACAGTTAGGTGATGTAAATACTCTCATTAATCAGTCCAGACCAGGATTCACAACTGGACTAGACGACACTAATTAATGGGATGTCTGTAAAAGGTTGTAGTTTAAATACCGCCTCTCTTGAAATATGTTTCCCAGAATTCTGAGTACATCCTTGTCAAAGGAGGACTCTATGTTGACACTCTCAGCTGAAAGTATGAGCCTAATGTTTCTTTTTGCAAACTGGGCAACAGTTATTTGAGGCAATAGCCTGGCTATTAAAGCACTCACTCACAACACAATAGAGTTCAGTTTAGATCAGTCGTCAACATGAGAGAAAAATACATGTCTTATCTGTCAGAGAAGTGCCTAATCATCTGTCTGTTGGCTGTTCCTGCAGTACTTTTTTGGTGAAGAAAAGTATTTTGCAAAAAGTATTAAAAGGATTTATGGGCACATATTTCTCTTATTTAAAATAACTAGTAAGAAAGAAATAGTATCTACGTATATCAGTTATGCCTCTAACATCAGCATCATACTGGATCTAGGTTCACATAAATACCATCAATAGTAGTTAAAGATGGTGTGGATTATCTTTTTGCATATCTTTCACTGTGGAGAGGGTTTTGCATGAGTGTTTTAGAAATGATTCCATATGCAAGTTTTGTCATTCCTTTGCCCATGGTTGTAACAGCAGAACCACATCCAACTGTCCGGCTCTGTGATACGTGGATTAACTAATTTCACCATTGCCTTTTTCTAGGGTGCCAATGAATACTTTTGCCTACTCATGCCAGTCAAAGCTGAGACAAAGTCCATTCAGACAGCAGTCTGACAACAGAGTCTGCACCTGCTCTGATTCTTGACTTAAAGGATGGCTCTGTCTCAGTACATTTTTTTTTTCATAGTGTTGCCTTAGACAACTGTAGCTTCAATGAAGTCATTGTTTCCATCATTAACTGTTTGAATAATTCATTACTTAACAGAAAACATCCCTCTTTGCTCTCTGTTTATTCCATTGCTTGTACATTTCAAAATAAGTAAGTCACTGAGTAACACAGTGACTATTTTGAAAAATAATTTGATTACCCAAGAAAAAAAAGTGCTTGGCACAAGAAGTAGGCAACTAAAAAAAAGTTTATCTTTTTCTTATTTTACACACAACCTGAAGTATGTATCTCAAAGAAACTGCTTTGATTACAAATAAATGTAGTGACCAATAAAACTGAGCAGATTATATGATGCATAATTATAATTGCAATTGGCATGTGATTAATTTATTAATAATTATGTTCTGATTTCCTCATAAAAGTAGGTACAGAAATCTTCTAAGCTTGGGAAGGTGAAGATACAGATTAGTATCAGGACTAGAATTGTCACAAAGATAAACTGTGTTCCAACTTGCACCAGTAAACAGGTGAGAGGTAATGGGGGACATAACTCAATGCAGCATCTGCTTCATGTGCTTCCTGTAAGTTATGAATCACACACGATGGGAATCATTCTGTATCACCAAATTTGTATGGAGTATTTCCTAAGTCCATCCTAAAGTATGCCAACGTTTCCATGTACTAGTCTGAAATGACTGTTACTGCTTCCTGTGCTTTGATTCCTTCTTGTTTTAATCATTTTAGGTAACAGATTTAAATGATAGGAGCTCAAATAGCTCAGTAATGCGTCTGAAATTATGGGTAATAGGATAATTGGCAAGACCAAGGTGCTGATAAAGCATAAGATAGGATATCTAACTTTATATGGTAGTAAAATATACTGACAATCTTTAATTCTTTTGAATATGGAGCAGTTCTATAACATAATCTGTTAGTGTAGCTTCCTAAATCATTCTAGAATCTTGTTAGCAAGGCTTGGGATAGGCTAAAAAGATACAAAAGCTTATTTTGCATGAATCTACAGAGCAGGAAAAATGTGAAGAAGTGATAAAAGTTAAAATATTATTTCTGTGAATAAGCCCAATGAAGAACACCTAACACATAATGGATTATGGCAGGAGCACCCCACTCCCCTGGATGATACCTGGCCACCACCAGTTTTTGGTGCCCTTTCCTTTGTGCTGTACAGCACCGCAGCACAGCGGTGACAAGTAAAACCACGGCACCCCCACACCTCACCCTCAGTCGTGGGAGTGAGAAGGGCAGGAACCCTTGGACAACAGAAAGGGCCCCCAGTCAATGAGAGGCAGAGAAGTTTCCGGACCGTGATCATATATGACCATGAGTCCCAACTCACCAGGTTGTAAATGGAGCCCCTGGCAGAAACCAAATGTGGTATTTCTTGAAGCAGTATGTCAGTGACAGGAAACCTTTCCTGCGGACTGGGATGGCATCCAAGGAGACTTTGAGGACCAAGTGCCCTCTCCCCACCCCCAGGTGACTGACAATTTTTTTACTAGATATCCTTGAGCAATTCCAGGACCTTCTGGGCAAAACAAATTCATTTTCTGGCTAATGCTGAGCGGGTGTGCACTTTGGATCACCAGTCCTCTCCTGTAGTAGCAATATCCCTGACTGGTAACACTGCACCTGGAACCTGTTAAATGTTTTTGTTGGAGTGTCATTCTGGTTACCCCTGTTAGTTTTGGCCATTGATTTTGGTTGAGAATTAAATGTTGCATGAGTTTGTTAGCTGCATAAAGTTGTTTTCGTGTGCCTCCAAGACACATGTGCAATATCACAAAAATCAGCTGGACCAGCATGGCCAAACTTGAGCATGGTGGTATGCAAGAAGATGTAAAGCACATAAAGGCTACCTATACACCTGTAGGAGGCTGACCTGATGTTCTGAGGCAAAAAGTACTGATGATAAAGTACAGGAATCAAGGAATAAGATTCTGATTCTTGCTGAAGTCATTAGGATTTTTTAAATTTATTTTACAGGGACCAGGATTTAATTAAATGAGTTTGCAAATACATGTGTGTATAAATAAATGGAAATATTGTTGGAGGTTGAGGGGTGTGGAATTTTTCCCCATTCCTGTCACTAGGTTACTCATGGCTGGATACTCAAGGACTATTAACCTTTTTTGCGTAAGAGACAAAGAGCTGGCTTGGGCGTGGGGAGGGGAGGAGAGTTTGGTGATCCTGATCAGACACTCTCAACCACCAGGAATGGCACAGGACAGCAGAGGGGAACTGTGGACCTCCTCAGCTGACAGCTGTAGGAAGATCTCAGCTCGGTGCCGCTTTTCCTTTCCTTGGTGAGCGAGCTTTTCGTTTGAGAAAAAGGGCGCGTTCCTGGGGTGCACATCTCCCCGGCTGTGCTAGCAGCTTCTATGGAAGGGGGCCAGCCACCACCACTGCCACGTGCTTTTTCTGCCAGAGAGGATTGAGGAGTCCCTGCCACCTTTGGTCGGCGAGCCTGGGTGATCCCGTCTCTGCTGTTCCTGCTCCCTGCTCTGAGTTCCTGCACCACATCTGCTGCATGACCGCCATTGCCCTGCCCTGCCCATCCCACTGTGGCGTCCACCTGACTCCCAGTACCTCGCCATAACCCGCACCCCACAGACCTGACCGCCCACAGCGCCCCCTGCAGCTGCGCGGGAGTCATCGCACCCGCCCTGCCCGGCCGGGAGCCCGACAGCGCCCCTGCCGGTTGTGACCGGAACTGCACCGAACGGGAAAATCGCTTGGCAGCTCAGAGACTTCTGTCACTGCATCTTCTGGTTTTTGTTTGTTTGTTTGTCATTTCTACTGTTGTTGTTGATTGTTTGCCTTGCTATAGATACTAGTAAAAAACTGTTATTCCTTTTTCCCCGTATCTTTGCCTGAAAGCCCTTGATTCCAAAGTTATAATAATTCAGAGGGAAGGGGGTTCACATTTGCTGGTTCTAAGGGAGGTTCCCACCTTCCTTAGCAGACACCTGTCTTCAAACCAAGACAAATATATTCACACAACAGAACATGTAAGCATCTCTATGCAAGGTAATAAAGATGATATTATTAATACCAATATATTAGCAGTCCTTGGGCAATGAAAAGTAAGTAACTATGGGAATGAGTTGAGAGAATTGGGGTCCAACACATTTTTGGAAAATTCATTTTAATGGTGTTCTCATATTACTAATGCAAGTAAAAGTGCCAAACAGAGTTTTAAATCGACTTTGTGCATAAATTATGCTTGTTTGATATTCATAAAAATCTCTTTCTCTTCATATATAAGCAAGAGTATCTCTTTTACAGATCCCTGGAGCATAAAACTACTGAAAGTGGAGGCAAAGTGAGCCAAAAATTGGTGAAAAATACTTTCAAAAATATGCTTGGTTTTAAGATACTGGAAACTTCCATATTATTAATTACACATAACATAATTTTTTTCATTTTACAATTTACAAATATTTTACGTTTCACATTTTTCAGTTTATACCAAACTATGCAGCTTTTCCTGTGTTTTTAAGCTACATTTTCAAAAGTACCAAAGTATTTCAGGCTCAAGGGGATGGATTATCTAATTTGCTATACATGTTTGGCACTACCCAACACACTGTAGTAGACTGTAATTTCATTTAGAGTTTGGAAAATCTGAATTATTCATGCATTACAGAAGAAATAATAGGTGCATTAAGATTTTGGAAGAAACTCTATTGACAAGAGAAAACAAGGAGAAAAATTACTCCAATAAATATTTGTAGAAAGTGAGGTAAGTATGTGTGCATTTTAATAGGCACATATGTACAAGTATATACAGGCACGTATGAACTTCTAAAATATTGTTCTTAGTTTCTAATGTTACAGATTACTAATTATTTTTTAAATACCAGCTTTTTCTATAACTTTCAACAGCTTTTTGCCTATTTAGAATGTCTTGCAAAATGTATACTTTTTTCCCAAAAAGGAACTTCTACTGCCACATCCCACATTTTAAATACCTCAGTACACAAGCCATTTCATTTTGCAAGTCTGTTCATGCTTTGTGTAGTGGCCTCTCACAGCTGGGCCCCTGAGATCTATTGCAGTTGAAATGAAAGATTAGTCAGAATAATAACATGCTAACACAGTTATGCTAGCAATGCTGTAAGATCTGTAGTTAAACTTACAATTATGGTAACTGCTATTCAGAAAATCTGCAAATCCGGAGATCATCCTTACTGACAATCCCCTTCTACTAGTGCTCTTAAAAAGCTGCCTTAGTGAGACACACTGTCACTGCTGCTGGAGGATTCTGCCCTAGCAATATGTAATCTCATTTTTAACATGCTATTCCTACTTTTCTCAGATTGCTTGCCAAACTGTGGAAGTACTGCATTAAAAATAGAATATTGTGCATGGAAGAGAAGAGATGTGAGGTACTAGCAAGAGAAAATAAAGAACTAGAATAAGACTAGAATGCTTTGGCTGTCTACCGGACATTAAGAGACTCAGCCCCTTTCTTCTTTTATTGTAACTTTCTTGAAAAAGCTGAAGAGAGTTTTCTATACCTTCCATTAAGTATCCATCTTGCTCTTCCTTAGCACATCTACTCTAATATGGGTTTCTTTCATGCAGAAGCTATTTGATGTAGCCTTTGGACCATGTCTGACCACTTTGATGCTGCTGCTTAAAGCAGCTCCCAGGCCCTGCAGTGCAACAACAGCTGACATGTAGCAGCACTGCCACTAGGACACATCAACAGTGTTATTTTTAAAGTTTCATGTGAGGAATGGATTTTACAAGCTCTGCAATCAAAGAAACAGAACCCAGTATCATTTTCAATTGCCAGCAACTTGTCACTGGTGCAGGGTCTTGGGACATGCCCTGGCTTGTCTTAACCTGGCTAGGTTTGGCTGTGGTAAAACCTGATTTCTCAGGACCATGAAGGTATTGGGCAGCCTGTTTGTCCTTAGCTCAGACAAAGCCACCATGGATTATTGCTCCATGACAAACAACATTCCCTTCTGTACCAATAATTACTGTGGCCAAGGAAATGTCTAACTTAAAATAATAGCTTGTGGGTGAGCTTGGCCAAACTTCAGCTGGTAACTAATGAGGAAAAAAAAAACAAACACAAAAAAAGGAGGAAGCAGATTGTTAAGATTATGCCTAAAAGAAATCCTGTATGGACCTGAGACTGAGGAGGATGATGTCAAGTGGGGACTTCTGGGGTAAGCTGAGAGGGAGCCAGGATAGGTTTTGGCAGAAGCCACCACAGAGACCCCATCCCACCCTGCAGCACTTGCTAATCCGTGTTGCGGCCTCTTCTGAACATGTGAGTGCTACTTAGCAGCATTAAAAACACCTTTGTTTCATTAGTGGCATTAGTGTCCTAAGAATGACTGTTAGAACAGAAATATGAATGCAGGCAATTCAGACAGGCCCCCCATGAGCTCAGCAAAAGTAGCAATAGTGTGACAGGGAGGGGCCCAGCTCTTCCTTCCCCAAGTGCTGGATTTCCCTTTTGACGTCTGACAGTCTCTTTTTGATTTTTTTTGACACAGAAGGAGAGAACACCCCATATAAATAGCAGAACCACACCATGAGGTTGGAGCAAAATGTTGTGCTTAAAAAAAAAACCATGTCAGAATTGCAATCAAAAGCTTCTTTCCAGCTGACTCTCTTTCTGCACAAATTATTATGCTGAAGTTCTTGCTGCTTATTTTCTACTTAATTTGTGCATGAATAAGGGATACTCTGTACACATTCCCAAGAGTATTTTAGAGAAAGTCAGATTGAAAATATTTAATGCAGTGGATTTCTAGGAGTGTCTCATTAGAAAGAGCAATACTAATTTTATATTAAAAAATTATTTTACTTCTGTTTGAATTAAAATTCAGGACAAATACAGTCTCAGATTTTTCTCTTGAGGCACAACAGAAGTTAAATCATTACTGAACAAATTTGGTATGATGGATCATTCCCATCTACTGCTTTCCCTTTTGGTAGTCCACAGTCTGAGTTGTTATTAAATGATCAGGTGGTTTTCAAAGATCATATCTTTTTTTCTTTCTTTACAGCTGAAACCTCTTTTTCAGCACTATTTTTAGAGGTCCAAGATGAAAACAGAATATAAAGAAAAGTGAGAGGATTACAATTGCAGAAAACAGCAGACTGTCTTTTTATTTCCTTTTTTTTTTTTTTTTTATTCTTTACATAGTGAGAAAAGACAAGAGGATGGGAGCCATTTTTAGTTAGGATGTACTGATCTTCAGTTCTCTAGACATGGAAGTCTGATGCCATTTCAGCTAAGGTAGCTTATCCCTCTACACTTGCAATGTCTGTCTTGAGAGCTGCTGGTCTTCTATAGGTCCAGCGTAGATAGATGTGTCAGCTGCCCTCAAGTATTTGAAAAATAAAGAGGTGTAAGTCAGAGGAATTAGCTCCAACTTTGATGTTCATTCAGTGAAGAGAAATGGAAACTGCTATTACTGAATTCCACTTGAAAAGTGTGGCGCAGCATGCGAGATACTTAAAGTGATTATAGCCCCCAGAAGAGAATAAAATAATCATAATAGTATAAAAAGTTAGTGTGGGCACCTACACCTCATCTTACTCAGCCAATAATGTTTGCCGGTATCAAAGTTATATAGTCTTTCAAAAGCCAAACACACAATTTACATTGCCCTCTTTTAAAATTTGAAAACCATACAACAGTTTGTAGTACTAAATCATAATTAACTGCATTAACTGATTTAACTATTCTATATATACCTGTGTTGCATATATGTTAATATTTTATTGATTTTTAAATAAATACTTCATTCTCTGCCAGATTATGCTATCCCTGTTTTAAGTGTGTAAAATGCTCTATATCCAATGCACAAGTCGTTGCTTTTGCAATTTGCACTGCTAAATCCTTTTTGAAGTAGTAAGATGCAACTGCCTCCTGTAAAAAGTTGCTTGTGATATATAAAAACAAAACTAGACACACAAATATGGCACTCTGAGCTTACAAAATGCCTTCATTCACATAAACTTCTGATTTTCAATTTTCTTTAAACTTTCTGTTTCAAATTTCACAAGTTTTCATAGATATTCAGATCACTTTTCTCTCTACTGAACTTCTGATTAAATTCAAAATTTAAATTTCTAGTTACATCCAAGTGTTAGTTAATGTTCAGTAGGTGCTGATATCAAATTCAGAGGTAAAAACCAAATTATTCTTGATTCTATAGTCTTGTCAATTAGCTTTTAAATATCCAAGCTCCATTCCCAAGAACACAGTCTATAATTTCTTGAAAGTAATCTTCAACAGCACCTTGCATGGGGAAATCCATAACTTTTCATGCTGGTCCCATGACATGGGACCAAATTTAAGCCCCTCATGGGGCTCTCCCCATACTGATCACAGCCCAACCCCACTGTTTTAGCCCTGTGGGGCTGAACTCATCTGCAGACCCATATCTTACTTTTCCAACTTAGGCTTAGAAAAGTGCAATATCACCAAACTTGGACTGGAAACCTTCCCTCTCTCCAAAATGTTACCTCTGATGCCTCTAAATTTCATCATCTTTTTCCTCAAAAAGCTAATTTTGTTCCACGTTCCCTCAGCTTTTTCCTCAGTAAGCTCATTTCCCCTCTAATTTACCCCATTCTTCCCCTGAAATGTGACCTATGACACCTCTAGATAGCTCAGTTTTTCCTCCAAAAATACTCATTTTTTCACCTCCAAATTACTTCAGCCTTTCTCCTCAAACCATCACCTCTTTCCCCTCTAAATCCCTTCAGGGAAACTTTTTGGTGAAAAGCTGAAAATCTGTGCTTTCCTCTGAGAAAAGGGGGAACAGAAACCCCTCTCAGTGACAAAAGTGGCACAAAAAGCCATTCCCCTCCCTCCAGACGACACAATTTCTCTGCACTGAAGTTTGAACATACTATTTTGGACCCTTTGAATGCAAAAAGCGTGATCCCTGTGGTGTGCATAGTGAGAAAGCTAATGCTCTTTTGCAAGAGTTTCTTTGGTGTTTTTAGACACCGAGCTTAAGAAGAACCCCTCTTCTCTGCCATTCCTGAGCAAACGTAGGAAAAAAAAATGTGGAAAAGGAAATGAAACTGTAGAAACATGAGTTATGGTTGTTACCATTCTTTTCATAGACTCATAAAATGGTTTGGGGTGGAAGGGACCTCAAAGATCATCCAATTCCACCCCCCCTGTCACAGACAGGGACACCTTCCACTAGACCAGGTTGCTCAAAGCCCCTTCCAAACTGGCTTTTTATACTTTTCCTTCCTAAACCTTCCTGCTTACATTTCTGAAGTTAGCAGGTATTTAATGACTATGAAAATTCAGAAAATGTGGGAAAAGAAGATTTATGCACCTTTTTCTTCCTCTGCTTCTCACACCCTGTGAGAACCGAAGCTCACTTAAAAATTTTAAAGGTTTATTAAAAGGACAATAGGGGACAAATAATAACATTATCCAACAAAGCAGAGGGGTGCATCACTGGATGCTCCACCACCAACAAGAACACAGCCAGAAGCACACCCCGGAGCTCAGGGATGCCATCTTTACAAACCTGACCCCACCCTCAACCCCACCTCCTCGAAGCATTCTCATTGGCTTGCTGTTTCTAGGCTCTTGTCATTGGCTCGTTTCCCATCCAATGGGGGCCTCCCCGTTATCCCTTTCTGTTAATCATGGATCACAAGTTAACACCCACTTCCCTCCCCTTTCTCAACAAGAAATTTTGACAGGAACATATATAACAATAGCAAGAACACATATAACAATCACCAGAAGTACATAACAATTAACAATAACAGATAACAACTGACTCACTAACAACAACATATAACAACTAACTAATTATGAAGGCCAACTCCCCAAGTGCATTTGTAACACACCCTCATCCTTTCTGTCCCTGAATTTGCATTTGTACCTTTCAATTCTTTGAAATTCCTATATAGAAAGACCGGGCAAGTCTGATTACCACAATGTTGCCCTAGAGTAAGAAAGCTGAGCCCTCTGAAATATCCAAAGTCCTGAAATAAGGTTATAAATAATGAAATCATAAAATAAATATAACAAAATAGTATTTAAGTTTCTCTGTTGGCTTGGAAACCTATTTAACAAGCCTCCATTTCAACACTTTCATTGCAAGAGCCACATCAGTCAAGACAGATTCTCAGCTGTACAAGCAGCTAGGCTGTGCCATGAGCCAGTTGTAACATGACAGATGTCATTTTACTCGTTCCGCAGGACAGCTTTTATCCGTGTTGTGAATCTCAGTCTTGAAGAGACTCAAATTTCAGACAAAATGACTAATGGGCAAGTTACTCTGGCAGGAATGTTTAGAAGTAGGGTCACCATGTAGGCTAAGGGAAATAGCAGAGAAAACTTATTCCTCAAAATACATGTCACTGGAATGTTACATGCCAATGTCACCTGGAGGAAAAACATCTAGTGTTGTGCAAGAGGGCATTTGCTTTCTTGCTGAATGTTGGCATTTGCTTTCCTTTGGAGATGCTTGTTTAATGCTACTTCTGGAGCTAAGACAGGAGGTGAGGCCTTCAAGACCTGCTCTGTGAGCCCAGGCTGGGGAGACTGGTCCTGGCACTCCTGTTTCCTCTGCTTTCTCTGGAAAGTCTCTCACTAGGGGCTGCAGTGGTGAAGGCAAAGTGACTGAACCCTGGGATCCCCACACATGCTTAGACAGACACTGACTTTGGTGTGGGATACCAATACACCATTTCCTGCTCCTGTATCTTTCTTCTTACTCTCAATCTGTGATAAATACCTGTCTATGAGACAGAGGGAAATGCAGTTATTTAGTTATCAGTCTCCAAAGAATTACCTGTTTCCTGGCCACCATCTCCCACTTTGGGAAGAACAGGTTCCTCCCAGGTACAAAAACATCTACATCATCTGCATATCTACAGTGTCAGTATAGTTCTTGAATTTATATAAATCTGATTTTTTTACAAGTTTCATGGGCCTTTCTTTCTTTCTTTCTTTCTTTCTTTCTTTCTTTCTTTCTTTCTTTCTCTCTCTCTCTCTCTCTCTCTCTCTCTCTTTCTCTGTCTCTCCCTCTCTCCCTTCCCTTCCCTTCCCCTCCCTTCCCTTCCCTTCCCTTTCCAACATCTTTGTAATTAATTTGTAAGCACAGACTCTCCTTTTCTGTTTTCCACTCCCTTGTGAAACTGGGATCCTCTGAAGTAAACATGAGGCTTCATTTGTTTTAAAATGTAGCGTTGACTCTTTCCAATTGGGCATACAAACCTAACTAATTCCATTTTATTCTTAGCTTTCAATATCTTACTTGTGTTTTTTAATGCTGCTTACTTTTAAAAATCCAATATTTTAAAGCAATTTCATCTTCTCACAATCAAACTTCCACATCATTCAGTCTACTTCACACATTAAGAAAATATAATTGCTAGTACACATGCATGTATTAAAAAAATCTACATTGTGCTATATAGAAGAAAAACAAGAGGTCAGATCTATTTTTCTCTTTAATGACAGGTTTTCAAAATTTTCTGGGGCCTCAAATCAGCTGCTGTTTATGTTGTTGAGATTCCTCGTTTCAGTCGTGAGATTCCCATTTGCAGTCTAGTAAAGCCTTAAGGTAGTAAAACCTTTAACATTTTAATTTCCATTGACCATAAGAAAAGCTATATCTAGAAACTAATCAGATTTCTCTTGAACATGGGATAGATTTAGCTTTTGGAGTGAATGATACTCTAAACATTCACAAAAGTGGGTATTTTTTAAAAATACATTTCTACCTAGCCTTGGGAGGTAATTAAGTTTTGGAGGGTGTATGATGCTCTGAAACAGAGTGCACTAAACATATGTGTTCTTTTGCAACCTCTGTGTCATGGGCAGTCCCATTTTCCTTCAGATTAACTTTTCTGGCTCTATCTAGTGCAAAAATAGTATAGAGGGGACAGGAAAAGGGAGGGAAAGGGGAAGGGAGGGAAAGTGAGGGGAGGATGGAGGGGAGGAGAGAGGAAAGAGGAGGGAAACATGGGAGGAGTGGAGCTGGCCAAAAGAATAAAGTATCAAGAGACAAAAGCAATTTTACAGCATTTTATTGTTTGTAAGTGTCTGAAACACAAAGACTTGCAGGACTGATGTCTTTCTAATAGGCTGTAATCTGTAGCAGGGCTGGGAAGGTTTGGGAAGAGCTGCTTGTAGAGCAAGTTTGCAATTTATGCATCTTTTCTCCAAGCTAATGGGCTCTATTGGTGTAAACATTAATTTAAATAATAGTTATGAAATATATCTTGTTCATTAAAAAAGTGAAAGTGCAAACTGGAATTTATGTGTTTTTCTGTATTGGTACTATTATGACAGTGATTTTCTTGCAATTTTCAGTCAGAAAAATGAAATCAAATTAGAAGCCTTATATACGAGTTTGGAATTTAGATGCTTTTTTACACCTAGAAGATTATTTCTTTACATAAACTTGCCATGTACAGATTGATTTCTTTGGCAGCAGCACCATTGATTTTAATAGATATGAAATCAAAGACTCACTGTTTTCTGTGTGTTCTTTCATCACATCATAAAACAATTGCTTTTTCAGTTTATCAGATTTTTTTAATTAGTATTTCCTTTTGCAGCTTCTAGTCTTATTTCATGGTCTAAGGTCAATTTTGGTGTATTTTTATCGCTTGTTTTGAGATACATTAGCTGACATGATTTTATGTCTTTTCATATTGTGAATAAAACAAAGTAGCTAGTGCTATAAATTCCACATTTTTATTTTTTATTTAATCAGAGTGACAAAGAAAAAAAAAATCAGAAGAAGATAGCATCAATATCTTTGAAGTTGTGGAACTTTCTATTTCATGTCATATGCATTAGCTGTTGCATATATTTTGGCTGCAACCTGAAGATAAACAGTTTCAGTTACTATTTATAAGTGCTTTACCTTTTTAATGCCTTTAATGACTTAGACTTTTTAAGCTAAATCTGTCCATTTAAAGTTCTTTTTGAGATAATTTTAATTAAATATATCTTAACTGTTCATGACTTACATTTTAACAGATATGTCATGGTAAAAAGAGCTGAATACACAACCTCAAATAGAACTCAAAACATTACTGTTTTGTTTTTTTTCAGATGGATTCCTAAACTTCAATATGCACTTTTGGAATGTCAGGACAAAAAACTACTTATGACAGTGCAGATTCCTCAATACAGAAAATTTAAGGAATCTAGTTAGAACATTCAGCTGTGAATTTTCTTTAATCAGTTGCCTCTTCTGCTAAGGAGAAGTAGAAATTTCTATCTAGTCTCAGTTTCTGCGGTAAGGAATGTAAATGTGTTTTGTAGGTATACAGTGTTGTGGTTCGTCTCTTTGTGACTGACTGTTCAGTGATTGCTGGTTAATTACATATCATTAAAAATCAATACATTATTTTGATTCTCATTTGGTTTAAACCACATGAACAGATCAGTATTTCTCTCTGGCACCCCAGGATCCACAAGTGTTGCCTGCTGTCTTTAGTACCTTCCAATGGACCCATTGTGCCTGTGTTGCATTGTCTTGTATTTTTTAAACCTCACAGTACTATCTGCTTCTACTCTTTCCTGTGTGTCCTGTTGCTAATCCAAAGTTACTCACTGCTTTAAGAAAAAATTGTTATCTGTTTTAAAATAATTTCTTAGTAGTCTTTTGAGATTTGCTGATAGTTCTGTGCTCTCTTTTTCCATTGCACTCATGTTTTCATCAGCCTCCATCTCCCCTCAGCCTCCTCGTTCACAGATTGAAAAGCATGAACCTTTTCAGTGTCCCCCTGTAAGGCAACTGCTTTATCCCTTTCAATGTTTTGATTGCCCTTCAGTACCGTCTCCAGCCCCACGTGTTCCATTAAACACATGCTGAAAATACAGGTGAAAATAAATTAAAATTTTCAGTTGAAAGGTATACAGCATGCTGAAATTTATGCAGTAAATGAACAGACAGAGAAAATATCTTTCATTTGTCTGTGGAAACCTTTGCTCTCTTGATTGAGTTAAAAAACACTTAGTGAATACTTAGGCGAGAATGACAGGATTTGAGGGGGAAAAAGGTCATGACAGAGAGCTGTGAATAGAAACTGAGAAGAATGAAGGATTATAAAAGTTCCTAGAGTGATTTTTACTTAGTGTTCATAGCTGATTGGATAGGTCACTTTAATCTTTTACATTTTTTGTAACTATGATGTTTATTTTAGAAGCTATAAATAGAAAGGTTTATTCCTATTACAAAAGTCTGTTAAGCAAAATTTCAATAAGACAAGCTAGCAACAGGTATTTTTGGGATTGTGATTTTTAAATTCTGGATTATAGCATGTGTCCCATACTCCAACTTATTTTTCTAGCATCTTGAAAGTGCAAGTCTAAGTGAGTTAGCTAATTAAAAAACTTCAAGCAAAGAGTAGGGATGGAGTGGTGACAGAT
Organism: Pardalotus punctatus; assembly: GCA_013400915.1. Taxonomy (NCBI): domain Eukaryota; kingdom Metazoa; phylum Chordata; class Aves; order Passeriformes; family Pardalotidae; genus Pardalotus; species Pardalotus punctatus. Next base: position 90,105 of record VZTX01002554.1, on the reverse strand, counting down.
CAATCTCTCATATGATATAAAGGCAGAAGGAAAATATTTCAGCTTCAAAAAACATTATAAAAAGTGACAAAAAAAATTCTTTCAATAAGAATTCTGTATTGAAAGGAGCATTTTTGCTTAATGCAAAATTTATCCAGCGTGAGGAGAGTAATCCAAATCGCTGAGAGGTGTTTATTCTCACCTGTAGTTTCCTGTAGTGTGGTAGTACTGGATGAGCAACAGTATCAAAATCAGGGATGAAAGCAGATTTATTTCCTTTATCAGTGAACAACAAAGAGAACAAACAAGAATGATCAGCCCTGCTTTGGACTGGACCCCGACTGAGAGAATTTTGAGATGTTTACTGCTAAGAGTTGCATCTGGAAATTGCCTCTGTAGTAGACACTGCAATTACTTGATTACTGTGTGGTAATTTCAAACACAGTTCTCCAGCTAGGACTTCTTTTATTTGGATTGCCTATGGCATATGGAATGTGAATAACTGTCTTCTGTTGTAAGGTGAATCATAGGATTCCTATGTGTTTTGTGCACTCTGAATACACAGAGACAATATTAAGGGTCATAGACAGTGGCTTGTCTGTAGCTTTCAGTTCCACATCTATTTGTGGTTTGAAAAAGCTGTATTTTCTTGTCTTTTCTTTGGCTTGTTTCTTTATTTATTTGATTAAATTATTAAGGATATCTCAGCTGTTCAGGAAACCTTGAAGATAACAGGGGTATATTCTGCATGCTAAAAGTTGTTGTGGCATTGAACTGAGAAGATTAAGGATAATTTCTGTAGTAATTTATTGTAAGACTTTGCCATCTCCATTTTGTCAGGTTTTCAAAAGTGGTTAGATGACATTACAAGCCGAAACTCAATTACAGAAGGAAAGATGTAAAAAAGCAATTCTCTTTCCTTGGTCAGTACTGTTTCATCCCTGTCACAACCAACCAATAGGGAGCACGGTGTTCCTTATAAACTCCTGTCTGGCCGAACAAAGACATCAGTCTTATGTTAGGGAGTTCTTATGCTTTATTGTACAATTGTCTTAATTCTGGCAGCTAGCACCCTTTTTAGTCTCAAAGGTACTGGTTAACAAGCCCTTAATTATCACAACACACTCCAACAAGCCCCAAATCATCACAACAAACCTCAATACAGTGTACAGGTAGAATATAATAATTTCACTTTGCCCAGACAAAGCAAGGGAGGAGAGAAATAAAGGCAGAAGAGGAAGAAAGGGAAGAAAGATCACCAGTCCTTAGATCTCACATTAGTCCTGCCACATGGATGTTCCAGAAATAGGGTAGCAAGACAAGAAAAAGAGAGGAAAAAAGAGAGCAGGAGGGACTAAGCCACTTCCTTTTATAGTTATCTTGGTAAAGAACGCTTTAGAGCCCTTCCGGAAGTGAGTCAGGGGAGGACAGGGGGGATAACTGAGCATGAGTTGTTGAGGTGGGAAAGGGAGATGGCTCAGAACAGAGCTGCCCCACCTCCACAAGACCCTCTTGTCGAATCACAACTTTCCTGTCGCAATAGTCAGAAAGTTTGAGACAAAACATACTTATGCTTGATTCTTCACAAGTATTCTTTCTTTCACTCTTACTGCAGAAATATCTCAGCCTGTCTCCTCAGCATCATCTTAACACAGCTTTTTTGTGACAGAAGTAGCCTCTCTTTTGTGTTTGTTTAAGGATGTGTCACTAAATCTCCAACAAGTTTGTCATTTGGAAAATCTTTGAAGATATAATTCTGCTGTATCTGAGACAGAAGGCACAGGTTCTTTTGGGCTTCAGAGTAAAAGACAGTCTGTAATATTATTTAAGCTTGAGTTAAAGACCATGTTAAGAAAAAAAAAATTCTAATGAATCAAATACTTTCGAGGACACAGTGGTCAAATTACTGACTTTTTTGTCATATGTAGTGGATTTGTCTAAATAGCTCCAGGATTAATTAAATGTTGGGATCTATTTTACTGTTTGGAATATATTGCTGGTCTAAATTTTATAAGGATTTGAGCTCAATTAAGTACAGAATGCCTGACATCTGATAATGCCTTTAGAATTCCTGAGCTTATTTAGGTTTTACTGTTGGCAGCCTAACTTATAATGACTGCCAAGAGAAAATCTTAGGATCTTTTGAAATTGCGTATCTTGTTTGAGAAAGTTCAGCATATTTTACCCTTAGAAAAGCTAACAAGGTTAAAAAGGAATAAAAAGAATAATATTGAATTATCTGGATTCCTTTCATTAAACTGACTGATTTTATGCTAATGACTTAAAAGCCATCTTTCCTTATATAATTTGCTCCAGTCCAGCTATATTTTTAATTTAAACTTTAGTTAACATGACTGCAAAGTATGCAGTTTTATTAAAAGGGCTGTACGTAAAAATACTTAATCAATTCAGTTTCTTTTCTTCCACCAAAGAGAAGTGTCATTTTACTAAGGTACATATTCTATCCTGTTAATTATTTATTGATGGGAAAAGTGGTTACTGGCTCAAAGCAATCAAAGTGTGTTTGTGTCAGAGGTGTCAGCTCTGTGAAAGTGTGATGGTGCAGTGCTGCACACCCTGCCCCCTTTAGAGCTGTCTAGTCCAGCTGTCAGCCACTGGTACACCAGAAGCAATGCCCCATGCCCACCCCTGGAGCCCCAGTCTAACCCCAGAGTGGCTATCATACTGCAAGCCCCATCTGGGGTTGTGGCCAGAGGAAGCCAGAACAAATAATAGCCATTGCACAAAGATGTTTATAGTTGCATCACTATTGTCCTTGGATTTTATGGCAGCTGAGACCATGTTGGTTCCAAGCGTAGCAGATACATCTTACTGTTCTCTCTCAGTTTTAATCTCTTTTTTTTTTTTTTTTTTTCTTCTCCTGATTTCCTCTTCTTGTTATCTGGGTAATTTAAGGTTTCATTGGTTAAAATTTGCTAAGTCAATGCTTTGTGAAATGCTTTATTTTGATGGAATGGTTTCTTTAAATTTTGCCAAGTTCCTGATCTTCTAAAGTTTGTCAATAGAAATTTGTTGTTTAACTTCCTGAGAATGTTGTTGAGTTTCTCTCATGCATGTACCTCAGGGTATAGGAAAAAACCTAAGCCCCTTTAAATAAACTTGCCAAGTGAGGACCTGGGCTTTACAGTTGATTTTAAACTTGTTTGGGTGTCCTCTGCAGAGAAATAGGTCAACAGCTTCAAAGACTTCTCTTTGCTAGTACATTTTTGTCATAAATATTCATATATACTTCCTGTTTTATTAAACATCATTGGTTAGTATTCATTTCATCAAACTTACTTTTTATGAAGGTATGTCCTGTGAAAGTGTGTGGACTTTAGCTAAAAACATTTTGCACTTTTACAATGATTACAGTGATTTCTCCTGTGATGGCATCAAAACTGCTTTACAAATATGAATTAAAGTTTACAAAACCTTTGTAGAACTGCTAAGAATTGTTATACATGTTTTTAAAGTGAATACTCTGAAGGACAGTGTCTTGGGATGATAGTATGATGTTCCTGCATTTCCTATCGTTTGTGTGTATGCCAGAAATGTGGTCATGTAGCTTTAACTGTATCCAGCAGCTGGGAGTAGCTCTGTTGGGCGGGCGGTTGTTTTGAAACTCTCCCCCAGGCTTCTCGGCCAAGGAGCGAGGGGGAGGAAGGGACATTCCTCTCTGCTGCTGCTGCTGTGGCTGCTGTGGCTGCTGTTAGTTTTTTTATCCTGGGATTGCTTCTTCGTTGTCTCCTTTCTGGACTTTTGTTTTCCTCGACTTGCTGTCTCATCTGAGAACCTGAGAAGCACCCAGAGGACAGTAGACAAGGATCCTCCAGGGAGCCACTGGAGCAACTCCACCTGGCCCCCCTGGGGACCCCCAGAGAGGGGAAGCTACGCCTGAGGAAAAGATCACTAAAGTTCATTAGCTGTTCACTCAGGTTTAATAATTCCTTTTCCCTGTTCTCCTTCCCTTGTGCCTTACAGGGCACCCTGTGTGTTTTGTTAAATAAATAGGTTTTTTTTCACTTTCATCCAAGAAATTCTGTTGTGGTGGGGGAGGGGGTGTCAGAAACCTTTGCTTTAGGGGAGGGGTTTATTCAGAGTGCTTTCCACCTAGGAAATTTGTCTCTAACCAGAGAGACAGTCTGTAAGTGATTTGGCTAAATTCAAACAGGGTATCAATACAAATGACAAATTCTCACCCTAGCTTAATTAGTAGATCATAGTACTTGAGTTCTCTTCAACAGTATAAAATATAATTCCTTTCTGAAAAGTGACTCTTTAAAATCAAGTGCCATATTTATGAATTATTGCTTCTATGAATATTCCTGCAAAATTTCACTGTATTAAGAGTCAATTTGAGGGCATTGCAAATTGCATGTGCTAAGCTGTCTCTAAAATGGAGCAAAATGACCCTTTCTTCACAATTAATGCAGTTAGCAATGCTTTTTGTAAAGAGTACCGTCTAAATGGGACCATGTAATTCAGGTCCAGGCACTTACTGCTGGGCAGATCTTTCAAGCTATTTTGCTAGGTCAACTGAAACATACTATATCAAATTCAAGAGACAATAAAAAATGATATCTAAAATCTGTAAAAAAATAAAAAAAAATTAAAAAGCATGTCCTCTTAAAGCCAAAGATTAACTGCTCTTGTTATTAAAGCAAATAGCCAATGTACTTTTCACAGGAGCTCATCTGTCAAACTCCTTAAAATCTAATTGTTCTTCTAGACTTTACAAATTCAATCCAATAGGCAGAGGAAGTGTATCCGTGCTAAGTGTTGGGTCTTTCTGAAGAGGTGGGCTAGTTAAATCCTTGCAAGACTTTCAAGGAGGACACTTCAGAAAGGAGGACATTTACTAGTTGCTAAGTTTTTAATGCTGTAGAAGAAAGACAGGCGTTTTATTGTTAGCCCACCTATTTATTCATGCTGTGTTATGTAGGTATTTTATGAATGTGTCCTGCTTTATACTGTCAATGTGTCTTCCTTTGCAGAAATACAGAATGCAAGGCCTAAAACTATCCTTATGTGGGGTAGACGAACTTTCCAGAAGAACATTCTTCCATGAATCTGGAGTCTGGCTAAGTTGTAAGGCAGGCTTTGAAATCTCATTTTCAGAAAAATCCTTTACATTATGAAAAGTACATGCACAAAATGGCATCTCTTTGAAACTATTAGCATTTACAAACCTCTTTTAAAAGTCAAAATCCGTATTCCAGACAGAATTTTTACCACAAAATATAATAAGGCTACAGACCCCATGAAATGGAGCACAGTTCCTCTGAATAATTATCAATATTATGTCAGTATGTAAAGCTGTAAAGTCAAATCTGGAAAGTGGTAATTAGTTCCTTATTATTATATAATTTCTTATCAGTGATTATCCATGCTTCCCTTTAATATTTTTTCTTGTTTTGATTGGCAATAGAAATATCATAGCAGATAAATATTACTTTATTTGCATAAATACACTGAATGAATACAGTGCTTGAGTATATTTAGTCATGCTAGGAAACCTCTCAATTTTTCTCATAAAGGATAATGGTTTTGCTTGTTATTCACATTTCACATTATTTCCTGGCTCTCATCTGCCTATGATTAAGCATTGCAAATACAGCAGCATCTCCCCTACTCAGTAAAAGATCAATTAAATCTTTTTACAATGTACTTATTAACAGTTTTAAATCAGTGAAAATATTGTTGTGTGTATATGTGAAAAAAAACCCCACAGTAATATGGATCAACCCTCAAGAACTTTGAAGACAAATCAAAGTGCACTTCACTTAAAAAAAAATCAATCTATTCATCCTGCCATGAAGTAGGGTGCTTCCTTCTGCACCTGCCGTGATTCAGGAATAGTACTGTCCAATTTGATTCCCCCATTAAGACTCTCCAAACCACACACTGCTATTTTGCTCCCCAGATTTCTCCTTCCCCTCCTCCCTGCAGTGGGCTAGAGAGGAGAATTGGAAGCACAAAAGGCAAAGACCATGGATTGACATGAGAACAATTTATTAGAAACAGCATGAGATAAGAAAACGAGCCATAACAACAACAATACTAATGACAAATGGTACAAGAAAGAACAATTCAGACAGAAAGCCCCTGACAACAGACAATACTGGATGGTTTCCTTTGCCACCTGTCCTCTCCTGGACCAGAACCCCTTCTTCCCAGAAGAGAGTCCCTTTTCCCTTCCTCCAGTAATAACATGAGGTGGAACAGAATAACTCCCAGGTCCTAGCCATGCCCCTTCCTCACTACTGCAAAAATTAACCCTGTCCTGGCCAGAACCAGAATACCACTGTTGCCCTACATCCCTGTGTTTAGACACTTCATAGATAAGCTTTTAATAGGCCTGGTTAAAGAACTGGGTTGAAATAAAAAGATGAGTTACAACATGGGAAATTCCAGTCAGAGATAATGAAAGAGTTTTCCTCTCTGAAGGTGGTCAAACATCAAGCAGGGAGCTAGAGTGTTTGTGGAGTCTCCATGCATGAAATTCTTGAGATCTAATTGAACACAGCCCTGAACAATTTGCTGTAGTTGACCCTCCTTTGAGGAAGAGCTTAGGCTGAAAGATCTCCTGAGGTCCCTCCCAGCTTCACAGTTCTGTGGTTTTGTGATTCCGTTTACATATGTGGGCACACTTATTGCTCTGTGTTTATGGTGTCTGTGTCCTTGGGTTGCTTTTTACTTTAGGAAGAAAACCCGATCTGACATCCTGGATTGGGCAGTTCTTATCATGCTTAATTATGTGGGACTGTGATCTAAAGATGAAGCTAACTGATACGAAAAATGTCCATCTCCTTTTACTGAAAGCTGAAGAAACTTACCCACAACCACTGTCTTAAAAGACACATTGTAGTAAAGATGTAATTTCTATGCCTTGAATAGTATGTGTTTTAATAATATAAAAGGAACAGGGATAGAACTATAGTAAAGCATGATAATGAAGTTTTCTTTGTGTTAGCAATAATGAATGTGTTTGTACTTGTTATCAGTATGTACTTGGAACAAGATGACTCCACCTGATAGATAAAACACTGTGGTTTGTTTTCAACAAACGAAGAGCTGGCTTTGCCTGTTAATTAAAATGTTATGTCAATACTAATGGAAGTGTTTAAAAAATCCAGATTTTATATTTAAACTGAAGGTAAGGGCCCTATATACTGTGCATTACTTGCCTATCTAGAATCTTACAAAATGGACAAATACAAAATTAAAATATGGGGAGAGTGAATGACTACTTTAGAGCTAACTGGAAGAAGGGTATATTGGTATGGATGACACCTGAAAGCTGATTTTCTGACATTTTAGTGGACCTCTGAGTAACTGCATAAAACTTTGGGTCTGTCTCAATAAACTCTTCTCCATCTTCTGATTGCAAATTTGCCTTTTAATAGATTGTTTGAGCAGACTCAAGAGCTAGAATTTTCTCTGAGAAACATTGTCCTGATCAGATGGTAGCTGTCCTCTGATGGTAGCTGGAAAGGGCAGTTGAATTCAGTAAGGAAAGTAACGAGTAATTTCTTACAATCTTGAGAGGTCAGGAAGTTCATACTGCAATTGTCTTCCTTTTTCCTCAGGATAATAAAATGACCAAACAACAGCTCCTTCTGATGGCTTTGCAGAGAAGAAACATGAAATGTTGATAGAAGAATGCACCAATTGTTATCAACATCCCCTCCTGTAGTTTTCTTTCTTTGTTTCTGCAAGGGATACCACACTGGTAATAGCTGAATAGTATGTGAATATTTCCATGCTCCTGAAAAACAATATTTGGGTGTAGCAGTGTATGTATTTGTGTCTTTCTTCCATATCAAAGTCTTGATTTCATTTTTTGGTCTTAAGGAGAGGTTTCTCAGTGACCTGTATGAAAGAGATATGAACAGTGGAAAAACTGCAGTATATATGACAGAGTCACCACAAAAAAACTGTGGCATTAGTTATATGCAAATACTTCAAGCTTTGAATTCCTCTGAGCTTTATTCCCAATAGACCCAAATTTTTGAAACATCATCTTTTTTAGGTTCTAAATAATACTTTTTATTATTATACAAGCAAGTCTATATAATGTCTAATTAGTTCCCTTTCCTCTTTTGCTTGCCTACTATCCTTGCATGGCAGAAAAGTCACAGTATGACTAAGGCATGCTTTAGAATGCCAATTCCATTTAAGTGCACACTTAAAAAAAAAAGAAGGAAAAGGCAGACTAACTTCAAGCTTGTAGTAGGGCATAATTCTTTTGTGAATAGAACATTTTGCTTTACAGAAATAACTGTAAAAATAACTGGATGTTAGGATAGCTTAGGAATGTCCATGTAAATATATTAAAAGAAGTGTTTTTCACTTGGAAACTTTTGCATCTTCTAAGATAGAGGCAGGCATGAGTCATGTTCAGTGCACTGGAAGTATGTCGACTCTTTGTCAGACTGCCACCTCCGGCATTTATCTCATCCTTTCCTCAAAGTGCAAGTACAAAACAGCATTTGTCAGCTGGCCTTCAGATAAAGATAAGAAACCATCACACACTGGGGGGTACAGAAAGGAAGTTTAACTGTTTCATGTATTACAGTTTTTTTATTCTTGACCAGTTACAAGATTTTCAATTTTTTTACACATTGATTTTATTGACTTTGTATGAATAACTTCTTTTAATTCTATTTCCCAAGACTTGCAGCCTACATTTTCAAAAATGAGAAGTGGTTTGGGGTTCTTTTGCTTCTGGAAAGCTTATTTTTGAGATATCTCTGAAAGAGCCTGATTTTCAAAAGAGGATTTAGGATTTGCCTATTAATAATCACAGTGTTTTAAAGAATCTCCAGAAAGATAGAATAATTCCAAATCAGTTTTTAGAATTATAAAGATGAGGTGGTTAGAAACAGTCAAATCTCACTCATGGTGTCAAAGACAAGATAGTTGCCTGGCTATATAAACATGAACACCAGAAATCTTTGCTACATTAGAAATAATGCAAAGGGTAGTAGGAAAGACATGATGAAAGACAAGAGGAAAACTCCATACATTAAAGATATTAATAGTTAATTATTAAATGTACTCTATTTTTCAAGAAGCATAGAAAGTAATTCTGCAATTACTTATTTTAATCCATCCCATCAATGAAAAGTGTCATATACTCATTGGAAAATATTGAATTAGCATCCCATCCATTTTTATCCATCCATCCATCCATCCATCCATCCATCCATCCATCCATCCATCCATCCATCCATCTATCCTATCCATCTGTTTTCATATTGCTGCCCACCAATCTGATATTTGGATACCTTCTCCAAAATAAATATTTTTAAGTACATTTAAAGATTCCTCTTCTCTGAAAACACACTGGGTGGAAATCATGTTTTACCTAATTTTGTGACAGCTCTTTTAAGCATTGTGAAGTGTTACAATGTGGAACATCATCTGGTAATCAAAAGTGCAAAGGCAAAGGTCTTGCACCACATGGTTTTTTTCTTTATTTAAATGCATAAAGATATATTATTCTAGGTATTTTAATGTCATACATTACTAAAAAGCATAAGCAACACAAGAAAATCCCAAAGAAGTTCTTAGTTATATTGTGGCACCTTATGTATAAAGTGCTGCCACAAAAATGTGAATTTATTTTCTGAAAATCATCAAATCATAGACTGGTTCAGGTTGAAAGGGATCTTTAAAGGTTATCTAGTCCAACCCCCTGCAAAGAGCAGGGACATCTTCAAATAGATCAGGTTGCTCAGAGTCCAACACAACATAACCTAGAATGTTTCCAGAGATGGGGCATCAACCACCTCTCTGGGCAACCTATTCCAGTGTTTCATCACCATCCTGGTTTCGGCCGAGGACAGAGTTAATTTTTTGCAGTAGCAGTGAGGATGTGTCTAGGTTTTTCTATACTCCTTCAGGTCATCACTTAGGGGCAGAAGTAAAGGATTCTCCTTTCTGAGAAGAAGGGGCCTGTCTTGAGTCAGGAAGAAAAGCATGGGCAAAGAGTCCCTCTGCAGTTTTGTTCCTTGTCTCAGGATCCCACTGCATCAGTTCAGGCTTGGTGAGCCTTTTGGCATGTGAATCACCCTCTTTTTTTGTGCTTTTGTTATTAATATTGTTGCTGTTACCGTTCATTTCCTTATCTCATTGTTATTTCCAGTAAAGTGTTCTTATCTCAACCTGTAATCTCTGCCTTTTGTCACTCTCCCCAGAGGGAGTAGGGGGAGGGAAGTGGGAATGCCATTCCTAAACCATGCCAATCACCCTCATTGTGAAAAAAATTATTCCTTATATCTAATCTAAATTGATTCTTTTTCAGTTTAAAACCGTTAACCCTTGTCCTATTGCAGCAGGCTCTGTTGAAAACTTTGTCCCTAAAAGTTTCGTATAGGCCCCCTTTAAGCCTGAATACTGCAATAAAGGTTTCCCTAGAACCTTCTCTTCTCCAGGCTGAACAACCCCAACTCTGTCATTCTTTCCTTATAGCAAAGGTGTTCAATCCCTCCAAATATCTGTGGCCCTCATCCAGACCCATCCTACGAGGTCCATATCTTTCCTGTGCTAAGGACCCCGGAGCTGGATGTAGCAGGGCAGAATCACCTCCCTTCATCTGGCCACACGACTTGTGATGCAGGCTAGAATACGTTTGGGTTTCTGGACTGCAAGCGCACATTGCTGGCTCATGTCCAGTTTTTAATTCATCAGTAGCCCCAAGTACTTCGTAGGAAAATACTGGAAGTAGATGTTAGAGCGACAGTACTTGTCTGGAACACTTACATGTTTAGTCAGAGCAGAATCTGGCCTAAGAAAGGAAATAGGGAAAATATAATTTTAGTTTTTCAGTGCTATCTAAATAGGCCTGTCACAATACGACAATGTCTGCTAGGGATTAATAAGTATAAACTGCTTATCCAAACAGAACAAATTATAAGAAAACTTTTTTAAATTACTGTCATTTTTTACATTTCAGTGGAAATCAGTTGATGCTCTGATGGTAGAGTACATTAAGAGATCTGACAGGCAAAATGGCAGATAGAACAAGCAAGTAATTCTGAACAGGGATAGAGTATTTGGCTGTTCAAAGAGTGTTTCATTTCACATTAAATCACTATTAATATTTTGTGAATGTTATAGCCAAATTGATATGAAATGCAGGAGAGGTGGTGGAGTGGGGAAAAAAAAGAACTGAGAAATAAGAGTATGTCCTTTCCTGGACCTAGAAATACTTCGAGTCAGTCGTGCTACCAAGATTTACTTCACCTGAACATATGGTCCATTAAGTAATGTTCATTTTCTTCCCTAAAAAGAGAGAAAATATGCACAATAATTCTTCAGGAAAATTTCTTAATTTAATTATAAATGAGCATGCTAAAAGAAAAAAAAGTTTTTTTACTCCTGACACAGGAGGTTCATGACCTTGCTTTGAGCAAGTGTTGAGTAATTGAATATAATGATATGTGAATGTCAGGATAATAAAAACAAAACAGAGTTTGATGAATCTTTGTACAGATTAAGATGTGACAGCAGGTGGTGTTGCCCCCACCCTTGCCCTTCTTCCCCACACACTGTGATCTGAGAAATGCCTATTTTACACCTCGGCCTTGGTAAACAGGACCTGGGCTGAGCTCCTCTTGAGCTCATCAGAAACCCTGTCTGTTCCCAGGAATTTGTGCTGTTCTAACCAGTGACTGCCTTTTTTTTTTTTTTTTTTTTAATGAACAGCCTTGGAAACTTATATTTTTTCTTATTAACAACCAAGTGGAATAATATTTATGTTATTAAACTTTGAAAGAAAGTTACTGACCCAAAATGGAGCCAGGAGGAAAAATCTGTATGACTTAAGACAACTCTCTTGTGGCCCAAAATGAAACCCTTTAAGGTCTTCTGGACCACAGTGGGCGGCAATCAGCAATCTCCCTCTGAGTGGAACCTCTTTGAGCTACTGAACTTGCAAGTTTTTATACAGGGAGGGTTACCCAACAACAACAACAGATCCTGGGCCGATACCCTCTAGTCTTTAAGTTTCAACCTTTGCCTGTTGAGAAGATGCAAAAGTATCCAAGGTGAGTATTTCACTAAATTTGAGTGGAATTTTTCACAGGTACCTTATGCAGGCTCTTTATGTCAGTGTGCATGTGTAAATATGCCATAGCAAATGCTATTCATTCTAGGAGAGAAATGCTGCTCTCCTAAATTCTTAAGTACTTTAAATTTGTTTATTAAGTTAGGCCTGTATGTAAGTAACTGTTGTGGTATAGTAAATTCTATATGAATCCTTTGGAAAATTGTTTGACTTAAGTTACAGGTTAAGTGCTGTTGGGCCTTTAGTCTCTATTCCTTTTTATCCTTACCCTTTACTATCCTTTTTGTCTTTCATCCTGGTCTCCACATAGGTAATTTTGGGTTTATTTCAGTTTGCCACTTTTATATTAAACCTGGTTTTGCTTATACCTTTGTCAGCAATTTTTAAAGTGATCTTACAGCACTCATTTGCAACACAAAACAGTACCTGAAACTGATGAAAAAGTACATTGTGATAATTATTTCATTGCACATGATCTTGTTATTTAATGCCACCAGTAAGAAAGATTCAGCAAAGTGTTGTTGCATGGACATCCAATGCCTTCAAGAAGCAGAAGGCTGAGATGAAAAAGTTGCCATGTTGGTGTTGACCTCCTGTCCTGAGCCAGACATTGGGACCATCCTGAGTGAATGTTGTGTTCCCCTGGCTGAGCTGTGCTGGTCTCTACAACAATAACTGGGGCAGTCTCAGTTAATTGTGCGTGTGTGCATGAGGGTAAGCTTTTCCTGACACAGCCTCTGTTTCATTTGGCTTGTTCAGTAAATTGAACTTCGCAGTATCATGTTTTTCATGTTCCTTTTTTTCCCTTGTGACAACTTTTTTTATTAATGGGCACTTAGTAGGTGGCAAAAAACAGCACAGAACCGCTCAGGCAGTGGGGATGGAAGCTTGCAATATACTTTGTCTTTCTCCTTAAATTTCACCCTCCTTGCTGCTGCTCTGCTAGACTATTTGACTCTTATGTTTTTTATTTGGCTTTTTTATATATTTTTTTTTATTATTTTATAAAACCGAACCTTGGACATAACACAAAAAAACAGAAAACCATGTTTGTCATGTTTCCATTTCTGCTGACTGCTAAGAACACCATACAATGTGATAAACATATTAATTTTCCAATGAGTTTAGAGAAATCAAGAGCATTAAGTACCCTGAGCAAGCTCACAATAAAACATTTTACTGCTACTAAGCAGCATCATTTGCTGCTTATTATTTTCGTGATGCATCTTTGGTATAACAATATGCTAAACAAATGGTTGGTTTAATAAAATTGATATTAAAATAAGAGTTCAAAATATGAAGTTATGGTACTAGAAATAATAGGTGTAATGGATGTTAAGAGTACTTTGCAGAAATGTATATTCTGTGCTCAGGAAACAGTAGTGTCTAGATCTACTATTGGCTTTTTAAAAAGTAGAGTGTGATAAAGGCACACAGGGCGTGCATCAGTGGCTATGTTGGTGCAGTGAAGGTAGGTCATCCTTTGTAAGCTGCATATTCCCAAAAACTTCTGGCTTTCCCAAGGATATGCCATATGTGGAGTAACATACCCACAGTGTTGTTTCTATCCTGGCTGGTTTTTCCTCTCTTTTGTTTTAGGAATTTTTTCAGTGTGTGAAAACCAAAAAATATCTCAAGATTTTAGAATTATTAAACATTCCACTACTTATAAGGAAAAAAAAAAAAAAAAGGGAAAAAAAAGGATTTGGGCATTTGCATTTCTCTTAGCTTTCTTATCCTTTAGGGTACATTTTCAGTGAAATTTCAAAGCTTTTTTCCATGACTTGAAGAATTACAAGCAAAATTTTTTGCATGCAAGCTGCGATTTTCATGTGGGCTTTGAATTCTTGCCTCAGGATTTTCCAGGAAAACAGAAACTATCATAAGACTAATGTTTAAAATCTTAACAACTGGCATACCCAGATTTCTAAGGACATGTCCACAGTGCCCAGTAGAGTAGGCAGGATAACTCTGTAGCTGGCAGGAACCATGCTAGTTACGGAACCACGGATAGTGTAACTGATGACATTTTTGCACTTGTATGACTTTCTGTCAGCACACCTACTGATTCTGAGTCTAGAAATCCTACTGCACCAAACTGCACCTGCTCAAATCTCTCTGTGCACAGTTATATATGGTCAAACTTAGTCATGGATAACTTATGCACTAAACTATAATTTATTACTATAAAATCTGAGAAAAAGAACAACTGTCATAGTCCTAGGTTTTAGTGTATGAAATAAATGAGCAATTGACATTATTTTTTAATAATTGTAAAAACATTAGGATTTCCAGTTTTCTGCTACTGGACTTCCTGTGATTTCGAGCAAGGTTAAGTAATAGAGATTTTCACTGGTAAACTAGGACCTTGTACATTTTTTTTTTTTTAAATTAAATTGTTGTGTTACTGTTTGACATTCTGTTACTCTTCAACATCATTAATGAGTTGGACACTGAACTTGAAGAAATACAAAGTTTATCAATGACATTAAATTGGGAGGTACTGTTGACTCCCTCAAGGGCAGAGAGACCTTGACATCAGAGAGATGGGCAATCACCAACCAACCATATGAAGGTTAAAAAGGGCAAGTGCCAGATCCTGTGCCTGGGATGGGGCAGCCCTGGCTGTATGTATAGACTAGGGAATGAGAGAGGTAATGGGGAGCGGCACTACAGAAAGGGCTCTGGGAGTCCTGGTTGAAGGCAAGTTGAACCTGAGTCAGCAGTGTCCTGGTAGCCAGGAGGGTCAAGCTTGTCCTGGGGGGCATCAGGCACAGCATCGCCAGCCAGGCAAGGGAGGGGATTGTCCTGCTCTGCTCTGCACTGGGTCAGCCTCACCTCGAGTGCTGGGGGCAGTTCCGGGTGCCCCAATATCAAAAAGACATTAAACTATTAGAGAGCATCCAGAGGAGGGCCACGAGGATTGTGAAGTTGCTGGAGGGGAAGGGTTATGAAGACCGGCTGAGGTCACTTGGTCTGTTCAGCCTGAAGAAAAGGAGACTGAGGGGAGACCTCACTGAAGTTTTCAACATCCTCATAAGGGGAAGAGGAGGGGCAGGACTGACATCTTTATTCTCATGACAAGTAACAGAACTTGAGGAAAGGGCATGAAGCTGAGTTGGGGGTGGTTTATGTTGGATGTCAGAAAACAGTTTTTCATCCAGAGGGTGGTTGGGCGCTGGAACAGGCTCCCCAGGGAAACGGTCACAGCACCAACCTTGACAGAGTTCAAGAAGCATTTGGACAATGCTCTCAGCCACATGGTGTGACTCTTGGGGTTTCTTGCACAGGGTCAGTAGTTGAACTCAATGATCCTGATGTGTCCCTTCCAACTCAGCGTATTCTATGGTTCTATGAGAACAACCTCAATGAAGTCTGTTATTCTAATCTTATAGTGTTCCTGCTCAATTAAATGCCTCTCATTAATATTTTTTAGGCAAAACATAGTACTTAGAAATAACAATGGCCTTAATGACCAGCCTTGTAATTATAAGAAATGATTCAGATAATCTAATGATAAATTGAAAATAAAGAAATAGGATTTCTGGTTATTTTACTACTTTAGCTTTGGAACCTCCAGATCACCAAGACTTTATAGGGCATGGGGGATTTTAGGTTTTTGCCTAAAGCATGTAGCTTAGAATACTGTCTATGCAGTGTGTTGCAAAAAATCCCAACAAAACCACCACCAGTACCAGGTTGTTCTGACTGTAGTCTACACTGAAATGTGCCTTCATGAAAAGTAGTTACCACAGGAGCAAACAGAAACTAATAAACATAAATAAAATATGGGCTTAGCATTGCTACCTTGGACATGAATGCTCATGGTGCCCATATAGTGCAGCATGAACTGCCCTGTACAGATTCCAGCTGATCCTGTGTAAAGATCAAGCTAATTCTACTTGCCAAATAGAATGCAAGTCATACTGAAATGTTTGGGTTTTTGTAACTAAATGATGCAGTTCACATTGCATTTGTGTGATGTTGGCGCTTAGAATAAAAATTTTAAATCTTGTGTTTGATTTGTAGGAAATGCTAGTATTAATGCCTAAATGTGATACTGTCACAAAGAAACTGTCATAAAAAGAAATATGAATATTGCATCATAATAGTATATTATGTTATTTGGGCGCTTGAATTGTCATCTTCACAGCTTTTTTAATACATGTGGAATTTGTGAGGCTAAAATATTCATTAAATAAATAAGTTGAAGTTGCCATAACATTTCAGTTTTAAATTATCCCAATCTGTATACATTTTGTATGCATTTTCCATGAAAGCTATAATTACTAACTTAAAACCCCAAAACAACCAGAACTAATTGGTAGTCTCCAAGATATAGCACCTGATTGTCTCTTCTGATGTACTTTCTACAAATTGCAGTTTTCTGATAATGAGCCACTGTAATGCTGTTTTCCAGAGATGTGAACGTAAAAGTAAGAAATTATCAAGGTTAAAGGCCTAAGAGTACTGAAAATGGCTCTTTCTTAAGGAAAAGGTGCCGTACTGCTTAGTCATCCTGACATGGAAAATTGAATGTTCATCTTCTGGAAATTTCTTAGCATTATACAGGATTTCTGCTTTGTTTTTTTTCTTTTTCCCAAGAATGGAATATAACACAGGGGCTTCTGACTTACATTTTGAATAGAGGTCTTGAGTTTACCAAGGTATTGAAAGTGATCATTTTGAAAATAATGTTCCTGAGTCAATTTCAATTAATTTGAAATTTCATTCAAATTGATTCCTTTCAAGACTCAATTAGAAATAAAACAGAGTACTAAAACTAACTATAGATATATAGATATGTAGATGATTATTATTATACTTAGGGGGAACCTTGTATTGAATTTCCTTAATGCATTCTAAAACATTAATATCACTTCTAATATAATTAGTGCTATTTACCTATTGTGTAAATAAAATGAGGCAGAGTTATTTTGTTATCATCACTGTCAGCAAAATCAGGGCAAAACACAACTCATGTAGAATATTAAGGTATGTTTGTACCACCTACTTAATATTATTTATCACTAACGATAGAAAAAATGAAAATCATAGAAAGGTCTGAGAGGAATATACTATGCTGGAGAGCCCCTTGCGAGATACAGCCTGGGGAGGTTTCTATATTCTTTTGATGGTATCAGTGTTATAGGAGAGTTTCAGGACCTTAGCTCATGCAAATCTTTCCCTTTTGGTCATGAACAGTAATTCATTATTTCCTTCCTAAAAAGCTTAGGTGCAGGGGTCCATCCATGTTTGAAAATTCATCATGAAGGAAAATTTAACAAAAGAAAGCATTTCTATAGTGTTTTCAAGCTCCTTTTAAAAATTTTTGTTTTTTTTTTTAAGGTGACAAACAACAACAATAAAAAGGCTATTTAATTTGCACCAAACTTTGAAATGATGAATATTTTATCCTTGAGTTAACTGTTCTGTGTTTTAAGGTGCTTCTCACACAAATGACCCAGACACTGATCTGCTTCCCTATGCCTCTTACACATCTGATAAAAACATGCATTGTTGAATTACTTCACGAATATAAAGTGACAAGAAATGATTCTTCATAAAGACAGACAAAGGGAACCTAGTCATTTTGACTCATCCCACTCTGAGATGGAATACAAGAAAACAAAGCTGTCTTGTTTCTGTATAGGCTTGGAAATGATGAAACAGAGAAAATGTATTCTCTACTTCTTGGTTGCACCGTCCTAGTTATTATCATGGAGAGATGGCACACAGTCCTTTAAAATTTTGGTTTGAAGCAAACACAGAAGGTGTATGTGTGCAAAGTCCATTACAGATTTAGCTAATATGTCACAAAAAGTGTTCAATTTTCCCTGCACTTGAAGAAAAAAATAGTTCAAAGCTGAAAATCTAGGATATTTAAACAATATAGGTGGTTTCCTTCCATTGGATTTGTTTGGATTTTCTTATATATAGGAGAGATGCCTTCCAGAGTATTAAAACAAGTTTTTAATTGGAAACTATTATTAATTTAATTGATTTGTTTATGTATCTGTGTTTGTTATATTCACTTTTATCATTTGCTTTCTATTTTTTTGTAAGATGAAAATACAAAAAACTGGCCTATAAGAAAAACTGCATAGTTGTCTTTAGTAGCTTCTACTAAATATATACCTCTTCTAAGATTTTCTTACAACTGAAAATACAGTTTGCTGGTTTTCATCTTTAGCTGCATCTTTCTTTTTTATAATCCTTAATTTATGAAATAGATAGACATGGTATATTGATACTGACCTGAAGTTAGCGTCATTAACACTCTTCATCGTTCTGGTAGGTCATAAGACAAAGAAGCACATGCACATCTGTTCAACCTTTCTACATTTCACAGTCTACTGAAAGAATTTCTGATCTTAGTGTTCACAGTCCAGCAGTAGTTCAAATGTTTGAGTTCATTAATGTGTTGTGTTCAAGCTGTTTTGGATTTGTATCTAACTTACAGTATTCATTTACCCTATTTTATATATTATTTTCTCTGTTGTCATGTAGGCTCTGCAGGGAGAGTCTGTGAACTTGATAAACTAATCATGGGACAAGGCTTTTTTCCCCCTCTTGGGCCAACACTAAAACAGTTCTGTGAGCAGCATTGTAGCTAAAATTGTCTCACTGAATGTCTTTGTATAGTCTGTGCATTTACCCACTCTTTTGAGAAGGCAAGAGAAGTACTGAGTCATAATAATGCATGGTGCTTGTCTCAACTAGAGCACATATTTCCTTTGTCTGCTATTGAAAAAGGTGTTCCATCCTAGTTAGCTTTGATATTTACTAGAGATGGTGAAAGAACACCTCCTTCTGGGCTGTATTAAATGATTAGAGAAGTATATCTTTGCTGTGTTTCTATGTTTGATTCCAGGCCATCATTCTTGCTTTTCTCCCAAGGGATCAAGACCAACATAGACTATAAAGAGGAAAGTTCTTACCAATAAATCTGCTGAGGTTTGATGAAATAGAGATAGAATTTTAACTTGCATTGATTTTTTTGGGAAGCGCAATTATGACTCTGGAGAACCAAAATGTGTGTCAGAATGTGTCACAAAGAGTGAGAATGAGAGATATTGCAGAAGTGGGAGGGAAACTTAAGAGCTTTGAGGTGATTGTTGCTTTTGGTGTAATAGATTCAGTGAGTATAAAAGGTGCAGCCAACCTACCCTCAATAAAAATGTTGTGTTGATTTTCACCTTAATCTTTCATAATACTATACATTTTTAATATTTTGACTATGAATATAATTTTCTGTTTTTTTCAGACTCATGGATGGATGAACTTATGTGACTTTTTCAATAGCAATTGTAATTTTTCATTATCATTTTTTCCTGATTTTGATTTTTACGAATGTGTTCATTATTCAGTATTATTTGACAAATAGTTATGTGCACATTCCAGACAAGGGTTTTTGTTGAGTTAGGTAGCATTTTACTTTGATTTAATACCTGCTTTTCTATTTTATTTCCACACCTTAAACTAAGAGCCACCAATAGAAAATTCCATAGAGTTTTTAAATTTGAAAAATTTTATTTGCTATAAAAATTTCTATGACGATAAGCTATCTACTGGTGTCTCCTTCTCCTTCCGCCTCTTATCCATTAAATTTTCCAGTCATGCTTTATTTCTCAAGCAGTTGGCTTTCAGCAGGCCCAGTGATGGACTAATAAATTAACCTGAAATTAAACCATGCCTGTACAAGTGTTGAGTTCTAGTCTCATACTGAAACTATTTACATTTTGACATATCTTTCCATACACTTGTCTATGTTTAGGATCACTTATTCCCGCAGTTGTTTTAAGAATTTTCATAGCTAGGTAATAAGTTTCCAGAAGATTATTCAGCCTCAGTAATAAAGACTAAAATAATCTAACTTGCATCTTAGACTAAATGTTAGTGCTAATGTCCGTCCCCTGACTAAAAAAAACTACTATGAGCTTATAGAATCGTAGAATATTAAGGTTTGGAAAGGACCTTGATGATCATCTAGTCCCAACCTCCATGCCATGTGCAGGGACACCTCCCACTAGACCAGCTCCCTCAAGGCCTTACCCAACCTGGCCTTGAACTGTTCAGGGCTGGGGCATCCACAACCTCCCAGAGCAACCTCTTCTGGTGCCTCACCACCCTCACAGAAAAGAATTCCTTCCAAATATCTAAACTGAATTTTCCTTCTTTCAGTTTTTACCCATTACTCCTTGATCTATCTCTACAGTTCCTCATGAAGAGTCCGCCTGGCTTCCCTGTAGGTCCCTTCAGATACTGGAAGGTTGCTATGGGGTCTCCATGCAACCTTCTCTTCTCCAGGCTGAACAGCTCCAACTCCAGTCCTCTACCAATTTTGTGGCCTGCTTCTGGACTTATTCCAGTAGTTCCACGTTGTTCTCATTTTGGGGGCTCCAGAACTGTATGCAGCACTCCAGGTGGGGTCTCACAAGAACAGAGTAGAGGGGGAGAATCATCTCCTTTGACCTGCTGGCCGCACTCCTTTGGATGCAGCCCAGGGTTCCATTGGCTTTCTGGGCTGTGAGCACACACTGCTGGCTAGCATTGAGTTTTCCATCAGCCAGCACCCCAAGTCCTTCTTGGCAAGGCTGCTCTCAATCACTTCACCCAACCTGTTGATGTGTCCGGGATTGCCCTGACCAATGTGCAGGACCTTGCACTTGGCTTTGTTGAGCTTCATGAGGTTTTCACAGTCCCAGCTCTCCAGCCTGTCCAGGTCCCTCTGGATGCCATCCCTTCCCTCCAGTGTGTTGACTGCCCCACACAGCTCGGTGTCGTCAGTGAACTTGCCAAGGGTGCACTTGATCCCACAGTCCATGTCGACAACAAAGATGTCCAACAGACCTTGATCCTTAATTTTCTGAACTGCTGTCATCTCACTGAGGTTACTTCCGTAATATTTCTTAGGATATCTTTTAGAAACAAGGCAGTGCTACAATCACTTGGTGTTTCTTCAAGAAGTTTTCCATGTACTTATCAATTTGAGCCAAATTCACAGAGGATTAAAGGTCATGAACATAATTAAATTCCAGCAAGTGTTATGAGATCAGCAATTACCAGTTTTGTGTGGCCAGCTGTTAGCTCTATCAGCATGCACATGCTTGCTGGCCAGCAGCAGCAAACACAGGCACAGCATATGCTGTCACTTGTCCATCTGGGGCAGCCGTGGAGCGATCTACTCGAGAGGAGCTGAAAGATTTATGAGGGCAAGAGAGATAAATACATAGAAATGTGATTGTAAGGCAGGTAGAAACATGAAGGACACACAATATTACAGAGCTATTGTCTGACAGTGTTGTGTTATGAAATCTTTCTCTATGAGCCTCCTTTGTTTGGCAATTATAACTTCTGCTTTTGTAAAATGATTATCCTGAGACAGAAAAGTAACTGATGTATTAGGGGTGGGTTTTTTCCTTTTTTGTTATGTTTTGTTTTATGACTATAGTCTATTTTTATTACTTTCTAAAAATACTAGTAGTCTTAAAGGAAATAGCTGCAGTAATTTTATTTTACCAGACCCCTCATAAAATGTTTGAATTATCTTTGTCAGTGAAATCTTTACTGTAAATGGTTTTGGTTTTTTGTCCATCAAATTCTCTTAATAGTTTGCAAATTATTTGGTCCCTTTATTTTTGCGAATTATATATAAGCAGTTTCAGATTGTTATTATTTTGCAATTGCTAACTGAAGACCAGATACAGACATATGGCAGTCTAGAAGTAATTTGATGTATTCACTTTGAAGATGTCTTCAGCTGTCTGAAGTTCATTATTCACAGGTTGTGACAGACCCCCACCATTTCATACTCTCAACTGCTTTCTGATTGAATGACTGCAGCTTTAGTAGAAAAGAACATTTGAAGCTCATCTATGACATCAATATTCATATGCAAACTCAGGTATTTCCCTGAGGCATTGACACATCACGACTTCTGGTTTGATCAAAAATCTGTTTGCTTCAATGTTCATGGGCAAAAGTACATAAAAATTTTGCAGACCACTTGTGCTACTACAGCTGCAACAGGTCTATATGTGTAATAGGAAAAAAATACCAGAGAAATACAATGTCTTTTATTGTTAATGAATTACATAGATCTTAAACTCCATCTGACTTTGGCTCGACTATTCAAATAAACTTGTTTCCCCTTTAATCCCATGCATTATTTCAAGCAATGCAGTGGAGACAGTGTCCCTCAGCTGAAAATAACCTTGTTTAGCGAAGACAGGGCAGGCAGTTAAACTGTAATCACCCTGAATGGAAAAATATCTGAGGACAACTGCTGTGGTCTTTTGAGGAAGAGCTTAGTTGCATGGAGTTCATATTTGCAACAAGTTGAAATGATTGATTCTCTTTCTCTAAGTTTATTTTACAAGCAGGTTGTAAAGCAGGTTGTTACTAGGTTGGCTAGGAATCTGTTTTAGCTGCTGAAATATAGAAAACAAAGACATATTTAGAACTTATGGAAACTCCATGAATTATTTATCTGGACCAAATACTTTAGTAGTTGACCATTTCTAAAGAGATAGACATAGCATAAACAGTCCTCAGAAGGCATGCTTGCAAAGTACACCATTGTAAAAGGATTGATTATTTGTGGGCCTAGACTAAGAAAAAAGAACAATAAGTTTATATTTGCTGTATTAAATATGTTCTATTGGTCTCATAAGTAGAGCTTATTCATTCTAATAATGAGAGATGATGGAAATCTTTGCTTTACATTGCATCGATTTTTGGATTGAACCCATTCTCAGTATGCTTTGAGATGCTCATCCTGCCACTAAAGAAGGTTTAGATAAAATGCCCTTGTATATGAATGCATAGATACTAATGTATTGTGTGAAGAACATACACTACAGGCTGATTACAAAGACTAAATTAAATAAAGTGAGATTCGCAGGTCTTTTATATAGGAAATATTTTCAAGAAACACCTGAAACAGAGCAGTTTGTAACAGCCATAATCTTCTTGATGTTTGATTATAACTTTTTGTTTTGTCAATGCTAATGATCCTTAACTTTGCCTTGGGATATCTAAATCATCTGCTGATCTTTAATTTTGAGCAAAAATATTAGTGTCTTTGTGAGGCATGGCTTTGGCATTAAAGAAAATATTCTTTTGATTACAGTAATTTTTATAGATTTGGGAAGTGTATGGCAAACGTGGTGTTTATCAGTTTTTGGAAAATATATCAAGGAGAGTAAAAATCTGTGTAAGTTTTACTTAACTATTTCCTTCAAATGTTGTCTCCTCAGTGGTTGAGAAGGTTAATACCCTTAAGGTTCACATCTTTTGGCTGTGAAGACAAGATCAACATACAATGTTCCTTTATGAAAATTTTTGGGTTTCAAGAAATGCAAATAAACAAATCTGAATGTGTTCAATAAATGTCCTATGAGCCAATATTAGACAGCTTGTTTTTGCTTTTGTTTTGGATTTGACTTTTCAAAGTTTAGCTAAATCTAGCAGAATGAAGTGGAAAAAAAAAAAAACCCAAAACATTGGCTAGAGACTACCAGTTTGCACAGGTGCAATTGGGTTTGATCATATGTTAATTTATTGAGAGCCAAAGGCACAACTCCAAACTGCAAAACCAGATGCTCTGCTCTTTTCTCTATGTAAGAGAGATAGAAAAGAGAAAGATTGAAAACCCTTGAACCATGGGAGGATTCTGTTTTTATGATCTGGAGTTTAAAGCAATCATAAAATTGAGAAAGAGGAGATGGTTGCAAATATATGGAGGCCAGCATTCCTTAAAAAATAAAAATCCCTGTTTTATCTATACAGTTTATCTACTACAGAGGCTCTTGAACCTTTTCTTTTTATTATTTCTGGTTTTCTCCCTATTCACTACAATTTCAGCAAGAGAGATTCCCTCCAGCAAAATTGCTTTCCATTCTTATTCCTCCCTTTTCTTGATCTCTGGTGGCTTTTCAAATTGTTATGGCACTCTGTATGAAACAAGCTTATGTCAATTCACATTCTTCCATCTTCTTTTTTAATTAAATTCACTTGTTTTTTTAGTGGCACCATAAAAATGTCTGGTGCAATTTATTAAAATCTTGTATTATGAATATTTATTTTAGATATAAACTTTCAATGTATTTCAACAGATAAACTGCCTCCCAGTAAAGTGTGGAAGTGGGAGGGAGAAGAAGAAAAATACAATAAAAAGGAGAAAGACTTCTATAGAAGAGAAACTGAGCTTTTAGACCTGTAAACTTGTATAAATTTAAAGCATTATATTAAATATATTGCTGAATACAGCTGGACATTTGAAAGGGTTGGGGGGAATTAGTTTGTGAATCTCTTGAATATAATTCAAACTGGGTGTAAAAAAATGTTCCAGAAGTGATATATTTACTTATATATATTTATAAGACTGACTTCCTTATTTTAACAACACCTTACAATTAATTTTTTTATAGTGTTCATGACCTCCTGACTGCTATTTTGACCTCCAGGCTATAGTAAAAATACCGCTCAGTAGTTTTCAAGTATGTGTCAGAATGATATTTAAATTACTTGAAAATGTGTTTTTCTGTGGAAGATCTATCACCTTTCGTTCAGCCAAGGATCATGGTCTGCTCTTCACAAGTAACTGCATCCAGTTGTTATTTAAAATTCATTATGGCCAAAATTAATCTCTTGATCTTCTCCTTCAAAACATTTCATTAATTCATTTTCCATCTTAGGCAGAAACATTGCTGTTCTCCAAATTACTTCACTAATGTCAAGCTTAAACTCCTGCTGTCTCCAGGGGGATGCTTTCCCTGGGTTTGTCTCAAACCTTGTCAGTCCAACTGTGCACGCAGTCAAAACATTTGTGCAAGCTTTTATTATTGCCTACATTAACTATGACAACATCTGTTCTCTAGACTTCCTTACAGAAGCCTTGCTCCTCTGAAGTCATTGCAGGATATTGCTGTTATAGTCATCCTGAACTCATTTACTGAGCATTAAATTGGCCCTACTTATTGTCCTTCAGCATTTTAAATTTTACTTTTTTCCAGTTTTTCCCCTGTGTCTTTCCAATCATTCAGTCCAACCATCACTGTAAAATCTAGTCAGATATTTTCTCAACCTGTGAGTTTTATTCTATCTTATTTTCTTCCCCCATCTTCCTGAGGGAGGAGAGATATAGACTGGCTTGGTGGGCACATGGCATCCAACCGAAGTCAAACCACTCTGATAGGTATTAACTTATATCTGAGCTTTTTTCCCCAGCTTTGTTTTGTTTGTTCCTTGCTGCCTTTCCCAGAGCTACTGGTGTGGGTGCCTGTGCTGTGACTGATGCTTGGCTGCTCCTACAGAAGGAGCAACTGCTCCATCCAGCACACATCTTTTCAGAGGAATACACACATAGTGTACACAAACATCATGACATATAAGCTGAGAGTGCCATACCAACTACTGCACATTTAATTAACTGTCTTGGACTGTTTGGAGAACTAAAATTACTTTGGGGACAAAAATCAAATCACTTTACTGATATCTAGGGTGAGGCTGTATCAAACCCATATTTGGCAGAAAAAAACCTTTTTCTTAAGGAAAATATCTTCTTTCTTAATTGTTTACAAGTTCAACAATTATCCAGACAAGTATTGTGGATCTCTCTATAATGAACAAAGCCTGATTCAACCCATCCTGATGTAATTGATTGCTCCTTTTTCTGTATGGAGGTGGCTCTCGCTTTCCTTGATTACAGAAAAAAAAATAGTTGAGGCACCTAACTTTCAGAATGCCATCCTTGTGGCTTAGGGTTGGTCACACTGTTCAATTTAAACTTTTTCCAAATATTCAGGTTTTTACATGAAGTTTTAAAAATGAGCGATTTCAGACTTCATATCAAAATCAGTTTGGTTTTATTTTTAAATTATCAAATACAACAAAACAAAGAAACAAACCAGGACAACCTGTCATGTATTAAGATGAAAAAAAAATATATTTCCAGTAAAAGCCATGTCTGGTTAAATATGGAAATGTTTTCCATCAGCAGAATTTCCTAGAACACAGAAATCCCTTACTTGCCAAGCTTCAATGGCAAAAGAATAAACACTGAAATTTCGCAAAGACATAGCATCTTCCACCAAGCACCTTCATTCAGCAACAACAGAAACAGTGTGGTAGAAGAATTCTAACCATAACATATGAAATGTCCAGTGTTGAGGGGTAATGTGTGTGTATCTGTATTTGGAATATAAGTATGTATAGTTGAACAGTACAGAGGGAGTGTATTTTATATATGTTGTACAGTTGGAATGGCTCTTATATTTTATGTATTTATTCACAAGGTAGGTACATATTGTATTTGTTTTGTCTGGTGATAATCAGGAAAAAGATGTTTTCAATACAGCTGGAGATGAAAAAGGGAAGCTGGATAAAACTGAAATATTTTCTTACAAATCAGTAGTGTTATTACCCGTATGAAACACAGTGATGATGAGGTGTGTATATGCTTGGACATAACTAATTCCTAGGTGTAAGGACCTTAGTAAGGTGATTCTTAATACCTTTGGTGAATGAGGAAACCTATTCTAGTTGGCATATTGGCCGTATAACTGCAATACTACTAAACCAAGGGTTTTTTTCATTTTTTAGCCTATTACTAAAGTTTGAATTTCAAGAGAAACCTCATAATTTAGTTAGCTTTAGCCCATTAATAAGGTTACGCATTACGTAAGACCACATCTATTTCACTTTTCTTATTATTTTTCCTCTGTTTTTCTTAATCTCCCAATTATGTATTTTCAAAACACTTTGCCCGTTTTAGAACCCATTAATCATGAACTTGCCTAATTTAAGCATTTTCTTTAAAAAAAATTACTTTAAAATATTGAAATATTAACTGTATAAGAATACCAAGGAAAGACTGACAAAATTTTACCCATTTTCTGAAAGTTTAGTTGATTTTTTAGATGTTTGAAGAACAAGCAAAGTTTTGGTAGCAGAGGGTTTACAGTGGTGGCTTCTGTAAGAAGCTGCCAGAAGCTTCCTCTATGTCCAGCAGATCCAATGCCAGCTGGCTCCAAGATGAACATGCTGTGGCCAAGGCTGGGCCAATTAGAAATGGTTGTAAAGACACCATGTAATATGATAACATATTTAAGAAGAAGGGAAAAAAAATTATTGTGCAGTTGAAATTAAATCCGGAGAAAAGCAGAGTGAGAATACGTGAGAGGACAACACTACAGACACCAAGGCCAGTGGAGAAGGAAGGACAAGAAGTGTTCCATGTGCCAGAGGTGAGATTCCCCATGACATTTAATTAAAATTGTAATAATAAAAAAAAAGGGATTGGTTTGGGAATTGGTAAATGAATAAGAATGTTTTCCTTTCTAGGTGAGTAATTCAAATCTGCTAAATTTGATGGAGATGTATAATTCCATCCAGCTCTTTGCTGTGAGGAAAATGTTGCTTTGTTGACTGCCTGATTCAAGCTAATAGTAAGCAAGAGTTCACATAACAAAGCTTTACAGAGAATGTGAAGTACTCAGCACTCATACTGGCAAACCTTTATAGAAGAGGTTCAGGGATGGGTGTAAATGTAAATGTATTATATTCCCTTCTTTTGGCGAGCCCATCTAGCCTAATACACAAGTAAGTGACTGAAAAGCTGCCCATTAGAAAAGGATCTGGGGTCACTGGCTGACAGTCAGCTGAACATGAGCCAGTGTGTGCCCAGGTGGCCAAAAAGACCAATGGCATCCTGGCCTGTATCAGCAGTAGTGTGGCCAGCTGCACCAGGGCACTGTTGTTATCCTATACTCAGCACTGGGTGATGCCACACTTCAAATCCTGTGTCCAGTTTTGGGCCCCTCAATTCAGGAAGGGCATTGAGGTGCTGAAGTGTTTCCAGAGAAGGGCAACGGAGCTGGTGAAGCATCTGGAGCACTAGTCTTTTGAGCATCAGCTGAGGGAGCTGGGGGTGTTTAGCCTGGACAAAAAGAGGTTCAGAAGGGGACCTTATTCCTCTCTACAACTCCCTGAAAAGAGGCTGTAGCCCACTGGGGGTTGGTCTCTCCTATAAGTAACAAGCAACAGGACAACAGGAAATGGCCTCAAGTTGCTCCAGGGGAGATTGGTTTGGGTATTGGGAAAAATTTACTCACAGAAAGAGTAGTCAGGCTCTGGAATGGGCTACCCAGGGAGTGGCTAAGTCACTATTCCTGCAAGTATTGAATACATGTATATGTGTGGTGCTTGGTTACACGGTTTAGTGGTGGACTTTGCAGTTCTGGGTTAACAGTTGTGCTCAGTGATCCTGAAGTCCTTTTCCAAGCTAAATTATTCTATGATTCTAAATTTAGTGTCCATTTAATACCATTTTGTATCTTAGTGGAAGCCTTCAGTCTCTAGTTCTGTCAATGCACATATGTAAGCAGTAAATTAATGTATACCCAGGAAAACTGAAATTGGCTGTATTTCTCCAGTCAATTAGTAATTATGCACTCCTAGGTAGTCCAGTGGATTTCAAAGGCATAGTAAGGTGGTGTTGCTTCAGTCAACCCAGTGAACTATCTTTTATACTTTCCAGTCAGGCCTGAATTTATTTTAAGATTATTAACTGTAATTAATTACTGTACTACAGGGAGAATCTGTGCAGCTGCTCAGAAAGAATATTCTGGATTTTTTTTTCCCCTCAGATAGTGTGAATTCACTAAAATAATACTTATTTTCAGACATACCAGTGTATTGACCACATATTTGTGAATTTCTTGTCAAAAAGGGTTGCTCCATCATTTGGATGAGAAGGATAATCAGTTGTAGTGGCTGTCAGGTTAGGTAGAGTCAGAAACTTACAGGTCCCAAGTAAGTGTCCTAAGACTGAGCTGGAAAGGCGGTTCTCTTGGAGGATCATTCTTTGCTCAACCAATATGGTGACTGAAACCTTAGTTTTTTTCACTAAGAAACTAATAATTTTCCCTAGATATAAGGAAATTCAGATTCATTTGTCTATTATTCTTTATACTGAATACTTAATTTCAGTATAATTCAGAGGCCTAGGAAATGCATTCTTTACCCATGCTTTCATTGTTTTGAGATAAGATAGTATATGTCTATATGTGCCCACATCCTTTTGAGGTGATCAGATTTGGCTGTTGAGAAACAAAGCTACATTTCAAAACTTCGCAATGATTTTCAATTCCTACATTTTCATTCCTGGTTCCAGCAAATTTCTGTCATTTCTGTAATAAATATAGGCAACAGTCATTTTACCACAATGTTAAACTTACCCAAATCTTATTTGAACCTGCATAGGCAGCAGATTAAGTTGAAGCAGAGCGAGGGATTAGATTTATTCTAATTTCCAGGAATGTAGAAAGGACTCAGCTTCCCATAGGTGTGTTGCACTTAACAGCATGTACTGAAATAGATTGCCATCACTTATACATTTATCATGGGGGAGTGGTATGATATACTACTGTTTACTTCTCACTCTTGCCTTCTTTTTGTCACTTATTCAAGGATCTTCTATTACCATTCATGTTACTGAAAAAGAGGAGAAAAATACCTTCTTTTAATAGAAGTTGAGCCAAAGAAACAATGAGTTGTAGTACAAGCTTTTAAGAAATACTGAAGTGTTTAACACAATTGAACCCCAAGGACCTCTTTAGAATAAAGAAGAAAAAAAATAAAAAAGTCAGTCATCCAGATTGTAGGAAGAAGAAGAAGAAGGGGCATCAAAGAAACCCTTAACATGTTTGTTTTATTCATGTAGCCATGGTCACAGCTTTTAGTCATGATTAATGCATGTCACTGATGCATCATTTTTAACATTATTTTTTATTTAAAGAAACTAAGTAGGAAGTATTCAAAGCCTCTCAGTTCAGATTTTAAGTAAAAAAAAAAAAAAAAAGAACATGACTGCTAAAAGCAAAATGGCTACTGATGGCATAAAAATTAGGACAATGTTCAGATGCATTACAGAAGGATTGGCAAGAATTCCAGAGCACTAGGAAAAACACTGCTAAAGTACCTACATTGTGAGTTTTATTAGTTAGGAAAAATACCCAGTTATTTTTTTCTTCCGGTTTGGAGGATATTGAGGAAAGCAGTCTTGGATCATCTTACAGATGTGCCGTGTGAATGAGAATGTAGGTTTTGGGGTTTTTTTGTTCTATTAAGACAACCAAAGTGAGGATTTCTTTTATGAGATCAAATGGAATAGCATATCTGAAAGAGTAAAACATTCAGTAATTCCTTCTCCATTACTTGATCCTCGACAGTCAGCCTTTTTATTTCATAAGTGGTCAAGTTATTTTCTCTGCTTTTCCTTTCATTTGTTCTTCTCCTGCTCCTTGATTCTCTTCTCTTTTATTTTCCTTACATTTTTTTTGGTTTTGCCTACATTTATAGCAGAAAACTCCCATCTCCTTGCTTAATGCACTCTTTTATATGGTCTCTTTGTTGTTTCCACCCTCAACTTCTCTTTCCATGACCTATCACAGACGGCAACTAGACTGCACAAGATGCAGCACTTTATTTTTTATTTATTTATTACTAATCTCACCAGTAAAAGACTGACAGCTTAATATAGTCCA
The DNA here is from genome assembly GCA_013400915.1 of Pardalotus punctatus. Taxonomy (NCBI): domain Eukaryota; kingdom Metazoa; phylum Chordata; class Aves; order Passeriformes; family Pardalotidae; genus Pardalotus; species Pardalotus punctatus. The sequence goes on along the minus strand of VZTX01002554.1, from coordinate 59,499 downwards.
CTCTGACAGAAAAAAAAAAAAAAGTTAACCCTTACTATAACTCACATGAACAGCCTGCACTAAAGCCAAAATATTTCCCTTTGAAGCAGATATAGGGTGGAATAGCATGCCAATTGCTATTTCAATACTGGTGCTGAGCCTTTCTTGAGGAAAAAAAATGCCATAAATTAGATCCTGGATAACATTTTTTAAGCTTGAAATCAACACGAACATTCTCTGATAGTGAGAAGTAAAGCTGCTTCTACTTTGGTCAGTGCTATCGTATTCTGTGAAACTGTCTTTTCTGAAGCTGAATGTGAGATAGCCATTCCTGTGTGTTACTGTTTCAGCGCAAAGCAGGAGAAACAGAAAATAGCATATTCTCTGGCTTAAGTGGTAGAGCTGCTTTTGCTACTGATATCTCTGAGTGAGGTAACATTCCAAATGTCTATGGGGGAAGAAGGATTTGAGGATTCCTGTAGCACTGTTCTTAGCTTTGCCTTAGCCACTGCCACAACCTACGTCTTTGCAAGCAGACAGCTCTTGAACAGTGACTCTCAACATCACACAAGGGAGTTCGTGTCCTCACTATACACCTGATAGCTTATCTGCATGCTAACTCTGTTGCCAATGAACTTTATCCTGTCACAGAAGTGAGGTTTGTCCCTGGCTGTTTCTTACTCCTTTGAAGACAGTAAATGCATGAGCCTGTGTTCCTGAGCAGTAACGATTTTCAAGTACTTCTATTTAGCCCACATACAAAAAGTTAGAAATCCTATATAACTGTTTGTAAGTACCAGGAGACTTAGGGGTTCATACCAATTATTAAAACCAAATGCATAATTGCTATTCTTGTGGGAGAATAGTCACAGAGTAGGAGCCTTTTAAAAGGCACAAAAACCAACTGCATACATTGAGGGGATAAGATACAGATAAAATTTAATGGGATATAGGCACTCAATGGTGACATGCAATAATTGAGGATTAAGATAAGAGTCGTAGTCTTTTATTATCCATAATTTACTACTTTTTTTAAAAAATGGAGGCATTTCTTCAACTGCCATTATGGTGACAAGCATAAAATAATTTGTCAATGTCACCACAATGTCCCTGAAATTAACTCTTCATTTTACACTAAATTCCTACTTTTCTGAGTTGAGCATAAACAGTAAATCGCTTTAAGAACCTTTAGCATCCTTTACCTGTATGGAGAGACAACATTAAATATTCAGTCATGTTGCTAACTTTAAAAAAATTGGCTACATTGTACATTAACTTCAACTTAGTGTTTGCTCTTGTTCTTGGTTTTGAAAAACCTTGTATTTAATATCTGTGTATAGAACAGAAACTACAGGTCAGAAACCTCTTCAACCAAAACTCTCCTCATTTTGGCTGTTGGAAGTGGAATTTCCAAAGGTAAGTTTTCAAGGGAAGGTGTCCAGAAAAGGCTCACAGATACTTTAGAATCTACCAGAACCCCTTCTTTCCATCCATCCATCCATCCATCTGTCCATCCATCCATCAATCCACCCATCCATCATCTTCCTTATCTTCCCTTTCTTTAATAATCTGGCAAAACTAAAATACGCAGAGGAGTAAAAGTAGAGCTTGGATGGACACAATGCCTTTGATGTCTCTTTTAGCTTAACTTTATTTACATGTAGGTGTCCTCATCTAGGTTTGGGAGGGTGGTGTCTTTTAATCTTATTCAACCAACCAGCTTGTAAATTGCTTCATTTTCCACTCCAGAGAAGATTTATTTTATTTTTTACCTTTAGATTGCTTAAAATTGTAGGCTGACCCCAAAAGAGAGAAACATATTTGTCATATCTTCTAAAGAATGGGAAATTAAAAATCTACTGTCCTTACATTCATGCAGTTAACAGATAGTTGCTTCTCTCTTAAAGAATTTTTTAGCCATTACAAGTGACCTTAAATATAAATATAAGAGATTTTGCCTGTGCAGTATTGCAGGACATATTTTTGTTGAGTCTCCCCAGGTTATATTATTAAACGTAAATTTGGGAACCAAAGTTAATTCTGTCAGCTGCTTTGGGAAAAAAGAGAGGGGAAAAAAAAAGTGTTATAGAGAGTTCAGGGGAAGGAATGTTAATGAGGTGTTTTGATGTTTTGGAGCTACAGACTTTCAACTATAGTCACTCAATTTCTCTTTTTTCCTTTCCCTAGTGGCTTCTGGCATTGCTTAACATAGGGATACCCATCTGGTTCGGCACTCTTTTCTGTGGTACAGTTAGTGTTGTTCTGCATGCACACCTTCTTTGTTTCAAAATCACTAGGGAGAAAGAATGCTAAAGCTATTATTTCTATGTCATTTAATACAATAGTCTTCACAGAATTTATTTTGTGAGGAGTTATTGTCACTACACATCATTAGGTTCCAATCAACTTCAATGCCCACTTTGCAAAATGTTATGTTGCCTTCCAATGTGACAAATCTAGATTAATCCCAAGAAGTATGCAGATGGAATAAACCCTGATGCAGTGTGAGATAAACAGTAAGATTCACCAGTCTCATTTCATATTCAAGACCTTTTCTTCTTCTCTGTGTGTTTGTGTAAGTGATGTTAACAGTTCATGAGACAGTTGTAGATTTGAGCACAGGAGCAGCAAAACAGGCCTCTGAGAACCACGAAGAGAAGCAGTAGCGCAATTTAATATTGGGCAGTGGGATATTCATTTTTGTTCAGTCTGCTGCTGGAACACATATATTAAAATCTGACTATATGTGAAATCATAAATGTGACACTCAATCTTTGCAGACCAAGTGAAATAGTAAAACTCTCCCCTTTTCTATTCTGCTTTCTTTGTTCTATCTCAAAAATGATGAAAACAAGGCTGAGAATTTGGGATAGATGAGGAGAGACAATTTGCATGTTTTCTTTTTCAGATGTGTTCTCAGGGGACCTCCTTTGCAGTCTGAGCAGGAAATGACACTTGCACAGTAGGACATCATCAGTTAATCCAGTGTGCTAGATGCTGCAGGTTACTCACTCACCCAACAGAAACTGCAACTCCTGCAGTTCCCTCCTGACATTCCTTAGGTAGGGTATATATTACATTTTTCTTTGTGGTTTCAAAGTCCAGACTTTGACTCCTATTACTTTGCTGTTTATCAATTAGATTTTTCTTTTCTTTCACCATGGGAATATTCAATAATTATTTTTTTCCTCTACTTGTTTGCACATCTGGGTAATCACCATAGAAACTGATGTATGCCAGGTGTCTGCTCCAAAAGAGCTCCATCCTCTCAGTCTCTCTTACTAAACCCATTACAATAATTGCCAAGCAGATATTAAATCAAACCCAGGAGTGAATAAAAGATGAAAATTGTATCATCCTTATTACAAACACTGTAAGCGATTTCTAGATAATATAAAATAAATAGCAAATATTGAAATCACCCAAGTGCAATTTTAACTGAGAAGGTTCCAGACTTGTACTTTGGATAATGTTCTACTGGTCTTACTTGTCTCATATCTCTTTCTCACTGCAGTGAACTATTTTTATTTTATTTTAAAATATCCTAAACTAACATTAAGTTTGTACAGTTAAGAATTGAAATGTCAGGCAAATAAAGTAAAAAGCATTTAAAGCATAATGAATCACTGAATAGTTCGAGTTGGAAGGGACCCAGAAGCTTCAAGTTCAACTCTTAATTGAATGGCCCATAGCGGATTGAACCTGTGACCTTGGCATTACTAGTACCATGCTCTAACTAACTGAGCTAACCTTATGTTTTTGTATGCAAATTATGTGCTTGTATAAAAATTAATGTTAACCATATATCTTTATTATTTTTAGTCCAAACTTTTGTATAAACAGCATTTATTTTTGCTTTATATGTCTATATGTAGAAACTAATTCAGTATAATATTAAGATTCTGATCAATTTTAATCATGCTAAATTTTAGTTAGCACTTTTCATACATTTATTCGAATTTTTGTTTTTCTTCTTTATCTTCTTTGTCTCTTTAGTGTGCTAACAATTTTATTTTCAGCTAGCATCAGTTTGCCACAAATATAATTCAAACAGTTCAACTAGAACTCATGATTTTTTTTTCTTTTTTTGCTTTCTTATTGGCCAACATTAAGCTCTTGAGAAAGTTTCTCTTTTGAACATGCCATTTCTCCCCCTCCAACACAGTATTTTATTGTTTGATACACTAAGCACAATAATTTTATGACATGACAAGGTTGTGTGTCGCAGGTAGTAATCCACATAGCAAATTAAAATCAGTTGTTTCTGCATGTAAGGAGTACAGCTTTGCATTTTTAACATTCTTGTTTTGTAGCTGTTATTTCTAATAACAATTTCCTATTATAAATTACAGAAATAATATTTTATAATGATCTTATGCATTCTGACACCTTCAGATTGCATCTGAGTCATGGGACAGGTGCATACTACAATCCACTCTGGTCACTGTGGACATTTGGTCATTCAGGTCAGGGAGTTGACTGTAACAGACTGTGTGCTCAGCGGTATAATTTCCGAGGTTGCAGGAGGATGATGCAAAGGTAGATGCTGGGTCTGTAGAAATAGGACACAATCTGAGAGTCTCTCTGGACATAGATGCTTTGAAATGACTCATAAGATCATTTGATGAAAGACACTGACATTGATAAATAATGAGCAATTAATGAGATGAACAAAAAAATACACTTCTGCACGTTCCTGACCTCAGTGAATCTATTTTTTTTCAGCAAATGGGTTGATACATATCATGGGTATTTTAGTACCTTCAAAATTTCCAAATTTGGAACATTTAATGTCATGGTTACATACCTTGAAAGTGTTTCACTTTGGACTTGAATTTCCTGAATATATATTCTTGATACCCAAAGAAGAGACGCTGATTGTGTAAAACAACCTTTCATTAAAAATGTAAAAAAATGTACTTGCTAGACTCAAAGAGAAATTTACTTCTTAGATCTGTATTAAACAACTCTGAAGAATGATTTTACAATCAAGTAAAATTCTTGTACGTTTTCTGAAAGCCTTCAACATGAACTAATTGTCAAGACATAGATATTTCAATTCAGGTGAAAATTGTAGAAGCTTAAATGCTTTAAATTCAGACTAGTATTGGAAAGCATTATGATGCATTAACAACAGCAGATCTCATAAAGGCTCCAATAGGTAAATAAATGTTCACAATACAGAATAGAAAGAAAACAGTAGTGATTACATTGGAAAATGAGGCTGATAGTGATTCAGCATTTTTGATTAACATTAAAATAATCTTTGTCCCTTTATGACTGATAAAAAATACACATTTTATTTTACAATCAGTATTCAAAAATGTCTCAAATACCATTGCAAAAACTTTATTTAACATTTGAAATTTTCCTAAAGGCATATACTACAGGAATGCCAAGCTATTTTAGCTTTTTGTCATGCAAATTTTAAGACAGATGTATGCTCCCTGTAACATATAAGAAGTTGATACATGTATAGCTATTAAACAGTATTCTTCTTTTTAAGTAGATATTGGTTCATCAGCAAGAGTTTACTTTATACTGACAAGAAAGATCTAGTAATATCTCTTGTGAAGTTTCATATGAACTTTTGTAGGAATACATAATCACATTTCAGGTCTGAAACTATTAATAATCTTTGGGTTTATTAAATTGTTGTTAAGTATTTTTTAGCATGTTTAGTTAATGGAATTCATTGTCTCTCTGCCTTACCCCTTTTTGCTTCTATATTTCTATCTCCATATCCCTACTTCCTTCTTTCTCTTCTTTCATTTTTCTTTCCCTCTCATATCGCACCCAGTGAATTAGCTTGCACAATTACACTTTGAGTACACATATATGAGGTGACTTTGCAAAAGAGTAATGCAATTTGATAGATGATCATAAATGAAATCGAAAGGCTTTTTATGATGATCCTCTGCTCCTTTAATAAAAATTAATGTAACATGTTACTCTAGATTGATAAAACTGCAAACAGCAGCAGCAAACTGCTGCTTTTATCCTCCGTACATATTCTAGAAAATTAAAAATTTATTTTGATTGCCATGCAATGTGATTAAGATTAGTTTATTTAAATGGTGCTTATGTTTTTCTTTGTTTTGTAGGAAAAGTATGTTATTTTCCACGGGATCATTTAATTCTATCATGTGCATCCCATAACTTATCCTTCTTTCTTAGCTTAGGAATACTTTAGGGACTGAATTTTCTCTCTTATTATTTCAAGATTATAATTTAAGAGAGACACAATTTTGTCCCAAATACAACTTTTACAATATCTTGCCTTTTTGTCACTCTAAGAGTGACAAAAGAGTGAGACACCTGTATGACACCATGAGAGTGGAGAATATTTCTCATACTAAAGAAATCATAGGCCACTTTCTTTGGGTTTTTTAAAGACATGGTTAGAAAACTACTTGTCATACCATAGATAAGCAAATCTATTTCCCAATAAAGTAAGTTAAATTCTTATTTTTGGACAAAGTATATTACTCAAATTTGTTGAGAATAAAGGTTACACCTTATTTCCAGAAGCATAAAAATATCCATATGGGTAGATATCACACAATAACTGAAATATTCCATCTTGATTTTCATCATTATTTCCATTTCCATACAAACTTATCTTCAGCCCCCTCAATAGTACGTCCATTATAATAGAATTATTAATGGCTTTCCTCATAATATTTCTATGAGTTAAGGATACTCTTACAAGAGTACTCTTACATGAAGTACATAAGACTGTGATCTAAGATCAATCATGCAATTTTTGCTGTTGAAAATTAAACCCAAGCATGTTTTTCTCATTAATATTTTTTACCTTTCACTTAATTTGAGGTGGATCTTTGGGGTAAGTAAAATATCTGTATTCGAAAACTGGAACTATGCATTGCCTAATTTTTTTAACCTTTTAAAATTAGTACATTAAATGAAAACTTGCTTTCATTTAGTCTAATGATACACGGGTAGATTTTTGAGAATTAGTTTCAGTAGTCAAAAGGGTTAAGATTTCCTTCACTCCACTGCCTCCTACCAACATCAGAGAGCCTCTTTTATCTCACTTCAGTGCAATGAGCACTTGGCCACAACATAAGTTAGTTTAAATTAAGGGGAATGCCTGATCATAGCCCTTGGTTTTGGCAGCATTTCTGAGTACAGGGAAATAAATTGTCTGAGTTTGAAGATCCATTGTCCATAAAATGAATAGATAAAATTTGTAATTTATTTTAATTTTCTGAAAGAAAATGGTGGAAGGAAAATATGTAGGGGATGGGTGCAGAAAATACCACCCACAATTCACTGTAAGACTCCAAGGCTGAAAATATTCTTTATTTATTACAGCCATTGCGTCAGATATGGCTCCAGAAAACAACAATTTAATTAATTTGTGGGTTTGGTCCAGACACTCAAGAACTTCTGTAATAAGCAAAGCCCTAAATCCACGTCACTAACACAAAGGAGTAGCTAGAAAGCAAATAATGACACAGAGGAGTGCCTATTTGTGTATATTGCTGTTCAAAGTTAGGCCTTTGTCTAGGGAGGGATGGAAGATTGTGAAAAGCAATGAATTAATTATTAAACTGTGGTTTTTGGTTCTTTGCAGGGACACAATTACCGATCTAAAGCCTGCTCTATAATTCATCTTCGTCGAGTCCCATTTGTTGTTTCTTTGTCAGCTTTACTGTGTTCACCATATAGCTTCAAAATGGTTAATGTAAGACAAGAGTGAAAGAATGAAGATTTTGATATTAGAGCTTGCCCAGAAAACAGAAAGTCAAGGATAGAGACAGATCAGATCTGTGATGTGCCTACACTGATAGTGTTGCCACTCTTGATTGCAATGTCAACAGTTTTTCTTTGGGCTTTGCCCAGGATGTGTAATGAAAGAAGATTGCTTTTTCTTTTTGTATTAACACTAAAGTTGGACAGTATTGCCCCTTATGCACAGTATAGGCCATGCATAAAATAACCTAATGCACTATAAATTTCCTAGATGAAATTTAAAGCATAAAGAAGAGTTCAATAAAATTTTAATGACATTCTAAGCATTAAGCAGACTCAGAATAGACCTCAAAATTCAACCTAGATGTTTTCTTCAAGTGCAGCAGTGGAAAGAAGAAATTCTTTATTTTTTAGATTTTATTCTTTATCTCCTTGCATAAATGAAGGATTCCTGTACAAGATCAGTTATGAGACTATGCAAAACTAATTAGTACCTTTCTGAAGAAAAATATGAATATCCCAAGAAGTTACAATTTTTAAAAACCTATCATGTAGCGTCTAACAAATAGCCTTGAGGGGCTTCATAATTACTGACAGGGATGTTAGAACTGACAAATTTCAGGTGTATGCTACAGAATAAAAAGGAAATATTGTAAACTTGGTTAATGATTTCTCATATTTACACATTTGACAAATCCAGCAAATACTGTCTTACAAGAAAGATCTGTTTTTGTTACCTTTCGAATGAAGATGGATGGTTCAAACTATTTTATTTTCTCTACTAACAGGAGGGTACCTGACATCCTGAAGAGAGATACTTGTCTTATAAAGCTATTCCTTAAGATGTTCCCAATGTATTTGTTAAGATACATTTCTAACTAATAGTTGAGATAATGTTAAGGTGAAACAACCTTGTATTTTATGTATAATTTGTATGGCAATGAATTTAAAGCAGTTATTTTATCCCATACAATTTTCTTAAATTTCACGGGAAGAAAATCATTACATATGCAAAGCATATCAGGTTGAATTAATTTCTTACGTGACGGTTACAGCACGACTTCTGCCTGCTGCTTATTAAAAACAACCAAGACAAACAAACAACAAACACTAGATTATCTTGCCAGATAAACTTTAGGTTCTTTGCAGTAAATATTACACTGACCACTGGACTAGTAATTACTTCAGCCAGATTTCAAAACATTTAATTACATGATTTTTTACTTTCAAAAACAATAATATTTTTCCCATCACCACTACTTAGAGACGTTACAGGGACTGACAGTCTAAACTAGTTATTTCCTTAATATTCCACAGGTTCTGGTCTGTGTATCCTGCATGTCTTCTTTGTTTGTCTTTTATCAACATTTGCCATCTCAGTCAAAAGTAACAAAATTTAACTGACTGCAGTGGGTGTATGACTAGTTGGCTATAACTTTCTGTGAGACACTTAGACATTTTAATTCTGTTTTCAATTGCTTCTTTTCTGACTCAGTATACCCCTTTCCTATTTTCTAAGAAATTTGTATATTTCTTCTGTTCTTTTGCATCATTTGGTCTTTCTCATCATTTGTGCAGAAGTACCATCTTGTCACATACATGCATAATACAGTTGGTTAAGGTAAAGCAAATTTTGAAAGTAGGTAATTTATATCTAGATTTGTGGTCATCAGATTAAAAGAAAAAAAAGCCAGATCAAAGACATAGATGAGATAAATTTTCCAATGGATCAGAAATCCCAGCTCCCTATCACTTGAAATCAGTATTCTTTGAAATGCTTCTACTGACTGTATTAACCAGTCCTTCCATTATGAAGAAATCTGAATATGAGACTCAAGACTGTGAACTGGATCTCAGCAAGTAAAGAATTCATATTTTTCCCTGATTAGCTCCTGGAATTTTTAAGCACTTTTAAAGGATAATGGGATTATTTAAATAAAACATTAATTATAGTTTCCTTTAGTGTAGTAACATTAACTAAGTGCCCTGAAAATTACTGTGCTGGTTTTAACACCAGCTGGGAATTACACTCCAAATAATCTGCTTCCCTTGCCCATGCCCCTTCTGGTAAGAGAAGGAAAAAAACTGAGATTATGGCTTGAGGTAACAGCTTACTGAAAGCACAAAGCAATGGAAAAAGACACTCACAACAACAACAGTATTAATAGCAAAAAGTATACAAAAAGAGAAGGTGTTTTACCCACAAAAACGTGTTCGTCATCAGGAACAAAAGAACCAAGATGGTGAACAACCCCTGAAAGTTTGTCCACGTGGCTTTTCCAGACAAAGGCAATATGGTGACTGTTCCCATGTACCACCTGCATGGCTGCTGGGAGCAAAGGCAAGATGGGGCCTAGCTTTTCCTACCTCCAGCCTGAAATAACAGAAACCAATGACAAAGAATCCTCCCAAAAGTTAGGTTGTTTCTGCTGTGTCGCTCCTCTCTGCTGAGCTCAGTTCCTCACCAGGTGCCTGTGCTTGACTGCTACCATGGTCTTTTCTTACTACATTTGTGTATTAGAAGCATATTTCAGATGCTAAAATGAAGGCAGTTAAATTATAACAGTGAATTATAGAAATAAAATTTTAAAAAAGATATTGCTAATTGAGCTGTACTCAGAGCTGGGATAGCTTCATCTAAATAGTTTTCAGGATAATCTCGGAAATAAAACCATACAGAAATAGTTCTGCTGCGGGAATGCTAAACATATACAGAAGTATTGACTAGAGATGTCAGTCATGGAAACTGTGTCAAAGGCAGTTTCAAATGAAAGCACAATTTTCCTTTTCAAAATGTGAAGAAATGAACTAAACAAGTCCTGTCAAAATGTTGAGAATTATGCTATTTTCTACCTTCTCCTAAATTGCGGTGAGCTCAGATTGTACATTAATAAAACACAGAATCACATTCTCCAGACATTTCCCTGTTTTTTGAGCAAAACAGAAACTTTACAGTGTGTCAGAGGAGCAAGCAGAGCTCTTTAATATTGTACTATTTCATCCTTCTCTCATAACGTTAGGTCCAAATTCTGCAGAGACATGCACAGGTTTAGCTTTATGCACTATGAGTTATTTCTTGGACTTGACAGTAACTGAATTCCCATTACATTAAAAAAGGTCTTCTCTTTTTGAGGTTCAGCTTGCCAACCTGTCAGCTGCCCAAATTGAGTTTTCTGATCAAGAATTCATGAGTGAAAATAAGTTTTTTTCTTCACAATGTCCAGGAAAGCTTTGGTGTAGAATTTAAAACTCCTGGATATCCAAACCAGTCTGATTCAGCCATTTTCACCAGTGATAAATCTGTATGTTCCACAAACATAATCTCTTGAAAAATAATCAGAGTCATTATTTTCTCAAAATAGCACAATGGAACGTACTTGTATGTTCAATGAAGCAAAGGTTTTGACTATGAGTTACAGGTAAATCAACATTACTGAGACTTATAATTAATATTACACTATTGCCAAACTCATTCCAAAATAAAGAGGAATCCTGATCAACTTTAAGTACAGGCCTATGAAATAATTGGTGATGACTGGCAAACCCACACAGACCTTTTGATTAAAACTTAGGGACAAATATGTCCATCACCTCAGATGTCAGGACTGATTTGAAGTGTGAGGACAGTGGACATTACAACACAGTTGTTCTTACTTAAACTCATCATATTTGTCCAAGATAAAAGCACTGGTAATTTATTTTCATTTCTTATACAAGTACATTGTCTTCCCTGTGCTTCTTTCTTCATTTTGCATTACAGAGTAAATTGATACTTCCCGTTAATTTCTCAGCAGTCCAAGGAAGCAAATTATATTCCAGCTGAAAAATATTTTGATCAGTATTGATGTTATGGTGACATAGAGGCCTTTCCCAAACCTTTTACAAATCTGAACTTCATACATTCCCTTACCTTATATTTTTAATATGGAAAAGGCTTGTCTTCTATATCTTAGGCTACTAGATCTTGGCACAGATGATTCCCAAACTGGAAAATCATATTTTCCATATATCATAACCTAGAAAGATATATTTCCATATATCATAACCTAGAAAGATCAACATTATGTTGAAGAATCAGAAGGGGTATATGCAAAAACTGTGTCAAGAGAGACAGAATCTATACTTCGCATTATACAGCAAAGATTGGGGATATGTCCAGATGAAAACTGGCAGAATGTGGTGTCCCCCAAGGGTCCATAGTGAGACCAGGACTCTTTAATATATTTATCACACAGGTAGTGGGATTGAGTGCACCCTCAGTAAGTTTGTGCATGACACCAAGCTGAGGGATGGGATGCCATCCAGAGGGACCTTGAAGGTCTTAAAGAGTCAGCCCACTTGGAACCATGAAGTGTTGCTCAAATGAAGGCCAAGTGCAGGTTTCGGCACCTGAGTTGAGGCACTCTTCAGTATAAATACTGGCAGTGGGATGAATTAATTGAGAGCATCCCTATGGAGAAGGACTTGGGGAGTCTGCTGTACAAAAAATTGGCTATGAGCTGGCAATGCGCTTTTGTCTTGAAAATAATCAGAGGACTATAATGCGTTTTTTATGTAGAAAGGTTCAGAGTAATGGAGTTGCTCAGTCTGGAGAGGAGAAGGCTTCAGGAACACATTATTGTGGCCTTTCAATGCATAAAGGGATTTTATTGAAAAGACAGGAATGGCTACCAAGACCTGTAGTGACAGGACAAAGGAGCTTTTTTAAACTGAAAGATCACAGGTTTAGATTGGATATAAGTAAGAAAATTGTTATGACAAGTGTAGTGAGATACTGGAATGGATTGCCCAGAGAAGCTGTGGATCATCAGAAATATTCAAGGCCAGTCTGGACAGTGCTTTTAACAACCTGATCTAACGGAAGGTGTCCCTGCCTTTGTCAGGATGTTTGGCCTAGAAGAGTGTTGAAGGTCCCTCCAACCCAAATCATTCTATGAGTCTAAGTTTCTATTAAATAAAATGAAGGAAATGGAAAGATTTATTTTACATGACAATAAGTTAATATGATTAAGAAATAAAATGATAACAAAAGTACTTCCAAAACTAAGTGCCATATATGTCTGCTGTGAAAGATGCATATTTATATGTAGAACACAAAAATATACGAACATACGAAAAAATTCTGCGTTTGAAAAAACGTCCTTGTTCTGTCAAGGTTAGCGCTCTGCACAGGATGTACAGAAGAATGAACTATTTTCTCTGCAGTCAACCTTATTGTAAGACAAAGTTCACACAAAAAGAGAGAGTTCCTTGAGGCTGTTGCAAAAACTTTCACCGCACCAAGGGTGATCTCAGAAAGTAACACAAGTGAGCAGCTCTGTGGGTCAGGACAGCACAGAGAGTGTCAGAACAAGTGAGCAAAAAGCAAAGGAGAGATCAGACTTCAGATATGACATTTAGAAGAAAGACATATCAAAAACCTTCAAGAAAACCACACACAGCCTTGACAGTAATTAGGAAGTTTTTACCTGAGTTTTCTGTTTATGTTCACTTTTTTCACAGAAAAAGACCATTTTCACTTCCAGAGTGGCACCAAATATGACCAATAATGTGTTCTGAAATTATTATTTCCACTTGTAATTTGAAGAACTAGTCAACACAGTTCATTGTTGCTGATAACTCAAGCAACAATTTATTCCCATTCCTATTACTGAATTAGTTACGTAAGTACTGTCGTTTCTTCTCATATTTAGGAAAAAAAAAATCAGATATTAAGCACCTGCATCCTTCAGAGGACAGCATTTTCACAACTTTTTCTATCTCCCTTTTTTTTGATGGCTCAGCCTCTTTTTATTCTTCTTTCTAGTTTTCTTTTTTATTTTTTTTCCTCACCAGGAAAACTGGTTTTCATTCTTATACATGCACATGGAGCTAAGTGGAATACACCTATTTGCATAGGTTTTTGCTGTTGCAGTTCATGAACAAAAGATGAGTTGTGACTCTCAGACCACTTTTTTCTCACCCACTCAAGAAAAAAGAGAAGTTACAGAGTCATGACTCCTCTCCCTCCCAATACATGCTGGCTGTTGTAACAGAACAGCGAGTGGGAGTTTCCTGTATGGCTGTGTCAAGTAATTTGGGTCTGTTCATACCCCTGAAGCATGAGAAGGAAAATGTTCTGGGTCAGAACAGATCCTCAGTGAAGTTTTGATGCAGTACCACCATATGGACCTGCACCTGGCTTATTTCTTGGTTGTCTCAGTATCTCATTCTTTTGGCTGCTGGTGGACAGCACTTCACATACTACTGCAGGTTTTCATGATGTGGTGGCTGCTCAGTGCAAAAAGATACATCAAAACTTCAGTCCTGGGGGAAGCTGTGAAGACTTGCTCCTCTTTGGGTCTGTAAGTACTGCAGCACTTGGTGGTGTGTGGCACTACTATCTCTCTCCTAATTTGAGAACTGCCTTTTATTTTTTGTAAAACTACCTGTTTTCTTTGTCCATATCTCTCAAGTATGAATTATATATGTATATGTTCACATAGTTTTTACTTTCTTGTTTGGTCTACTCTTGATAGGGTAGAATTGTTTAAACTGAAAGTTTAAAGTCCAAAGTTTGCATCTGTAATAGAAAATTTCTGTTCATTTTTGACCCTGTCCCTCAGAATAAATTTGCTATTTTGTCTCATGTTTACATGAATCTTTTCAAATCTATTTCATTGTTCTTTTCCTTGGTGACTTTTATTTTATGTTTGAGATGCTTTTAATATACTTATGGTAAAAAAATTTATATTACTTTTCTTCTTAAAGTGATATCCAAATAAATCATTCTTTCAAAGCCCAGTCCTGTCTTGATTAACAGCTCTAGAATAACACAAAGTGCTGGAAGCACATCGTTAGCAAAGTCTGGCTACCACATTGTTTCAACTGCCTCTGGAAACAACATCATGAAGAAAAGGAAGGAAAAATTTAAAGTCAAATTGATACCAAGACTTTAAGCTCTCTAAACTTCCCAATCCTACTTCAGCAGAGGCAAAGAGAGTTGACTAAAGAAACATGTATAGTCCTAATGTTTGCCTTATAGGCTGAGCCACAGCTGCATTTCATTGCATGTGATGATTTACGGCAGTGTAAATTGGAATAATCCTTAGACCATCTCATGGGATGTAATGAATCACTATGCAAAAAACATTACTGGGATTAATATAGTGCTGCAGTGAAATTTTAACCATGGTCACAGAACAAACTTATATGCTATTAGAGTTAGGTAAGGGTGGGGAAGAATTCTTGAGTATTGATACAATGATGAGATGAACTGCATAGTTGATTTCTTTGGTTGTACTTTCTTTACATTTCTCTAAAAAGAACTTGTCTCAGTATAACTATTTCTGTAGCATATTGATGTCCTCTTTTGCATCCAGTGATCATGCTGGGGAGGAATAACATATGCTTTGGAGCATGTGAAACAAACAGTTGAAGGGTAGAGTTGGAAGGTGTTTGAAATGAGGCTCTGGTCATCGAGTTGCAGAGATGGTAGAAAATAAAACATCCTAAGAAAGAAGTCTGCTATAATTTAGTGAGACTGAGATAACTGAGACTAAGTCTAAGAGCCTGAGAGCAGGAACCTGCTCTGTTCTGACTTAACTATTTAGAGATTTCTAAAAAGCTAATCTGTCTTTCATGTAAGTAAAAGCTTTATAAAGTAAAAGCTGAGTCACCTTGAGTTTAATGATATGGTAAGGGTCCATTACAAATTATATGTGAGGCTCTGTTGCACTAGGTAATTCCTGAAGTCATTGAGGAATCTGTGGGAAATTAGAGTAATTTGAACAGCCTCTTCAGTCATTAAGTGATCACAGTGCTGTATTGGTATAATCCAGGAGGAACAAAAGTAGAAGAGTAAAACCCACTAAGTTCTAGTTATAGGATCAAATGGGCTTATGTAGAGTCATATATTTGGTTGCTGCATTTCCTCTAAATTACTGTGTACCATTTCAACTATGATTATGATAACCTATCCTGAACGCCTAAAAGGCATTTTCAGTGGAATTGTGAATGTATAAGCTGAAGTTTCAATCTTTGAAAACAAGCAAAAATATGGACCAGAACAAAAGGAGAGTTGCATGGAAAATAGGTAAAAATAGGCAGTCAAACAGAAACAGAAACGTAGGTTAAAAAATAGTCATTTAACAGCACATGTTATGACTGATCCTGTACAATACTTCTCCACCCATATTTCAGATCAAGACCATGCATTAAGAATACTATTTTAAACAATATTCTTCTTAAGGGTGTCTGTGAAACTTAACACGAAGTGAAATGCACATCTAATTCTTCCATTTCCCTTGCTTCATCTAGCCATCAGGTTGCTCATGATTTTAGCAGATGTTTCTGCTTTTCATTGCAGGACAACTTAATGAACCAGGTTTTTCTCTTTTTCCTTTTCATCCTCCGAGGAGCAAATGCATTCATGAGCAAATTCTTTGCTATACTTTGGAAATCAATTTTGCATGTTTCACCCAATGTTTGCAGCACAGTTATATGGTGAAATTTGTAGTCTTAGTACATTATTTATGAAAATATCTAAATAATTTAAGAAGTGTGAGGTTTGGAATGGTATGACCAACAAGAGAACCCACTTTCGGTGATGCTAATTGCAAGATAAGTCATTGTCAAAGCTCTTACATGTTGTCTCCTATTCTCTGTTATCCAGAGCAGAATAAAGCTGGAATGATTGCAGTAACATTTTAAGCCGTGTTGGAAGTAGCACACACCAGTAAAACAGATTGGAATGAAGAACAAAGAATCTATCATTTTGTGATCTGAACCTCCTCACATGGTATTAACATTTCTGTAGTTAACTTAAGGAGCAAACCTTTATTGTGAATGCAGGCAACAGAAATGCCATCAGTACCAAATATTGAGGTAACAACTGAAAATGATCCTCTGAGTTATTATTGCTAATTTAAAAAGCTGATGGGGGAAAAATGTCCTTTATGCCTGTTGGAAACCATGTATAGATGTTCAGATAAAATACTCCAAAAAACATTTGCAGCGAAACTGCTACAGAATTTTCAATAAAATATTTATTTGCTTTATTTGCTCAATAAGTTTTCCAGAATATTTCACAACTCGGTTCCAAATTAAACTAATAAGACCTATTTTTTATTTTTTTTTTGTGATTTCAGCACTTATCTTTCTCAACTCTTAAACACTTAAATCTATTTAAAATCTTGTTGTTGATGTTATCCAATAAAGTCTGGTTCTTTCACAGATACTGAAATGTAAAAGACATCAATTGGAACACAGTTCTGTTTGAGGTAGGTAAGTCTGTTTACATAAACCACCCAGAATAGGTTTAAAAAATTTCTTGTCTGCTCTGTTATAAGTACAAGCAGTACTGATGTCTCAAAGGCATAACTACATGACTGAAGGAGAAGAAAGGGTCTGAAACACTTTAAAAACTAGTCTAATTAAGTAAATCAGATGCAGAATTGAATTGAACTCTTGGTGAATATTAAAAATATTAAAATACACTCAATTCCAAATATTTTATAATTTGTAGAGTTCACAAGTCAGATACAGCTGGGAGGAGCCTGTGTGATTACTGCAGATTCCCATGTAGCCACACACCATGTTTATGCAGTCCTGTTGGGAAGGAAAGGCGGTGAGGCCACCTACAGTTGGCTGCCTGGAATGTCTGTGTCTAGCAGCAACCAGGACTGGGATGAGGACCTTCTACTGACTGCTCTGTTCAGTCTTATTGGAAAGAATGAAACATACTGCTTTCATTTTGTTTTTGTCATTGTTGCTGTTTGGTTGGGGTTTTTTGTTTTTGTTTGGGTTTTTTTTTGCCAGGTATACTTGTCAAACGGGTAAGATTTTTCATTCTGGTGAAGAATTTTTAATCTTTTACTAAATTTGCCTTCTGATACATAGTCTGATAACATATGAAGAATTCCTTTTAATTTTATTCAGGTGTCAATGAAAGTCTATGTGAAGTCAAAACCACTGCTTCTACTGCTGCCAGTAACAACACCATTAGAAGAATTCACTATAATTATTAGAATAACCACATATGCAAGCCATTGTAAGTACTGTATTATTTTTTTCATCAATTGCAATATCCTCAGTGTAATTCAAAACCACTGCAAGTTATAATAATTTCATATTCAAGCTGAGGGATTCTTCTCACACTATATTAATCACATAGGTTTTATGCCCAAAATTTTACACTCAAGTCAGAGAAAAATAGCTAATCTGCAAAACAGTTTGAATCTCAGTCAATTCAAAGGAGGATCAGCATGCATTCTTATTAGTATTCAGTGTTTAGCTTCCAAATTTTAAAATTTTAGTCAGTATTTCTGCTCTTCTTATTTGGCCAAATCCTTTCTCCTTTGCTAATATCTTTCTGTAGGTTTTGTAAAGTTCTTTATTTTTGTCTTTATAATCTCGGTGGTATTGCTGAAAAATCAGTAGTACTATTAATGACTTTCTCTACTAACTGCCCTCCAGTTCTTACAATGCATCTGAGATGTGATACTGATTAAAAAATATTCTTTAGTTCATTTGCATCAGATTTGTGTAATGTCCTATTTTTTTAATTCAGAAGTTATTTCTAACCTGTATCATTTTTCAGAGTATGTGACAGACAATTAAATGTGTAGATAAAGAGAACAATGTAATGTCTATCTGTTTAATAATAGGTTAATCAACAGAATGTAGAAGAAATATTTTAAATGCTGTGGTTGATTCATTGGTTGGTTTGTTTTTTTTTAAAAAAATATATTTTAATAGCTATTAGTCATACTGAGTAGAGAAAAACTGGCAAGAAGAAAGTTACACTATGCCAGACCCTGTACAAACTCAGACTAGGAGATAGTCCTTGCTTCAAAATCTTTCATTTAATATCTGGTTTTTTTGGAAGTTTCTTGTGATCAACTCTGAGTACAGTCTCAGGACATAACCACACTGTTGCAAGTGACCATGAAGGATTTTATGACACCCCTACATGTACCAGGCCTTGCTTCACTCCACTGAGAGCAGAGAACGCTACCCAGAAGCTGTGTAGTCTTAGTGAGTCATCAGGTAAATAATGCTGTAGCTGTGGTGATGACAATACAGGAGCAAGAATTTTATGCTTGCAAGCATTTACATTAAAGGAAAACTAAAAACTAAAAACCTAAGTCTATGGACAGAAAAATAGGTGGGGTTTTTTTGGGGTTTTTTGTTGGTTTGTTTGTTTTTGTGGGGCTTTTTGTCTGTGGTTTTTTTTCTGTGTTTTGTTGTTGTTGTTTTTGTTTTACAAGGGTATTATGTTTTATTAGTAAAATTTTACAATGGAACAGAGATTTGATCCTTAGAGTATGAGCTTGTAAGCAAATGAAAGAGTAAGAAGAAAAAGCTTGAGACTTCTGAAAGATGTGAAAGACAGAGTTTTAAAGGAATATCTAAGCATTATTGGCAGACATCCAAAATGATGTGTTTGTGATGAATACGTATAAACCTGGCATGGCTGCAGCATTTAATATGCTCACCTGTTATGTTTGGTTCTCAAATAACAAGGATAAAGGGCTGAAGAATAGGACAAAACTTTGGTAATGATTTGCAGACAACTGGTAGAAACTGAGATCAGTGTAAAACAGACCCAGGAGGCAGACGTAGTTTATGAAGTAAGAAGAATAATGATACAGATAATTAGGAGAATTATATTTGTTCCTCTTTCTCTGAAGCAGCAGATGCCAGCTGTTAGAAGCTGAATATTAAAACTGGTGTCCCTGTAGTATGATACTGTACAAAGGAACCTCAGTTGTAATATCATGAAACAATGTTCTTAAGAATATGAACATTCTTATGTTTCTTCTTCAATACTCTGCTAAGCTTTTACCACAGCTAGAGGCAGACTACAAGGTCCCAGCTGGGTCAGGTTTTGTTGAATTCTTTGAAAAGCTAAATCAGAAAGCATATGACTTTTTTCCCCTCTGAAATAAATCTTTCCTCCACAAGGAATTCTGTCACTTACAGTTTTTCTTGCAAACTAAAATGTTTTAAAATTCCATATTTTAATTACTATTTGTTCACTTCATAACATACACAGCTTTACTGTCTGAGAAAGGCATTTTTAAAATCCAGTCAGTAATAAATGCCTGTTATATTTGCTTATTGCTTGATAAGACCAGTTGCTTTAGAGAGAGAATACCTCTTCACTTCTACTAGAAATATTTCCATACTAAGAAAAAGGAAATATTAACTTATTTAGGTGTTCAGGCATGCATGAGACACAAGCAAATATTGTATGTTCTAACAACAGAATTTGAAGTATTGCCTTTAGTCTTTGATAAGTAACAATCTTTTTGAAATAATGCATTATTTTCAAACTGAGAACTTAGAAGCCATTTACTTTTTATATACCTATATATTTGTATATACACAGAGTATCTGTGTAATGTGTCTTTCTTCCTAAGGGTATTTATCTGTCTTGAATTAGGTATACATGTGCACATATGCAGATGCTATTAATGTATATGCATAGTACATTTACCATGCTCTGATTAGCAATGGGAGCCAGCTTCAGTTTCAAAGAGCCATAATTAAACACTGGCCTGAGTTCTATCCCAAACTCGAGGAAAACTAGACCAAACTGATTGCTCAGTGACCTTTTCTGTCTCCTCACAAACAGTGAATCAAATCCCTGTTGTTCAGGGAGGAATGAAAAGAAGGGAGGAAGGGAGAAATGTAGGCTCTAGTAATATCTGTTTTACCAATTGACATGAATTCATTGTATTCTTTCTTCTCTTATTGTGGACAAACTGTTAAGCGGTTGGAATGTATGTTTGTCTTGCAGCTGTGTTTGACTCCCTGTCAGCTGGTGGAAGCCCTGGGTACCTCCCACCTCTCTTGTCCTCCATGCAGGAGCCAGTCTTCAGCCAGTCCCCCACTGACATCCCCATTCCTTCTTGCTGGTCAGAAGCAGGGCACTTTAGTGCCTTTCTGCTTCTTAGAGAATATCACCGAATACTGCACCACATAGTCTACTATTTACAGATTTCACAAGTGGCATTTTCTTTACCTGCAAAGTCAGTGTCCTAAATTTGAACGGTGACATATTTGATTAGAATGAAAGCTTGTCACAAGGTCTCTTTCACTCAAAACCCTTTCTTTGCACCAATGAGAAGAGGTTGGGTTTCCTTCTACAGTTTTCCAGGATGACCTGTTGTTGTCTCTTGAGTCTTGGGCCACTTGGTTTACATGTTTACTCCTCTTTGCATTGCTGGCATGAGGAAATTAAACACTGGAAGAGTAAGACCTAAAAGTATGTCATGCATTATGCAAAAAAATTGGGTATTCCATTTTAGAACATGAAGCAAGGATTCACAATAGTCATGTATTGAAACATATATTTATACCCCATAAACACACGTATGCACATCTGGACGCACAGATCACATATATAGTGGGAAAGACCCATGCACACCTGCATGTACCTGTACATGCACAGTGTGGATCCCTCCTGGAGCTGGGCTCAGACACTTGATCTATTCATTGGCTTCCCCTGGATCCAAATCTTTCCAGCTGTCAGCAGCTGGACAAATGAGCCACTGAGGCCCCAGACCCCCTTCAGCTGCTGTTACAGACCTCTTACACATTCACACCCACACTCATTCCAGTCGCTGACCTTTAGACCTCCATAAAAACACCTGACTTGGAAATGGAATTTAATAAGAGGTCAGAGAAGACTGTGTTGACAACATGGTATGGCCAGATCTGTACTGTACAGCCAGCCACCTGATTATTCTCTTATTCCTTTATTTTTTTCCATGCTTGTTGCTCCCCAATCCACCTTGTTCCCTCCCATTTTCCACCTTTAGTTCCACCCCCTAACCATTCTAGAATATCCTGTGTGATCCCATACTTCTGGGCAGTGATCCCCCTCAGTTAGAAAGGTGACCTTCAGAGCTGCTGTATTGGCTCATGGTGATGGCTTGTCCCATCTTGATATCGGTGCGGGCTGAGACTCTCCTGGGGTAGCTGTGGGAACCCCTGAAGTTCTTCTCAAAGGGCTTATTAGTGCTCCTCTGCCTGGCACTGTGACTCTCTGCTCCTTCACGCACATGTGTTTGTGTTTGTGTGTAGGAGACTTTAATCGCATAAACTGACATCCACATCTCCTCTGCTAAATTAAATATTTTGTTTGGAAAATATTCAGACAGCCAAAATAGAGGGAGGCATTCCAAATGGCCTTACATCAAACTAGCCTTACATTATCAAGACAGGTGAAGGTGCCTGAGAAGGAGGCTAGAAACAAATGTCAAAAAGAAAAGTACAGCATGTCAAAAAAGAAAAGTGAATTATTATGTTTGGATAAATAAGCATTATTTTTAATGACAAATTTTGGGAGTGCTCATTATGAAGCAAAAAGTTCCAGGAGCAGCCTTTGAAGGAATACTAAAACCAAAGCTGAGTTTGATGTACTTAGAGAGTGTTGCTGGTTTAGTGGGATTCACCAGATAATGAAATATTCACAGCTAGGTTTAGGAATGTAAGTCTTTTGGTTAAAGGTCAGTTCTGAATAAGTAGCTAAAGGAGGCTAATTTGCAGTTATGTGATTAATCACCCAAGACTATTATGACAATCCACTGCTGTCATTCTCTTAGTTATCTCTTAAAGGACAATTTACGAAATCTCTGATGAAATGTTACACAGAATTTATAATAGGCTTTCAAACTTTGAAAAGATTTCCAGGAGTGCTTTAGAGAAAATCTGTGGCAACTTGATCCACGTTTGTTTCTTGCTTTATTGGTCTCTTCATACTGTTACAAGGCTTCTTGACTCAGCATTGTGTTGTCACTCCACAAGGTGCTAGTGAGCTGGCTCCTCTCAGCTAACTCTGAAGGGTGGACAGCTGAGGATTCAGATATTCTGTTTAAAAGCAAGACTGTTTTTCAACTTGCCATCATTCTGTATCCTGCAAATACCATTTGAACGAGTATTTATGTGATCTCTGTGTAGTTTCTAATCCACTGGATGGAATCTCTTTGGAAGTATAGCATGGATCCAGAGGTTAGGATGAAAGTGTACAGCCAGCCCATTTTGAGGCCATAGATGGAAAAGAATACCTTACAGCTGTAGTGAACTGACTACATTAAGATGCACAAGTATTTCAGAAGTGGACTTTATTGTTCAACAGTGGAATAAAGGGAAGCCAGGGTATTTGCCCATGATTCAAGGCTTCCAGTTCATGTCACTGTCCTCAAGCATTATTAACTATGCCTGCTGTCTTCAATCCCACTTCTCAGGGGACAATGACAATCCCATTTTGTATGTTCCTTGCTGCAGTGTTCCAGAAGTCAACCTTTGCAAGTCTTTCATTTGCTGTGAGGCAAAGGATGTCAAGAGTTTGAAAGAGCACATAAGAAAAATTCTCTTAGAATTTTCTTACCTTTGATGGCAATTTGAATTTTGGCTTCCCATTTGTTTTTTAATCTGCTATGACTTCTCCATTTCACACTACTTTGAATTTCAGAGAGAATGGCTATTTGTTTTTTAAATACATGTGGTTTTTCCTCTTGTAGTATGGTAATTTATTTTCATTGTCAGAGTAAGGCAGACTCCTGCATATCAGTGTAAGGCTTTTTTCAGATGTACTAGTATGTGAGGCGTTTTGGGCATTTGCGTTTTTGGATGAAGTGTTTAGATGAATTCTGACCTGATTCAGAAATGTAATATTTTGTTCCTTTTAAATTATTTATGTATATACATACCCATTTAACTCAGAAGATATTAAAGTCCTTTTAGAATGAGAGCTAGAAAAAATCTAAGTAAATGTGGTTATTCATTTCACATCCATGTCTGACAGAAGCAAATACTGAGTTTGATTCTATTGGAAATGCATAAGACTGATATTTTGTTGAAGCTATAAGTGATCAAGTGATGAGCATGTAAAATCAGAGGAAAAATGCAGCAAGAATAAACCCATTTCTTTTTAATCCAAACTTCTATTCCCACTTAATTTACTATCATGATGTGATAAACATTATATAGTGCATGGTATCACCACTATCATAAAGCCTTTTGTTTCTTCCATACCACAGGAGTAATAAATAAAGAATATTTTTATTGGTCAGAATTGAGGTTCTCTTCTAGAATAAAAGAATAGGATGTCATCCAAATAGGACATTCATCCAGTGTTTTACGGTCTATCCACACATGAAATCTTCAAAATTATCTATGAAAAAGACCTTGGAAACACGGTATACATCTGAATTTCAATAAAAGCTACTGGCCTATTATATTACTATTAGTACTGAATACTAACATATTTGAAACCAAACAGACCTTCACATACTCTTGACATCAACACAAAAGTGCCTTTGGAAAACTACGTCAAAGAAGGTTTTAGATGTAATCATTATGATGCTGTATCACCTCTACTAATTACTATGCAAAAGTGCCCTACAACATCAATGGCAACAAAAAGACTCCAGTTTTAACAAGGACAAATATTCTTTTTAACTTTATTTTTCATATGGCTGTAAATCTTTTCAAGTGCCCACATTACACCAATATACAAACTGTCTGCATATTTTGGTTTTTGTTAGTGCAAATACAGATAAGCAACAATCATTTCATTTTACTGGAGTTGAATCCCTTTACAGGGACAGAGATTCTCACTCTCAGAATCTAATCAAAAAAGGGCATCAGGTTCAACATTTTAGTAAGACTTCTGTCAATAAATCAAATAGAGCCTACCTGTATTTCTGTAGTTCAGAGGAAAGTACACTTGCTTTCTATAATATTTGATGATGTCTAACTTAAAATCAGCTAACAATGTCCTTTCCCTAGGAAGTTCTAACAGTTGATTTTGTTTAATTTTAAATAGAAATAAATACCTTTCTTAAAATATTTCTTGTGAAGAACAAGGAAATTAACTATCTTGCATTCAGATATTTTATATAATTTACAAATATTTGTCTGGATAAAGTTAAACACCATTTTGATTTGCATCATTCTGATCTTATGTTACTTTCATGGTGGTTTTATTTCCACATATATCTTGGTAATATATATTAAATATGGGCCTTTGGTGTGTTAGTATGTTAAATTCAATAAACCTCCCTAACATGTAGGTTTAAAATAAGAGGCTTTTTTTTCCTCTTTTCTTTAATTCTGTCTTGTTGAAGTGAAATGTTCTCTCATAATGTATGAAAATTTTGTCAAAATTGATGAAAATCTGTTAATACAAAACTACATTTTTCAAACTGTCATGCTGAGAATTCTGCACCCAATTTTAATTTTTCCTATCAAGAGTTGTTGTCTTTTCAACAATCCAGAACTCTCAAGCTGTTTTGTTCAGGATGCAATTAGAGATACTTGTTCTCTGTATACAAAATATTCTTCAGGACTTGAAACTCTGTTTGAATTTTTGAAAATATTTTTAGTTATCTAAACCAAAATAATTGACTTATTTTTTTTAAAAGAAGAGTATTAAAACTGAAACTTTTCACAAAAATAGGCAGTCTGATAAGCTCTAATTTAAACTCCTCTTATAACTTAAAAAAGGAATGTATTTTATTTTGTTCTATCAAAAATATTTGATTTCTATAATTATTTCTAATCTGACCAAAAAAAAAAAAAAAAAGAAAAAGGAAACAACTATGCAATTTCTGATATACTCGTGCAGTCAGAACAAGTTTATAGCAAAAATGTATGTGATGAGAACAGTGTTTTGAAGGATGGTTCATATTTTTAGACATAGAATTTCTGCCTCTCAAATAGTATCTTTATGACTGCTTGTGTTGAACACAGAGGCCAATACTGAAGGAATCTAAAACCCCCACATAGTACTCACACTCTGGCATGAATTTATTATCAGAGATAGAGAAGGAATAGCTAGGAAGAGGGAGATCTAGCTTCTTCCATGCTGGGGACCAAACACCCTTATGTATATTGAAGCACTTATGACCGCTGTTCAGTGTAGTGTGGTCAGGTAATGGCAGTCCAGCTGTGCAGCTGTGTGTCTTCCCTTTTTTCTCTTTCTGTTTTCAGGACCTGAATATTTTAAACATTACAAGTGCTGCTTTGGGACATTGCACAACACTATTTTGCACTACTGCTGTGAGTATCAGTCCTGTGCTGATCACTTGGCAACTTTTTGCCAGGGGCAGATACAATCAGAAATCAGTGGAACAGAAAAAAGGAAAATTTCTGAACTTTGCTGTTATAGCAGGCAGTAATGTAAAACAGTGTACAAATTTATATTCTTTCTAAAAAGAAAGTTCTGTTTCCGGGGCTGTTATTTTTTGGGGGATTTGTTATGTTTGGATTTTTTTTCTGTGAGAGTGGTAATGCAAAAACCTCAGCATTGTCACCCTCCACCTCACTCCCACACAAAGACATGATGTACTGATAGTGACAACTAAAGACTGAAGGGAAAGAGGAGAAAAAATAATGGTGATGTAGGAGGCCATGTTGCTACACATTCAGAGAGAGTTAGCTTTCTGATATGAGGGACCTGAGCACTCAAGCTAACACCTGCTCTGAACCAGTCTCCCAAAGAGTTTCAGTCCCTATGAATTATGTAGGTTTTCTTGGTAGCTAGCCACCTGATCCAAACAATGATGTTCACTGAATGGTATTTGTGATGGAGGAAGAGGAGATGTTGTTCCCATGTAGAAAAGATGTTGAGGGCAAAAAGGAAAGCTGGAAGGGTCATGTGTCTTCTCTGGCATTCCTCTTTAGAATCTATGTATGGACCTTTAACTTCTTACAAGGACAGAAAGTCATACCAAGAACCTCAAATGATAGGGGGGAGCAATTAAAACTTAGATTAAGCAGTTTCAAGTTCCCTTATCTTGTTCTGTTGTGCTATGTGTATGCCTTAGACACGAGAATGTCAGGGAAGGAAGGATGAGCTCTGTAGATAGCTAAAAGTTGCAGATCCTTAACATGAAAAGTTGATGTTGGTTAGCTGAGAAGGTGGGCCCAGAAGGAATAGAGGTAGATTGGTATCAGATATATTACTGCCAATACTAGTACCATTGGTTCATTCAACTGTTGGATGTTGGATTCTTGCACCTTCCTAGAAGAGAGGTGAGGCCAAATTTGTGCCTCTGACTGACAGAAGTCTAGCATATTACTAGATTGGTTCAGTTATCACAAAAAAAAACACACCAATTTTTGTTTCTTTTGAGAAACGTGTGTCTTAGTGTAAAGCTTCTGAGATGTAGTTAACTTTTTTAATTGAGATTAATCATTGAAATAGCTTGCCAGTAATGAATTAGAGTCATGTTTCCCACTGGAGCTGACTCATCTCACATTGAGTGGTGTCATGCAGAGGGCCGTCTGTCTGTGAAAATCTGCTATTTCTACCCTTCTCTTGATGTAGTTTGATCTTTGACTGGCTGAGTTGAGAGATATAGAGAATCTATATTTATATGTTCTCCAAAATACAGAGATTAGTAATTTTGTGTAGATTATTAAGATGGATAGAACAATGGCTGGGTATGCTTCATTCTATCAACGGCTAAAGTAGAAATGAATACTATTTTAGACTAGAGCAAGGTTCAGAAAACCGGTAACTTTCTAAGTATTTAGAGGAGTCATTGAAGATATGATCATATGAGTTTGGACCTTCTGTTATGAACAGTTAAAACAATTTCTCTGATCAAAGGCAGTAAAATCATACATCCCTAATTTCAAAGTGAAGTTATAAAAAGTAATGACTTGAGATTATTTTTTTCTAAACTGCAGCTGATATGATATGCTAACTTCTTTGGCAAAATAATTTGTCTATTGCAGTGACCTTATTTTTTTTTTAATCTATTATATTTCAGTTAACCTAATAAATTTTAAATCTCCCATCTCCTCTACCATTTCTTCCCTGTAAACTAGTTCTATGCTAGAAGATGAAGCCTCTGTGTTCCTTAAAATAACCATTTAGTTTGGCAATGCAGAAGGTCCACTAATTAATATAATCAAAACCATAAGCCATTACTGCAAGCCTGAAATGGACAATTTAATGGACTGAGTTTTATGCACTTTCTAATGAAAGCTGACCTCTTTGGTTAATCAGAATTCATAGTAACTCAGCAATGTCTAAGTGTTGCATAAAATTCTTTACCTGAAGCTGGGAAATAGACTGTGGTTAAAAGAGGAGAGAGGAGGAAAGCAATAAAAGAGACCTCATAATAATAAAAAAGCCCTCATAAAAGTCCATCATATGCATTTATTCAGGTTAGATATGTGATACTATTCAATATGCTTTAGAGAAGGAACTGTTTTTGAAAGAGTATGGAAATCCACAGTTACAAAGACATGTGTGGTATTTTAATATAAGTGCTGCAAATCACTAGCAAATCACTATCTTACTAGAGACAATATCATTCTTCCACTTAGACTTCAATTAACAATTAGTAATTAAGCAAAGAGTCCTAACAATGCTTCACATTCAAGGCCTAATTTTATGCCAAAGGTGTCACTGGCGATATAGGAACATAGGGTTCAATAATGATTTATGTCTCTTAAAGACATTCAGTAATTTTTAATTTTGATTGCCAAATTTACTGAATGTTAAGAGAAAGCAAGATGACCTTGCATTTTAAAGCAATGTCATAAATAAATATTGCCAGAAAGAAGTATCAGAACTTAGATAATCTTAGAAATGTAGGAGGTTGCCCACAAAATTTTAAGACGGAAAAACAATGAAAACACTGAATCTTCACTCCATTGAGGAAAAAAGAATGTTAACAAAAATCTGAATTTACTCATGATTGCTTATAAGGCTAACTTTAACTCCCTTACTACTTATGTACCTTTATTTAAATCTGTATTAAACATGATTAGTAACTTTTATCTTTCGTCTGTAATTTGAGATTTGTGAATGTTTCATTTTAAAGTGTTGTTTTTTAATTAAGAGCAAAATTCATTAATGGCCTTTAAAAAGGAAGAGGAAAAAATACCCTAAGTTTAACGATTTTCTATTTTTAGATGAGATAATAAATAAAAATAAAGGCAGTTCTTTACTTCCTGATCAAAGTAAAAAGTTTGCACTTTGATAATATTGTAATAATACTCAGACAGATGCCTGATGTCTTGGGGTGATGTTATGATACTTGTATTCCCTATCGTTTGCATATGTGTTTAAAAATGTGGTCCTGTAGCTTTAATTGCATCCAGCAGCCAAGAGAAACTGCCGGGCGCGGGTTGTTTTGAAAATCTCCCCCAGGCTTCTTGGCCGAGGAGCAAGGGGGAGGAAGGGACATTGCTTAGTCTGGCTGTTGCCGCTGTCCGTGGTTGCTGCTAGGTTTTTTTTTCCTTCCCTGGGATTTTGGTTTTTCTCCTTTTCTTGTCCCCGTTTTGGATTTTTGCTATTCTGGACTGTTTTCTTTCTCTCGCCTGAGAAACCAAGAAGCCCCCAGAGGACAGTAGACAAGAATTCNCCCGAGACACCTGATTTTATAAGTACAATCTTGAGTGATTTTATTTTGTGAATAATGTCATTTGTACACTGGTTCATATGTGATATGCAATTCACAATCTTCTCTTACCAAGATTTTCCTTCACTGAAGAGGTATTTGGTTTTAAACAAAAGGAAGAAAAATTACAATTATACCTCATTTCAGGATTATATAATCCATATGTTCAATGACTTTGACAAATTAAGACTATCACTATCCCTACATGTAATGACTATCTGTCGTAAGAAATAGTTACTGACAGCCTGTGAGTGTCTTGTATCCACTTCTTAAATGTAACTAATAATTTTGAAATACTTAATTAGTTGTATTTTAAGAATATAAAATTGTGTTAGAAGGAAAAAATCTTAGTGCAGTTTTTTGCCACTACTTCTGACATAATGCAGAGAACTTACCCATGTATTTGCAGTACTGAAAGAGTCCTGATATATCTTTAGTATTCTTTCTTTGCGATTTTTAGGTTCACCTTATACCTTTTTTTTGGGGGGGGAGGGGGTGGGGCAGGCAGGGATGGGTATACAAATAAAGTACTGGCTTCTGAGATTCAGGGATTGACAATTTTCTTACAAGTAGTGTTTACATTTCTGTGAGTTATTTTCTTAATGATTAAAAATGTTTCAATATTACTTACATTTACTAGACATAAATCCAAATTCTGAAAACGGTGATTTGAGGCTGTTCCATGAGTATTCCATATACAATGTAAATAGAATTTACAAACATTCTAGTCCCCTAATGCACTGCTTTTGGAGGCAGGGGTCTAATAGGCTTGATTCCTTTGACAACAGTTGTGTTTGCAAAGACTGTTATGAATATGAGATCAATAAAATTAAATTATTAAACTTTAATGTTTAGAACAGGAACAATCAAATGTTTCCTCTTCAAGTAATACTCCTCACATTTATGTCAAAGAATTTTACACAAATAATGCTCTCTTGGTAATTTAGTCTTTTAGCTGATTTCTACAGGGAAACACAAAATGCAAGAGGACAAATTGTCCCCTCATTTACCCCAGTGGATATGAAACGTCTCTGTTGATTTAACTGATTTCATTGAAATTAATTTTCTGTGAGCAGTTTTGACCTCTTTGCCTTCCACAATTCAGAAACTACAATTAGTCAGGTAAGAAGGCTGTTGGGTAGGAAAAGTCCTGTTAGTTTGTGTAGAACCTGCAGACAGCTTCAATAGCATCACATAGTTCCTGGAGGCTTATAATTTGCAAGCAACTTACAGTAATTGTCAGTTCCCTTCTGCAGTCTTCTGTTTCATGGAGCTACTCATAAATATGTGGCAACATAGACAAAAGAAGTAGGGAAGCATAGCAGGGATTATCCTTTAGCATTCTTATTTTATGTTAGCTTGCTTTGATGTCTTTTCATGAATGAAAGCCTCAATTTTAATTTTTAATTGTATTTTAATATATTTTTATTGCTATAAAGAGCCTGTTTAGCAGCTGAATGCAATGTAACCTTTTTTCCTTAAATAAAAGACCTGGCAAACAGCACACTCCTGCAGGTAGAAGACTCTCCAGCAAAGAGGTTGATTCTCTTGGCTCTGTGTGTGTGCGAGAGAGAGGCCAAAACAACCTGTTATCAAGGAAAGTTAGTTAGCACAGCAGCACGTCTTGCTACATATTTCCTTGCCTCAGCATATTTCACTCTGTTTGTATCAATATCTGCATGAGAATAAAACAGTGAGTGTGTTCTTATCCATGAGTCTTTCAATAAGTTCATTATCAGCATTGGCCCATCAGCACTCCAGGTGTTCTTCCACTGATTATTTGGAGGCAGCTAGAGATAAACCAAATCAGAAATATTACTGTTGTTTCCTAAGGAATCTGGTCAGTGTTTATTTAATTTAACATTAGATTCCTAGCAAACAGTTAATTTCATTTAACTCCTAGAAGTAATGCAGAATAAAATGCTTAGGAGTGCAGGGGCAGATGAGTAAAATACACAGGTGTGTACATGTTTTGAGTCACACATTCAAATATATTTTATATTCCCTTCTCCACAACAACAATGTAAATACCTTTTCTTTTTTTTTTTTCTTTTCTTTTTTTTTTTTCCCCCAGAAATAGATATCTATGGTGCTTTTTATCAGCTCTTGGTGAGATAAAGCAATCAGTGCATGAACCAGAAATGACAGCAAAAATGTAGTGGCAGAAATTGCGTTTTAAAGAAATGGATGTTTTCTCAAATCTGCAAGGCAAAATAGACCATCATGCTGTCGCTTAAGCAATGAAAGTGAAGGGGAACAAAGCTACACACTTACAAGTAAATAAGTCAATACTGATCTAGTTTGCTGCTTTGTTAATTTAAGCATGTTACTTCATCTCTTATATATAAGAACTGAATCTATTAAAACTAAAATGAAATAGCAATATAAATTACTTTTTCAGGAAATCCTTTTCCTTCCTGAACTTTCTGTTTATAAAAGCTGTTAGGGCAGTGAATTAAAAAAGGATTAAATTCTGTCACTGTATAAATGCAATAAGAATTCTATAATTAAACCAGTTGATCCAAACATCTGAGCACTGTGGACAAATTCTCAGATCAAAATGCACTCTGGAACACAGGGTTTTTATTTTTAAAATATGTCAATACTGTTACTCAATGCAACAGTAAAGTATATTT
The DNA here is from genome assembly GCA_013400915.1 of Pardalotus punctatus. Taxonomy (NCBI): domain Eukaryota; kingdom Metazoa; phylum Chordata; class Aves; order Passeriformes; family Pardalotidae; genus Pardalotus; species Pardalotus punctatus. Next base: position 27,752 of record VZTX01002554.1, on the reverse strand, counting down.
AGAAAATTATGCAGAAGCTGAGATTGCAAAGTACATGAAATCTTGGAGCAAAGTTAAGGACATCATCATATAGAGTGAATTGCTGTGTCAACTCTAGAGAAATTACATTGTTTCTTAGCACCTTTAAGAAAGTCAATCCTACTAGTCAGCTCTGTCAAACAAAATGAGAATATCTCTAAAATGTGTGAATTTTCTCAAAATTTGAAAATTGCTTTGGGCTAAGTTTTGGTCTCTGACACAAGATTAAATCCTCAACAATAGAATTGAATAATGACAAGTATAGGTAGAACTTGAAATTTTGAGATTCAGTCAGAAGGTAAGTTTTTGATTCAGATCCCTCATTATTGTTACAGCATGCTTTCTTGCTTTCTCCTAGAATTATTTACATAAATTGTTTAACCTCTTTTCCTGGCACAATTTACTATATTCTTCTGCCTTTGTGATAGGTGGGGTTTAGTTTTCTTTGTAGGTTTTATTGATTTTGGGTTTGGGTGGGTTTTCTTTCTTTTGTTTGTTTGTTGGGTTTTTGTGTGTGTGTGTGTGTGTGTGTTTGTTGGTTTTTGTTTGTTTGTTTGTTTTTTGTTTGGTGGGGTTTTTTGGTTTTGGATTTTTTTGGATTTTTTGGGGGGTTTGTGTTGCATTGCTTGGGGCTTTTTGTTGGGTTTTTTGGGGGGGTGTTTTGTTTGTTCATTTGTTTGTTTTTTTTTTTTGCTTGTTGCTTGTTTGGTTGGTTTGTTTGTTCATTTGTTTTTTTGGTTTTTGTTTGGTTTGGTTTGGTTTGGTTGATTTGCTTGTCTGCTTTTGTTTTGGATTTTAAGAGATACTTTTAGAAAAATAATCTGGGCACTTTTGCTAGCACATTCTTTAAAATGAAGTGTCTAGAAGAATACTCACCAGTATAAAATAAATGGATATATGAGGTGAGGAAGAACTATTGTATATTCTCTTGTCATCTCCCAGCATCAAGCTGTTCTGTGTATCTAAAATGATGAATATGTGGTGTTTTTTAAGTATACATCTATCAATTTCAATTTATTTTGCAAAAATATATCATGAGAACATAACTGGATCTAGATTTACTATACAACTAACATTTTTTGTCTTCACGAGTTGGGAGAAAGGGAAATTGTAAAAAATGTTCTGTGACATCTCAACTGCAACCAAATTCTTGTGAAGATACATAAATAAGGCATACTGGTTCTCTTATGCTATTACTTAAAGGAAAAACTGATTAACTCCAAGTACTAGATTTTATTTTATGTATTATGCCTGTTGCTTAATTATTGTATTGAATTAGGGTATTTTTCTTAATATTTTCTGTTTAAAATAGATTTTAAATACTTCTTATAAACTAAAATAAGCAATCTCAAAGGAATGAGATTATCAGACATCACACCTAGAGTTGAAGAGGGGGATTAACAATTTCATAAGAAAATGTCAGCTGAAAATTGCCCGTAGTTTTGTATTCATTTGTTGTATAGAAATTCCTTAACTTCCATGTTTCTTCCAAAAGACTTTGAACCTCTCAGGACTGCACAGAAATGTTGAAAACTGATCTCTAAAATGCTGAAATTTTTGAGCAAAAAACAACTAATAGTAGACCTTTTAAATATACGAAGTTTTGTTTTATGCAGACAGGGAAAGCATGATATTGAATCTTGATTTGTTATGTCAAAGGGGACTTTTTGCATGTCCTGCTCTGCATTTTGTGTGAATTTAAATAAATAAGGGTTTGTGGGTCTTTTTGTGATGGTGGTGGTGACACTGGTTTTTTTAACCACTAACTAATTTGAGACACAGAATAGTGAAGGAGTAGGCCACTACTTATTTGTGATATGCATGAAAATTATGCATTGATGGAGCAGAGATCTCCTGTTAACAGAATCCACACTGTCCATCACTAAGGTTGAAAAAAGAAGGAAAAATAAATTTAAATTTAAAAAAAAAATTGAGAAAGTTAATGGCAAAGTCCTCACACTTTAGGGAGACCTTCTTAGAATATTAATGGGTAAACTTTCCTAAATTAGTATTTTCAAGTATTTGAAATGCACATCGAGCTGAAAATATAGGCTTGAACACAGAGCTAATAGATAATTTTGTTCAACATTAAACATCTTAAAACTTGCAAGCATATTTGATGCTATGGCACTTTTAAACAACGTCAGCCTAAACAAGTTATGATTCTATGTTGGTAACTAATCACTACAAATATATTTTTGAGACATTTATTGAGAATTTTAAAAAAAGAAAAAAAACTTTTACAGAGTATCCTAAACCCTGACGATATTAATATGGGAGAAATTACCCCAAATTTATTCTAAACCATGTTCCTTAAAAAACATACAAATTACATATGAAAATATTCCTTTTGAAGGGCAACTCTACCTGTGTGCATTGCTATTTCTACTGCTGTTGTTTCATTGCCTTGAATTATCTTAAATAATAGATATTAGGATTGGAAATGAGAGTTTGGCTCATCTGTATTTTCAATTGTACTTACAATTTTCTTTTATATATTCCTTCTGTGGTATGCTTGGTATGCTTTTGGTAATAATAGCTGTTTTGGCCAGTTATTCCACTATCTAATTGATCTAACTGTTATACAGTATTTTAAAATTTTTTTAGTCTCCATTTTCTTAATTTCAGGCCTTTATTTTTTCCTTTTCTTATATGGACAAATTAAACTAAAATTCCTTTTTTTCTGTTTGTTTGTTTGTTTTGTTTGTTTGTTTGTTTAAATAATTCCTGGAAGGTACTTATATTTTAATCACCTCTTACTTATCTCCTCTGTAAGCTGTACAAATTCCTTACTCTTCACCTCTTTTCATAGGTCACATTTCCTACACCTTTTGGCACTTTCATTGCTCTACCCTAACGATGTAATTTTTTACAGTGCAGAGATGAGAATTACAATGCTCAAAAAGCACCCTGTGAAATTTTGTGTAGTATTTATATAAATTTAAGAGAAATATTTACAGTTATTGAGAGGCAGTATTTTAATCCATTTAAAAAGTATTAGAAAGTGGCCAATTCAAGATTTGCTGAAGGTCTAGGTATGTTGTCACCTTCCTTTAAAAACTTTGAAGCAACAGAGAACAAGTGTCTTGGTTTCAACAATATTTCACTGTATAATTTTTGTTGAAGGTGCTGCTTCATAATCTGAGATGTTTGATTGGGTGGTCTTAAAAAAGGCAACAAACACAGAGTAAGAAAAAGCTTTCAGTAGTAATATAATTGCTTTGACACAGCTTATGTTTTCTCACTCATAGCTAACATATAAACCTCCTTACTCATTACTGTGTACGGGGCCTTTGCATAAAAAGGGACTACCCAGCTTCACTGTCACAAATCAGGATTATTATAACTTTCTAGTTATAACAAACAACCATTAACAGTGTTTTTATTGCTATTTAGACTTGCTGATATCAATCCAAACGGGGTTGTTCTTTTATCTACATGCTATATTACATGGGAATAAAGATGCTCTTTTTTTCTATTTCTGTGTTGTTTCTTTCTAAAACACCATTTAAATGCTGGTCAGTGTAAGCTGAGGCTGCACTTTACCCCATCATCCAGGTCACTGATGATGTTAAGCAGCACTAAATGCAGTACATAACCCATGGGTACACTGCTAGCTACTGGGCTCCAGCTAGATTCTGTGCCACTGGTCACCACCCTCTGGGTCCAGCATTAACTTTTCAAACAACCTCAAAGATGTAGGGGAGCTACCAGGAAGAGAGATTTGAAATCCAATCCTGGATCTCTGACTAGAACTTTTTGCTGAGAAACATAAATTTGCTGACTTCTTAATTTGGTTGAAAAAGATCTTATTTTTTGTTAAGTCTTTTTAGTTGGCTAATGAATAATTTTGGATTTGAAGTCCAAATTTGTGTGTGAGATCAGTTTCTTTCCAAAATAACTGGATTAAAGAACAGATTTATCTTGAATGAAGATTCAAAATTTTAATAGTATTTCTCCCAGGGTACTTATACTTTAGGCCTCCTTCAGTCTTTCCCTCTCTATCTAATATCTCACTGTTTGTCTGATATTTTTTGCTTTTGACCACAGAGAGATGCTGGCACTTCGTCATATTTTTCGCTATACTCACTCTATTTTCATCTTGTCTGCAAGTCTCTTCTGGTATTGCTTGTCCTTTCTATTTCCTTCCACTTAATGTAACATCTTATATGTTGACATTTCAAGTTCCTGATGAAAAAAGAGATTAACTGAAAGCAAAGTGTAGTAGCACCACACATGAAGAAATTTAGCCCCATTTCCACTGAATTTACTTTGTATTGTAAAAAATATGAAAAACAGAATTAAATCCTTAATTCTAATCTGTGCTGCTCATAATCTTCTAAATGTAAGAATAAGTGCTGAAATACCTTCTTTCAATATTTTTCAGGTATCTCCCGTTTTCTTTAGTCTGGACCGTGTTTTGGAGCATTCTTCGAATTTATGTGTGACCATAAAAATATCATAGCCTTAGACAGAATGAAAAAAGCAGTTGTTCCTGCCCATTCAATTCTTTAGCATACAATTTCAGGCAAATGTATGCCTTGGTGATAGCAGTGATAGTTTCCCTTAACAGTAACCCCTTCTGCTCTCTAGAAAAAATTGAATGAATTGCAGAAAATCTTAGAAAAGCTCACCATAAGAAAAAATTCATGCAGTAGAAGATAAAGGCTTATATGGCCCACATGTAATAAAGTACAGTTCGGGCCTACTTTTAATGAAGGCTGTTTTGACGTAGTGGAAGAAGAGACTGAAGCTGTGGCTGAAGAGAAACAGTAGTGCACATACACGTCTGTATCAAGAAAACCTACTTAAAACATGAAATAAGAAGAGTACTGCTAATGTTGTCTGACGGTGTTTTTATATATTTAATTCTGCCTAACTGCATCTTTATGCAGCTAGCTGCATAAAATTTATGCTGCTAAGGACTGTGTGCTGAAAGTGAGGGAAAAGGATAAGCAAATATTCTCTACTTTAATTGATAACTTCTGCGCTAAACTCTCTGAAATCCTGACATCTGAAATTCAGGATGCATGTGCTGTCTTCCCATTGTAATTATTACAGTTGTGATTGCTATTCCAATGACTGAACATGAAAATGATTGATTATGTGTCCAAATGCATATTTGCTTCCTCTGTAAGTCAACTTGTTTGATTCCAGTAATTAATTGCATGGGCCATTGATCATGAACTGGCTGTAAAATTCTGTAATTTTTAGTTGGTCATAGTTTTCATGAAGTATAAATGTCCGATATAAAGGCCTGAGGGTGACTACCCAAATACATCAATAAGTTTAGAAGTTTTAGAATAGCTGGAATTAGTCCTGTAAGGTAATTTTTATCTGGGGAAGCTGAATGTGATATACAACTTCTCCATGACTGTTATTCTCATTTGTTAGTTTTTAAATCAGTTTGCAGTGTGTAGATTAACCAAAAGGTGCAAGATATTACAATATCAGGCATGTGACCATTTTAGAGTAAATAGTGTGTACACAGTATGAATATGAGAAGGGTAAAATTTCAGCTATGTCTCCAAGGGGAGTATTATTTTGTTGTAAAGCAAAATTTTTTCTGCCAGTTCGACAAGGATTCTGTCACAGAAGTGCGAGTTATGCATTCCAATCTTTTTCTGCAGTACAGACTTAGTTAAAAAATAATAAAAAATATTTTTTTTAGAAATCATTGGACTTCTGTAATCAAAGGAGTTCATTTTCCTTCTTTTTCCCTCTCTCCACTCCCACTGCTATTCCTCTCTTTTCTTCTGAATTTTGAGGCTGAAACAACATTAAAACTTATATAAACAAATCTCTCTTCCTTTCTCTGACATTTATGGAACAAAATTGCAAAGAGGATTTTCAGTCTTCCCATTAAGTATACACTTACTATTCTTTGAAAAGCATATAACATTTAGAAGGCAGCTCTCCCTGATGCATACATTTTTGATTCCTTATCAGCTCTATTTATTCTCTCAGATCACAAGACTGCAAAAGCCCACCAGGGTCATCAAATTCAGTATTGTGCTATCGCAGGCAACAACATTATACTGACCTTTTTATGAGTCATTGAACTGCATCTTAAAATTAACTATGAGGGATTTAGGAAGCAATTTTTTTTGTTTTTTTGTTTTTTTGTTTTTTTTTTTTCTGGTTGAGATACAGCAGTAGGAACTGTTTCAGCTTTAAAATTATCTGCTAATGCTACAGATTTTTTATTTTAACCTAAATTTCTAGCTTAGCCAACAGAATGTCTGTGGGTCCTGATGACTTGCATCCCAGGGTCCTGATGGAACTGGCTGATGCTGTTGCCATGCCACTTTCCATGCTATTTGAAAAGTTATTTCAGTCAGGCAAATTCCCTGGTGATTAGGAGAAGGGAAACATAACTCCTATTTTATAGAGGGGAGAAAAGGAGACCCAGAGAACTACAGACTGGGGAGCTTCACCACTCTGTCTAGGAAAATCATGGAGCAAATAGTCGTGGAAGTGTTGAGACACACAAGACAAGGAGAAGATCCAAGACACCCATTATGGCTTCACTAAGGGCCAATCATGCCTGACCAGTCTGGTGCCCTGCTGTGATGGATTCACTACAACGGTCAAAGAAAGACTAACTGATGTCATCTGCCTACACTTATGGAAGGCCTTTGACACAGTCCCAGACAACATCCTTATCTTCAGATTGGAGAGACATGGATTTTTTTAGGGTGGATTATTCAACAGATAATGAATTGGATGGACAGCCAGAGAGTTGTGGTCAATAGCTCCATGTCCAGGTGGAGACTGGTGAAAAATTGAGTCCCTCAGGCCACCTGTCTTGGGGCTGGGGCTCTTTCATATCTTTATCAGAGACAGGTGGTGAGATCATGTCGTGGTTTGACCCTGGCCAAATGCCAGGGACCTACGACGTCTGCTTTTTATGCTTTCTCTTGCTGCATTTACGCAGAGGAGAGGACTCAAACTAACACAAACACATTGAACTCATGAGTTGAGATGAGGCAGTGATGGGGAGGGGACGCACAAAAAACATGAGCAAACAGGTGAGAGACTTAAGTTGCAAAGTGATTTATTAACCTCACAGAGTCGGAGGATAAATGAGAGGTAAAAATAAGCTGTTAAGACACCATTTCTTCACTCACCCCCCTTCCCTCTTAAGACACCGTTCCTCAGCTCAGCCCCTCCCCTCTTTTAAACAACTAGCAGCTCCAGGTGGGGGGCAGGGTATGAGTTTTTCCTTAGTCAGTCCATCACCACAATTCTTCTGCTACAAACACTGTTTCTCTACTCACCCCTTTCCCTCTTAAGACACCATTTCTCAGCTCACCCCTTTCCCTCTTTCACACAACCAACAACTCCGGGGTGGGGCAGGGTATGGGGGTTTCCCTTTGGTCAGGGTCAGTCCACCAGGGAGAAGAGTCCTCTACTCAGCCATGGGGTCCCTCCCA